>CM031919.1:10919873-11267023 GCA_018703695.1 Prunus fruticosa
AATATGGCCTATTCTTATATTAACCTCTAAATTGATACAAGGATGTAATTGGTATTTATGTCCAGATATTTAAATATTGATTCATCATTGAAACAAACATTTTTATACCAAATTTAGAATACACTAGGTGCCAAAAAATTTGCCAAATTAAGGACCAGCACTGCACGACGTGTAGACCAGTAACATGCAGTGGTAAATCATACATCAGAAAACCCTTCTATTTCAATTTTCAGCTACTATATATATGTAAGGCCGCACTTGGCCAGACCGTACAACGTGCCTCATTAAGAACAATGCTTTCTCCAAAAAAAAATAATCACCCTATCCTACTCTTTTGAAGGTGAAAAGAATGTCTCAGAAAGTGTTTGATTACAGGCTACTTAGGCGCACCCCAAAATATCCTATCTTCTCCACCATCCCATTTGCTATCATATTCTTCATCATCCATGCAGACTACACTGTCTTTAACCTTCCCATGCATCCTGTTAACCTGAGAGGAAGTTCCTGATCCTCTGGTTCCTCCAGAAAATGTCACAAAAGGGGAAGCTCCCGGAACTGCAGATACTCAACTCAAACAATTTAACAGAGCAGTTTCATGGTCGAGTACTTGAGTTCCTCAACCATGGATGCAGTGCTCAGTTCTACATGATATGGTTTTCACCAGCAACCAAGTTTGGCAAAAGAGAATTCATGGCCATGGACAGTCTCTTTAAATTCAATCCTAAAGGGTGCTTGATGATCCTATCAAAAAGCATGGATTCAGGAAGTGGATACAGAATCCTGAAGCCGCTTCTCGATCGAGGATTCAAAGTAAAAGCATTAACACCAGACTTTCCCTTTATAGTCAAGAACATAGCAGGTGAAACTTGGCTTCAAGAATTATGACTAGTCTCAGACAACTGTGTCATTTGCCCTGATATGTATACTTCTTAAGGAAATTTTTGCGCCATAAGATGGTGAAGGTGAAGCCTATATGCTTAGGCATTTGACTCACCTAGTCACATCACATGTAGCAGAACCCACTATCTCTCTAGTAGATGTTCATAGTTCCATTGCACAGAGGGTCGCGGGTGTGGGCAAGGGGTCGTCGAGGGCTGGTGGTGGTGATCAACTCGTGAGAGAGAAGGAAGCAACAGCGTGAGGTTTTTAAAGTCAGAAAAAAAAAAAAAAAAAAAAACCCGCCCAGACCCGCCTAGACCCGCCTAGCCACCCCCTAGACCAGCCTAGGCCGATTTTTGGAATCTAAAGCAAAAGAAAAGAATTCATAGCTATTTGAATGTCCCAACTTGAAGCAGATTCTTGTCTTCCCATACTATCAGTTTTCGGATTGAAAAATCTTACATCTTTGCAAGCATCAACACTTGAAAGATACTCTAGCCTCCCCAGGGGCGGACGGATTAAGGGACAAGAGGGGCAGCTTGAGCCCACGAATTGGCCAGAAAAATGGCTATGGACAGCCTGTGGAGGTCTGAGCAGTCCCCATGGCGAGCAGAAAGACGACCTCAAGAGATACAAGCAAGGTGCTCGACGAAAGGCCACAGCGACTAAAGGCCACAGAGGTTGTTTTGTTTTCTGCTATGTGAGACCCTGAATATTACTTTAGATTGTTGGGTTCGATCTCACGAAGAAAACAGTTCGTCAATCGGAGCCCCACAACCAAAGTTATGAATTTTAGAAGTTTTTAACAACTTTTAGAATTGAAGTTGCAGAGCATGTTCGACAAAGAAGAAAGACTCAGCGTGTTTGGGGTTATAATCCAGCACTTCTCATTTTAATTCCTTTTTGAAATGATCCATTAGCAAGGCGCCACATGTCTATTTTTAATTGGACTAACTTCATAAATTCATTAAAAAGTCATATGTGCTCTGAAAAATTCATCGAAAATTACCCCAAACTTGTAACCACTGTATTTTTATCTCGTGACCTCCAAATCACATGTACTTTTATTTGTTTTAATTTTGAATGACATTAATATTATTTAAATTTCAAGGGTATTTAGTTGTCTAATTTTTTTTTTCAAGTCTTTAGCCTTTTAAAATTGTCCATCTACTGAAAAATTCATGGAAATTATCAAGCGGAAATTAATCTACAAAAATATTTGGAAAATTAATCTTTTAAGCTTTAAAATTGTTGTTTTTTTTTATTTTTAAAAATTAATGTAGTCCCATGTTTCCTCTCTTTTTTAATGTGAAATAAATAATTTTTTTAAATTGTTTTTAATAATTGGATAGAAAATGACTCATTTGTCCTAAAAATACCTCAACAGTTTAGCCTAAAAAAACTTCGACACTTTTTACACTTGTGACCCTATGAACCCGAGAATCCTGAATCCGCCACTTAGTGCAATCATTTCATATCCACTGAGTTTGGACTACTCAACAGAAATGAGGAGCTGTCAACCTTCTATACTAGTGAAACAAGTTACTAGTGGCAAGATACATGGCCAGAGAGACAAGTATATAAGAAGTCAATGTCACAAGAACCAAAAAAAAAAAAAAATTCATCCTTCTTAAAGGCAAACAACTCTTAGAACACTTGATTCTCATAATCTGTTCTAAAAGTAAAGTGCTTTTGTCACACTCCACATGTATCTTCCTAAACTTCACTCTAATCACCCAAAACACTGTTACTTCTCAATTGGGTTTGCCACAACTCACAGTTGACTTTTGCAACCCCAAACATAAAGTTCACTACGTTCTCTAGGGTTACAAACTTACGAAACATCTCTAATACAATTTGTGACGTCCTTCGCGTTGGAGAGGCGCCATTCCGCACTGGAACACACTACACTACCAAAACTTAAGGATGCACACAAGGTGCGGTGTCCACAGGACTTTAAACCTAATGCTCTAATACCAAATTGATAGGACCCGACCCAAATTCCACTTTGGAATTTGTGTCAAACCTTGTGCGTGTCCAACACCTGGCAGGTGCCGAACATACTTGACCAAATTACCCTAAAGCAGGCATTTAATCTCACCTAAGTTTCAATCGGGTTTCAGGCCACCGACAATTTCATAACCAAACTCAACAAATCTAATAAATAGGATTTGATCCCAATGACCAAATTATAGTTCCAAAAATATAGTTTATCTCGCGACTGCACCTGGGTGAGACCCCATGCTACCTACATACCCTTATGAGGGATTAAGCCACACGTAGTTCTTCAATCAATAATCACGAACAAGATAATTTACAATTATTTTCAGTAATACCAACAAGTTAATTCTAGAATCATCTTTTCCTTTTTAAATAAAATCACAATATCTCAGTCCATGAACACAAACCCAATTTTGCTATAACAATTCACATATGCTAAGCATAATTCTTTTAAACATTAATCTTTTTCCCAATATAATATAAAAATCATTTTCCTTCTCCCTGTTATTTTACTACACACCGGAGAGTCCAACGCCACGCGTAGTAAAGTAACAGTAACCAAAGTGTTCGGATCCTTTACCACACGCCGGAAACTCCAACGCCACGTGTGGTAAAGTAACCAGGATCCAAGTGAGCACACACGCCGGAAAATCCAACGCCACGTGTGACAAAGTACAAACAACCAAGTAAGCCCACAAGTCGGAAAATCCAATGCCATGTGTGGCTTTAATAAACAGGGAAGATATGTATGATAGTGAGATTCACAACCCATATATATATATATATATATATATAATATACCCTCCCTTAATTCAATTTTTCCCAAATTCTCAATATTTCAATGTACCCAATTATTTATTCATAGTATATATAAAAACAAAATAGACTCACAAAAGCATAAATTTCATAAAGACCCCAAAATAATTCAAATAATAATCAAAACTTTTCTACACATAATTTCCATAAAATACTATATTCCACAATTTCAAATATTTCACAAACTTCAAATATCAAAATAATATCCAATAATTCCATAAAATACTATAAAACAATGTCATAATCCCAACATAATAAAAATGACTCAAATAACAATCAAGACTCGTTTACAAGGTTATTCTAGTACTTTTCTAAGGGTGAAACTACCTCGGAAGATTCACGTTCAACCAGGGGGTCAAACTTCCCATAATGGTCACCCGAGCAAGCGGGGCCCATGACCTCCGATTTTCGATCCGAAGGTTCCTACCGGTTCAACAAAGTTTACTAGACACGTCCGGAAAGTTTGGTCCAAATCGAGTGGTCGAATCGCTCGCAGTCGCACGATACAGATGATCACCGTTTTAGGTCATCTTTAAATCATTGATTCGGAGTATCCAGGACTCCGATTCTTGATCCATGAGTTCCTACACGATCCTAGAGGTACGTAAATCAACATACTTGGAAATGAAGTCGATCCAACGGTCCAAACATATCGAACCCGATATCGCCTAATATGCGTAAATCCATTTGATCGTCAAACGATAACCAAATTCAAATTTGAGCATACCGTCGTGCTCTGGGTGACATGTGAAACATTTTAAAACAAAAAGGACTGCCACACTATGGGCCACGCGTCGGCAGCGCGTGGCCGGCTTGAGAAACTTCCGACGATAGAAATTTCTCAAATCACCCAACAATATCTATACCTACGTGTTCAAGGCAACTAGGGGATCAACTTTTATAACTGGGCTGGTACCTCCAATTTGGCCGGAAAATGCTGCCAAAGTCAGACAAAATCTAGGTTTCTAATCGAACACTCACGACTCCAAATCAATCCAAACCAACTATCAAAATAGCTAGAACACGAAAAATGGATGAAAAAGCATACATCACTCGTCGGATTTTGTTGCTGAATCATCGGAAACGACGAGGTAAAACCGCAATTTTTACCTTCGTTCTAGTCACTTCACAGCTCGAAATCGGGTCTGGGAATTTAGTGGGTTGTGTAAAGGAGGTGGAGAGGAGCGTTTCGCAAGTTACGACATCGAATTTGGTGGCCGGACGGCACCGGAATCGCCGTCGAAACCGACAGTGTCGCGCCGAGAGAGAGAGGGGGAGGAGAGAGAGTCGAGGGAGAGAGAGAGAAGCTGCTGGGGTGCCACTCAAATCCTAAAAATCCTTACGGATCGAAAAGTGACTATTGTGACCTTACTCCGAGGCAAAAATTGTAATTTCACAATTCAATGAATTAAATAGATTAAACATATGGTTAAAATTGGATCGGGGTGTTACACACTACCAATGTGTCATAGGGGTTCGAACCTTAGGCACTGGTCATTAACATGTAAAACACAAGGACCAAATCATCCAAATGGAAAACACGGGGACTAAATTGGGCAAATAGGTAAAAGATATGGACCATTTTGACATTTAAGTTATTATTTTTTTAATACAAGCTATAGTGTAAATTACAGAGGGAGGAGGGTTTCTCACACACACGCTTCCAAGGTGTCATGGGGGTTTGAACCATAGACCCAAGGGCGGAGCTGTGTTAAGGCCAGGGGTGGTCTTGGCCCCCCCAATTTATTTAACCCCTTTGAATGTATATATTGGATGTGGGAACAAATGCAAAGAAAAATTGCTATACTTAAGCCTATGGCCCCTCATCACAAATCAATACTTATCAAAATTGTATTTCAATATGAATATAATAGTAAAATCATACTACATTTATGAAAGAAAACCACTCATTTCAATTTATTGCTTTTGTAGGCAATAGTCTACTCAATAGGCCAAAAAATATATACAACTAAACTTTTTGTGTTTAACATTTTGGCCCCCTCAAATATAAAATCCTAGCTCCGCCCCCTGCATAGACCATTAGTCTGCATGTCAAGGTCTTTTTTCACTGGACCTTGTTAGCAACCATTATTATTTTACAATGAAACTAGTGATTGAAAACAGTATGTTTTGTTTCAACAAAAACCACATCCAACACCTTGATCTGCCCCCTACCGATTTCTCCCTCGCCTACCTACCAAGCAACCGCTCCTCCTTAAGCACCAAATTTCATATTTAAACCCACATATTAACTTTTGGTGAGAGGGAGAGAGAGAGAGAGGAGGTGGCTGGGATGGCTCACAGTGGTTGGGTGGGGGAGGGACGTGAGGGTTGGCTTGTGGCGTGGGCTGATGAAGGGATGAATAGGGGCCAGACCTGGTCGTCCCCGAGTGTATGAGTGATGATGGAGGTGGGGGAATGGGTAAGTGGGGTGGCTAGGAGGAGAGGGAGGGGAGAGATATTTTTTATAAAAAAAAATTATTTAATATAATTAGTTGGAGGACCAAAATTAAACTTGTTTATAAGTTCAAGGACCATTTTGATAAAAGAAAATCATAGTTTATTAATATTTTAACCCAAATTGATGGTTAAAATCTTCAAATTGATGACAACATTGATAGAATTTGACATTTGGACTAGGTTGGTCCAAAATAGAGAGTTGAAGCACCATTTGAGTGAATAATTTAATTAATAGACGAAAAAGTAATTCAGAGGCAAGTTTAAGGACCCTTTCTGTCAAAAACCCTCTTGTTCATTTTTTTGGTTTAGCTAACATTTTAATAATTATGTTTTAGATTTTTTTTTTATGTTACTTGCTTCCAAATGTAGTAATAAAAGGGACTTTTAATTTTTAAATAACTTTATTAAATTGGAGTCATCTAACTTTTCAAGCTTCAAGTATAACGTCCTACTTATTCCAAGAAAAAAAAAATAACGTCCTACTCTTTTTTTTTTTCAACCTTTGTTGAGAAAAAAATATTTTATCACACCACGACTCTTATAAGTTGCATCCAATTTTATGGTGTGATAAATTAATGTAATTACACGATGAAAGGTTAAATTACTCTAAATTAATATAATTTATGAGAATGAGGATTCAAATTTGGGTGCAAAAGGGATGGGCTCACCGCTTTGTCCAACTGGCCTAACCCACATTTTAGGGCCTTGGCTCTTGAATATTCTCATAGGACACCAACCCCAAACAAAATAAAAATAGAAAAATAAAATATCGGTTTGCAACTAGTATAAATATAACAAATAATAACATAGACATGAAAGCACAAGGTGTTAAGCTCATAATTTCATACATATACATGCCCTATTTACTTACTTCTTTTGCTTAGTTTCCTATAATTCTAAGTTATTTGCCTCCCTTTGTATGTTTTGTAGGCAAATAGAGCAAGAGAGCATAATTCATGCAATTCAAGCATGTTAAGGCCTAATTTGGATGAATGGATGAAGAGCTTAAAGACAAACTCATTTTGGCTACAGCCCCCTGCCAGTCCAGTTCCGTAGGTCATATTGCAAGCTTTGTTTCAACAACCTACATAGCTCGAATGAGGCCACATTCTTCATGACAGTTGTTCCAATGGGTGTGTACTATAACATATCCAAAATTCAGCCCCATGGGATAAATCTGGAGTCCGTTACCTAGCAAACACAGAACCATGCTCAGGATGGATCTTATCAGCGCGGAAAATGAGTTAGCAATTTGTTTTGGCCTTAACTTCCTCCTCCGACCTTGGATTGGCCCAAATGATATATGGCTGGAAAGAAGACATTCTGAACTTCAATTTGAGTGCTTAAAGTCTTAATTTGCTTAAGGGAAGCCCAATTCGTAAGCCCTTGAAGTTGCTGGTCATGCTGACCTCAGGATGAGGTATTGTAGCTGGTTGGAAGCTTGGTCATGGTGACATGAAGATGAGCTAGGGCTGCTGGTGGGATAAATTGGTGAAGTGCATCAACCATTTCAGATTTTCTAATACAAGTGCATCAACCATTTCAGATTTTATAAAACAAGTGTTGTATGCATTAGCCATACTTAATTCAGATTTTTCACTTCCTTAGGCCTATAAATAGGGAGGTTCTCTAAGCTTGTAAACACACCCCAAGGGGGGAGCTCTCAAACACTTCTCTAGAGCTCCCTTCCCTTCTCTCCCTCAAATTCTCTTAATTTTGCTCTCTAGTTCTCAATTCTAGCTTTCCTTTTGCTTCTTAGTTGTAATTTATTTTTATTTGTAATGTACATTCTTTCTTAAGTATTCAAGTTTAATTAGTTTCCAAGTTTCAATTATGGTTTTTGTTCTTATTCATTATGCTTATAAGTTAATATGCTTGTTTGAATGATTGATCACCATTTAGGCTTGCATGTTAGCTATCTTGGTTTGAATTAAGAGTATACACCATGCTTTAATTCGAATTGAACTATGAATAGGAAGAGTATGTATGGACATTCGACAACAGGGATTAGATACATGCTTGGTTGTTTAAATTGTTCTTCTATGCTTAATGGGTTCCTAATGCTTAATTTTAGGTTAGACAACAAATGATCAAATTAGGGAATTAGGAACACAAGGTTATGACCAAACACCATGGCTTAATCATACATTAGCTAGAATCAATCCGTTAATCTAATTGAACTTGGGAACTTATTTGCTTGAGTTACTTATTTCTTTCTTCCTTGTTTTATTTATTTCCTTTCTTTTTTCATTTCTATTTTGTGTAGGGAAACTAAATTGGATCATTCAATCACCAATCCTCGTGGGATCGACCTCGCACTTACATATGCTATACTACCGAACGGCTCGTGCACTTGCGAGTATCACAAGTTGAGGATGCAACTGAATCCATTTTGGTGCAGCTGTATCTACGCAACACAAGGGCACTAGTCTTTTCTCGATCAGACAATAATAAGCTAGTTATGAAGATGAAAATGGTATTGGTTTCACTTACCCTAGTTGCAGGCCGAGGAGGAAGTAGCTTCTTCTCCTTTTCTCCCCTAATATTGCTTTCTTTTTAAATTTCCCTTTCACCTTCACCCGTCCCTTCCACGTGACGATTTTTTCAAATTTATAAAAAACAGTTATGTCATTTCTGAAATCGTCCTAAAAGACATGTTCTAAGATATTCTCCATACAAAAATTTCTATTCAAAACCTCCTCCGAGAGCTCCTCTTGTTACTAAAAAATTCCATTCTCCTCCTAATTGTCCTCCTCCTCCTGAAAGTTCCCTTCCTAAATCTTCTCCTTTTGTTCCTAAATCTGCTTAGCTTCTAAAAGCTCTTAAAAATCTTGAGGTAATAATACGATCGCACATAACAATAAACAGACCTTATTCTCATTACTAAAAAAAGTTCCATATAAATCACAGATACATGCGGGAAATACATATGTATTTTTGTTGTTTTACGCAATGTGTAGCAAGCAAAATTTGTAAATAATAAAAGAAATACATTTTTGTATGAATTTTAATTGTGTAGAGACTCTTTGGGTTCTCTATGTAGTTTTCACCTCTCATTTGTGAGAGTTTTTCATCTCTCTTTTGTGAGTTTTATTTGTGCTGTTATGGCTTGATTTTTTCAAGCTTTATCTCTTTTTTTTATATTCTAAATTTGCAATCTTAGTTAGGATGCCTATGTCAGAGTTTCTTCAAACTTGCGTGATCGTTAGTGGAGGCACACCACATTGTCTTAATTTTGATATTAGACGGCTCCGTTATTGTAATGGCCCTTTTGTGACTAGTTTGTATTGGCCTGTGTTGCACAGACACAAACACAGGGACATGGAAATGCAACACGGAAAATCTCAAAAAACTAGGACATGGACACTAACACGGCCATTAAAATAATAATAAATCCTAATAAAATTATAATAGTATATACTTATATATATTTATATATAAAAAAATGATATTTAATACTTCAATGTCATAATACCATAAAACAAATTCATACTCATTTGAGTTAACTTAGCATTACTCATCTTTCCCTAAACAAAATAAAGAATGATACACATATTTATGATTTATCATAAACCAAATTTCACACATTTTTCATATATGATCTATCATCTTCAAAATAAGAAAAACAATTTCCTACTTCATAAAATAAGAATTGAATTTGCATTAGAAAAAAAGAAGAAAAAAAGTGAATGAATTACCCACTCAAAAAGATGCTTCTCTCATGACCAAATTGCTATCAATATCCTTAGTCAACCAAAAATATCAGCTCAGCTATGAAGGAAAGAAGGAAAAAAAAATATATTGTTCACATTTTTAGCCCACTTTTAAAAAGTATTTCAAATATGTCCACATAGTTTTCAATAATTATGTTTTGACCCCAGTTTTTGTTTATAATTTTCAAAATGATCCTTATCGTGTCTTGATTTCAGTTAATCGTGTCCATAAGTGTTTTAATCGTGTCCAAAACTTATGAATACAATCATAGAATTTCTATAAATAAATAAAATAATAATAAACAATTAAAAAAAAGACTTCTCCTTTCAGTGGTTTTTGTACTTCAGTGATCTTGTTTGAACATGATATTCTCAACTCTTTTTAGATTAATTAAACTTAACTACTTCCTCTGTGTATCAATGTAAATTAATTCCGCAATTCCTGATCAGAAATGTGAATGAATAAGTAAAAGTTGTCACTCACTCTCACCATCTACATCATAAATAAAGAAGAAAAAAAAAAGAGAAATCATCAACTGGCCTGTGGTCCTATATATAGCATAAAATATTATGCACCCACTGAAGCAAATGCACCCTCGTCCATTCAATATTGATAAAGTAGCAGGTAGAACATGTTCCACAATTATTATAATATATTTCGACCTTTAGTCTTTCATTATTAATTCTTACATGCTAGTCCTTTTCTTTTGGACAGACATAAAGATATATATGAAACACGGGAGAATTTGGAGCTTATCTGTATGGTGATCATATTGTGGATTAGTAGGTGGAGTATATATCTGAAAGACCCAACTGTCTTAGTTCTTTTTATTCCCTTATTAAATATGAATCTTCAGAAGTAGCAGGTATATATATTCTGACATTGTATATATAGGGCATAGCCAAATTGTTTAGAGCAGATGTGCTCCTCACTCTCTATCCAGTTTTCAAATTTCCTTTTCCCTCCTTTCCTCGTAATTTAGATTAATGTAAAATAGATTATCGTTTATATCAAACAAATATATCCTGATAGTTAATAATACTTTGAGCTAAAGCTGAGTTGGTTTTCATTATTTTTTTAAGGTTTTCATGAAATGAAACATAATTCAATCCATTTGATTCTTTTCTAGTGGTGTGCCCAAATGCTCCTACCACCATATGAAATATTTAAAAGCAACTAGTGTATCATGAAAAATATATAAAAAGCTCTGAGTCACATGATCACGGGCATCTCATGAAATTCAAAGTAAGAAATGCAAAAACATAAAGCTGGACATCTTAATTTTAAAAGTGTGGCCAAGAAATTTGGAGAATAATGATCATCATTACAATCAAAATTAATTAATCTCCTCTAAGGAGAATACAAAAGAAAAAGAAAGAATCAAGCCATTAACAAATAATCACCACTGCAATCTTTAGATCATTACACAATCCACCCTTGAAAATACAACCAATTAAAATAAAGAAAGCACACCAAGCCATCCTTTTCTTTAGGAAGTACAAATCAAGAGGTTTCAATTAGCAAAAGAAGAGAAGGAGATAAGCTAATTAGGCATAAAGCATCACTAAGTAGAAGTAGTAGTGGTGGTGATACGGAATACGCGACTGCAGCTATAGACAGAGCAAAATGCTTGCAATGTCATCAAGAGCAAGAGCAATAAGCCAGCAAGCACAGCAATAAATTGCCAGGAACCAAAAACATAAACCTTCATAAACTTTATCATTTTGACCTTCCATCTGCCATTGTAATACTTGTTCACATCTTCAATTGCCTTGTCCAAGAATGGCACTTTGGTCAATCTAATGGACTTGCTCATACCATTCCAAACCTTGGCTACTTCTTCATCGCTTTTTAAACGGTTCAAAATTATACCTTTCTCTCTAAGCAGTTTCGCGTCCTCCTCAGTGTCTATGATCCCGTTCATTAATTCGGTGTAACGGGTGAAAACCAACGGCCCTGATGCATTTGATACTTCATATGCTACCAAGTTTCTCAAGATCACCTCTGTATTTACATCCAGGCTTGTAGCAGGGAGGTAAAATGTGACTGTTTTAGGATCAAAGGAGATGGTCGAAACGCTACCTTTTGTTTTCACAAAACGGACCCCGGATTTTACAAGATCAGAAACAGAAGGGATGGTAATCTCCTCTATCAATGGTGGTTTACTAATGCTACTGCTCGAATTCTCATTTTCGGGGTTGGTTTCTTCTTTGTCTTGGGTGGAAAGTAAATAAGAAACAGGTTGTTTCAACATTGAAAATCCAGGAAGGTTGGAGAGGATTGTCCAAGGCAATTTAAAAAACATTTTAACAGGACCAGATACAAGTAGTTTTTTCAAAAGACGTACCGGACCTTTGTTTAGTTTCGACAGCAGCTTCCATACCTCCTGCAGAAACTGCTTCACGAAATTCGGGCTATCAGAGGATTTTGATTCCTTGTGTGGTGTGGATTCTCCTTCATCCTCAGCTTCCACAATTTCAGACGGTCGACGTTCTAACTTGGGGGTGATCATTTGGTACAAAAAGTCCAGCAAGTGAGCACATTCTGAGACTTGGATCTTTGGTAGGTCTTGATCCTCCACCTTGAATGGTGAAAGCTCCTTGCACAACCCCATCAGCATCGAAAGCAGCATGTCGTCGGCTTGTTCCAGTGATTTGAATTGAAACTCCAAAGTTCTTCTGGACACAAATAGTGGGATTTGGTTTTCAAGCATCACCAAGTCCCTAAGAATTGCATGGTGAGCTGACTTGCTCCCTGAAACGTCAACCAAGTGTGACATTCTTGAGGAAACTCTGGTCAAAACCCTTCCTTCTTTGGCCCCATAGATTTCGAGTAACTCAAGGAAAAATGATGCATCAATGGCCATCATCCAACCTAAAGTGTCACCATTGAAATCCAAATACTTGTGGTAGCAAGCGCGAATCCGCGGCTCCAGCTTCTTCAATTGCTCAACAAGGTCTTGGAACTTGAGGCATTGGAGCTGTTTTTGGGTCCGTTTAGCTGCAGCCACTTTGTACCTCTCCATCTCATAGAGCTCAGGGCGCAAATAGTGGTAAGGGCCAATTGCAACTTCTTGAGGGATGTAGGAATCTGGATCACTAGCCAAAAGGGCCTTGGGGACATTGAAAATGGAGACAGGGATTTCCCCATCATACTCAAGCTCTTCCTCTAGTGTTTTTTGGATTTGAATGACCCATTGAAACTCATTGAAGTTTGTACTGGATTTGGAAGAAATTGTTGGTTGGAGAGAAGACATGTTTTTGTTCTTCTCTTGTAGGTAGGGAGAAACTTTTTGGTGGGTTGATGGCAGTTTGTGAGAGTATTGATTGTTGAGGAAGTTATGAGAATTTAGGACAGCCCATGAATTAATACTGTGATTAATGTACTTTAATTGAGTGTTAAATTAAAAAAAAATAGTCAATGCGTTTTCCTCATGCTTGATTGTTTACTTTTTTTAAACCCACTTGTGCAAGAATGGTATCAAAATTAAGATTACATGTCGGTTGATAAGGACACTGGGATGGAAGTTCCATGCTATCTTTTTTCTCCATAGGTGGGTCCGGCAATTTTGTTTTCGTCTACTTGTATACAAAGTCAAGTCCATAGAGGCCAATTTCTCTCTGCGATGTGACTTACAAGATCATCTCCAAAATCCTCACCAACAGGTTGAAATCAGTTATGTCCAAGATCATCAGTTGCAATCAGTCGGCCTTTTTAGCTAACAGGCAGATCACTGATAACATTCTGGTTGTCCATGAAATTTTGCACTCCTTGAAACACCAAAATGGCCAAGGGAATTATGATATGGCACTAAAGTTGGACATGGCTAAGGCTTTTGATAGAGTGGAATGGGGTTTTCTACTGACTATGTTGAAAAACCTTGGATTTGCAGATACCTTCTGCAACTGGATTATGGAATGCGTTTCTACGGGGTGACGTATAGTGTTCTAATTAATGGCGAACCATTCTGGTTATATTACTCCCACCCAGGGACTTCCAGGGCGACCCATTATCGCCTTTTCTGTTCTTGCTCTGTGCGGAAGGTTTAACTTCGCTAATCAAAAATTACGATGAGAGACAGCTGGTGCATGGTTTTCGTATCAAGCAGGATGGCCTTAGTATCTCTCACTTATTGTTTGCTGATGACTCCGTAATTTTCTGGAGAGCCAATATCCAGGAGGCAAATTGTTTACTCAACATTCTAGAGGTTTATGAGGATTCTTCTGGGAGAGCATCAACTTCCATAAGAGTTCTCTGTTCTTCAGCAACAATTGCCCTGTTCGCATTCGAAAGCAAATGGTGGACACCCTCCAAATTGAGCACAAGACTGACTTTGGCAGATACTTGGGAATTAATGCTGATTTCGGACAGTCCAAAAAGAAGGTCTTCGAGGGGTTCGAAGGAACCTTTTAAACAGGCTTTCTGGATGGGCGGAACAATTCCTCTCCACTGCTCGGCAAAGAAGTTCTTATTAAGGCTGTTGCAATGGCCCTACCCACCTATGCAATGTCTTGCTTTAAACTTCCAGTGGGGCTTTGTAAAGAATTGGAGCGGGTTATTGCTACTTTTTGGTGGAAAGGAAATAATGACCGTAATGGCATTCACTGGGTTGCTTGGAATAAAATTTCACAACTCAAGAAGAATGGTGGCTTGGGTTTTAAGGATTTAATTTGCTTTAATTTGGCTTTGCTGGCAAAAGTGGGTTGGAGAATTTTAAACACCCCGGATTCTTTTTTAGCTCAAATCTTACATGAGAAATATTACCCAAATGGCTCTTTCCTAACGGCTGGTGCAGTGCGTAACTCATCTTGGGGCTGGAAAGGTATTCTTCAAGGGAGAAAAGTGCTCACAGGAGGGTTTCGCTGAGAATTGGAACTGGTGAAAGCGTGCGCATTTTGGAGGACCCGTGGTTACCAACTCCGCACTCTTACCGTGTGCAATCTCACCATGCTGAGATGCCTCACAAAGTTTCTGACCTTATTGATCCTTTGACAAGAATGTGGAATTATGCCTTGATCGAAAGGCTTTTTGACCCAAGGGAAGCAAAGATTATTACAAGCATGCCTGTAAGTATTTGGGGATGCCCAGATAAATTTATTTGGCATTATAATCCACAGGGCATTTTCACTGTCAAGTCAGCTTATGAGGTTGCTTCTTATTTAATGAGGAATGGTGAACTGGGTCGAAAAGGTGAGGGTGAATCTAGCAACACTTCTGAACAAGCAAAGGTTTGGCATTCGATTTGGAAGCTGAATGTGCCTCCAAAAATCCGCTTATTCATTTGGCGTGCTTGTCGGAATGCAATTGCAGTGCGGCACAATCTAAAAAGAAGACTGGTTCATGTGGATGATGAGTGTGGCCTGTGCGGGAAGGATGTTGAAACTCTTGTTCATTTACTCTTTAAATGTGACTTTGCTAGAATCTTTTGGTTCATCAGTTCCATTCAATTCGACACTAATTGTCTTCCTGCCAATGATTTTTTCACATGCTTGGACCAGCTTAGTTCATAGGTATAAAGATACGGCCCACTCTAAGGAGGTCATGCAGATGTTTGCCTTTGGTTTGTGGAGGATTTGGAAATGCCGAAATATCGCCGTGTTTGAAGGTAAAATCTTAAACCTGTTTGAGGCTTTGATTTTAATGCAAACCCAAGTTGCTGAATTCACGGAATGTCAATTAGTAAAAGTGCATAGAGACTTGGAGCAATCTGATTTGTTAGCCAAAGCTTTTCCTCCTCCATCATGGAGAAAACCTCCTGATGGGGCTGTGAAACTCAATTGTGAGGGGGCTTGGGCTCATCAAACTTTGACTGGAGGTGTGGGTTGGGTGTTTCGGGACAGTGAGGGTTGGATGCTATTGGCGGGAGGAACTGGGAACTTACCTAGTCATTCAGCTCTTATGGTGGAAGCAGAAGCTATTCGTGATGCGCTAACTCATGCCCAATTTGCGAATTTAAACAAAGTTATTGTGGAGTCTAATTCGCAGCTGCTCATTTTCGGATGCTTCAAGGAGTAACCCCTGTTGATGTTAGGATTGAAGGAATTATTTTTGATATAAAAAATCTGGCTCAACAGTTTCAGTCGGTGATGTATTCCTCTATCTCTAGGTTGTGTAATCATGCTGCTCACCTGGTTGCAGCCTTTGTGAGTCGAATAGGGGGTACCCATTTGTGGGACTATTTATGGCCAGAGTGGCTTTTCAATACTCTGGCAAAAGATGTAAAACTTTCAATTCGGCTCTAATAAAATCTTCCTATCGTTTGGCAAAAAAAAAAAAAAAAGTCCATAGCGACTATTTAAACTTGCCTCACTAATTGGCCGGAGATAGTAATTATCGAATATTATATTGTTGTGGCGTGGCTGTTTTTAGATGATTACATGGAAATTTTCTTTTTATTTTATTCTATCAGAAATTAGGGATTCGAACTTAAAAGATCTTTTAACATTGGAAAAATAAGTATCATTAATTTAGTAACTAATTCAAAATTCATTACAATGTCTCTTTTGATCGCCAAATTTGAATTTAACTTGGTTTTTAAGTTTACCTCATGAGTCATGTATAGAAACAATAAATTTTTTTTAAAGATATTTGGTTAGACTTAACACAAAGAAGATACAAGTTAAAGTGGGTGTATTCAATTGAGATTTTAATAGATTGTTTTGAAGCTTAAAAGTCCAGTGGTATCCCATTAGGATTTTTAAGTAATCAATAAAAATATGGTGGTATTCAATTACGATTTTTAATCAATCCAAGTCTTGTGGTTTTCAATTAGGACTTTTTTTTATAGAGAGAAAATGATATTGCATTCAACCCAAAGAGAACATTACATGGTAAAAACGAGCATGTTAACGGTGGCCTCGTTAAAACCTTCCTAGGAAAAACCACAAGGGATAAAACCTCGGGATAGGAAAGAGCACCACCCATGCTAATGACTAAACAGAATAGTCAACAACCCAATTACAAAGTCAGAGAACGAGACCAATCCTCCCTAACGCCATCTAGGAGCCAAGGAGGTCCATCACCCAACCAATAACAAAGCTCCTTCGCTCGAAGACTATAATATGCAATACGATGAGCCATAGTGTTGGCAGTATGGGGGACAAAACGAACACAGGAGGATAACGCAAGAAGAAGACGCCGAATTTCAATCACAAGCACTCCCTCAAGAGCTAAACATTCTTCCTCCTTTGATAGTAATTGCACTGGAGCCAGGGAGTCAAATTCAACTACCAATGGCAGAAGTGATGCATCTAAGGAAAAAGAGAGGCCTACTTTGAGAGCGTAAAGCTCAGGAGCCAACACAGGGCAGGAGACTAGGTGCCCTCATTGCCATTGCCCGTATAAGAATGTCGTGTGAGTCCCGAACAATCAAACCTACCCCCCGAAAACCATCCCGCAAATCCAAAGCACCATCAACATTGAGCTTAAAATAACCAACCTGAGGAGGACGCCAATGTTGGTCTGAAATGGTCAAAGAAATACACCTATGAAGTAGTAACTGAGATTGATGATATTCCGCAACATAGTTCTTTGCACAGGAAAGGAGATGTTCCGCATACATAGGATGAGAACCAAAAAGGACAGCATTCCAATCATTCCACAATAGCCACAGCACAGGAACAAAAAGAGGTTGCTGAGCAATTGGGATTAAATCCCATGCCGCCAACAGCCAAGTAGCAGCGTCATCCAAAGTCAAACCAAGAAAAACTGTAGGCAATTCCGAAGACTCCCATATGATATGAATAGCTGGGCAATCTCGTATGAATTGTTGTTTCGCAGCCAGTGGAGCAACAAAAACAAGTCGCATCCATGGCGATCTTACGGTGAAAAAGGACAACTTTTGTTTGGATGCCATTCTGAGTGATACGCCAACGAAAGTGTTGTATTTTCGCGGCACTTTCATTTTCCAAAGATGCTTCCATAATTTTTGTGATGAAGAAGAACCAGGACCAGTGCCAGTGTGACTGAGAGCAAAATTCTGATATTCTAAGGCAGCCCAGGATCCACTCTTCACAGTATATCACCCATGTGTAGTAAAGTGCCAAATTCTACGATCGACGTTATCACAGACCAAAGGTATAGACACGATAGTCTCCGCTTCCATGAAAGTAAATAAACTATAAATCTTGGAAACATCCCACCGCCCACTTGCCGAAATCAAGGTGCTAACCTTAGTACCCATAGGGACACGTAGAGCAGTTTGAGCAGTGAATATGCGACAATGGGGAATCCAGGCATCACCATAAATTGGTACCAGCCGATCGTCACCAATCTGCCATCGCAAATCACATAGTAAGAGCTCTTAACCCCATAAAATAGACTACCAAGTATAGGAAGGAAACGAACCTTTTTGTGCACTCAAGAAATCAGTAGTAGGGAAATACCTAGCTTTCAACATTCGAGCTACGAGGGAATTAGGAGATTGGAGCAGACGCCAACCTTGTTTTGCCAATAGAGCTTTGTTAAAATTGACTAACTCTTGGAAACCCAACCTTCCTTTCGACTTATGTCGGCATAGTGCTTTCCAGTTTTTCCAATGAATCCCTCGCGTAGCACCCTTAGACCACCAAAACCGAGCAATAATACTTTCAACCTCATTGCAGATCGCGACGGGAGCCTGAAGACGCTTATTGAGTAAGTAGGCATAGCTTGGCAAACTGCCTTAATCAAAACTTCCTTCCCAGCTTTCGAGAGTAATCGACCTTCCTAGCTAGTGATCTTCTTCCATATGTGATCTTTAAGAGTGTGAAACAATAGTTTTTTATTTTTTCCAGGAACTGTAGGAAGTCCCAAATATTTTTCATGGCAAGGGACAATAAGAACACCCAACATGGCTTGAATTTGGGCTTGTGTAGCCGGCGGTGTAGAAGGACTAAAACATAAGGCTGATTTCTCCAAATTAACCTGTTGACCAGAAGCCTCCTCATAGATACGAAATATCCGCTTGAGCTCAGTAACTTGATGGGGTTCAACATCACAAAACAGTAAACTATCATCTGCAAAAAACAAATGATTTAAAGAAGGTACCGAAGCCGCAATTGAAACTCCCCTAATTTGGAATTTAACTCAGCTTGCTGTAGAAGAGCAGAAAATCCTTCAGCCACAATAAGAAAAAGATAAGACGAAATGGGATCTTCTTGGCGTAGAGCTCTAGACGGGATGATCTTACCATAAAGTTGCCCCTAGAGTAACACTGAGTAAGAGGCTGTGGTAATACAGCCCATAATCAAATTGACAAAGCGAGCAGGAAACTCCATAGTACGCATCATGCAATTAAGAAAGGGCCATTCAACCCGATTATAAGCTTTTGCCATGTCCAGTTTCAACACAAGCTTGCGTCTTCCTGCTTTTCCCTTCCTCTTTAAACGTGAATAGTTTCAAAAGCTGCTCACACATTGTCCAAAATCATATGGTCAGGAATAAAGGCACTCTGGAATTCCGAAATCATATGGGGCAAAACCTTTTGAGTCTATTAGCTATTGTCTTGGAAATAATTTTGTAGAGCACATTACAGAGACTAATAGGACAATATTCGGTAACTCGGGTTGGTGACGCAATCTTCGGAATAAGAGCAATTAAAGTGTAATTAAAACTCATGACACTATCATAACCATTGAGAACATTCATATAGAGTTGGCAGACATCACCCCCCACAACATCCCAATACTTATGGTAAAACAAAGCAGGCATCCCATCTGGACATGGAGATTTAATTGGAGCCATAGACTATAAGGCGGCCTCAACTTCATCCCTTGTAAAATCCAAGTTTAGTGCACGCTGAGTAGTCATCTGAGGGACACGCTTTTTTCACAGCATCAAAAATTTCAGTCGCCATATAACCGGGATTAGAAGAAAAAAGCCGGTGATAGAAATCTAGGAAAATGTCGCCCACCTTCTCTGAGAATCGTACTGCAAGCGATTTTGGGCATCTAGTATACCATGCATAGAGTTCGTCTTAGTCCTATGATTTGCAACTTCGTGGAAATAAGAAGTATTTCGGTCCCCATATTAAAGCCAAGTCACCCTAGACCGTTGTCGCCAATAAATTTTATCAAGTTCCAGGAATTTATCCAACTCACATTCCAATAATTTTTTGCTGTGAAAATTAACATCAGTCGGTGTTGCAACTTGAAAGGAACCAATCTGTTGGTGTAGCACTTCAACTTTATTTTTTAGATCACCAAATTTCGCCTTTTCCAGGATGAAAGTTGCCGAGTACAACGAACGATATTTGCTATAGGGGTAGCCGAAGATGACCAAGAATTTTTAATTACCACACCACATTCTTCATCTTTAGACCATAGCTCTTCAAAGTGAAATCGGCGTCGCCTCATAGGGGTTCGACCAACCTGGGAGTCTTGAGTATATGTGACAATAAGAAGAGGGTGATGATCAGAAGAAAACGCCATTAAATGATAAATTGTAAAGTTACCCCACTCGAGACAAAAGCTGCTGATTTCCAAAACCCAGATCAAGGCGTGCTTGCACATTGTGTTCATTCTTCCTATTATTCATCCACGTAAAAGGGTGGCCCACAAAGTCAAAAGATAATAACTGGCAATCCAAAATAGCACGTTTGAAATCCTCAATCTGGGATAAGAAAAAGTATGGTGGTATTCAAAAACTTACCGATTTTGAGGTATTTCGTTAAATGGTGTATTGTATGAGACTTTTGAGTGGATGATATAAATACCAAACCCCATAAAAAAATCCCACCCTCCTATGCCTGATTCTCACGTTTTTTGTTTTTGGGAAAGATGAACAAATAAAGATAAACAAGGTACTCATGTCTTTACAAGGGCTTGGTTTAACCAGACTCGATCCTTCTGTATTTAGTGGATAGACTCAGATAGGTCTTTGTTTTCTTTGCTTTCTCTAGTCTATCTTTGTTTTCTTTTTCTCCTGGCTGTTTGGTTGCAGGAGGTGTTTCCCTCCTTTCTTTTGGCTTCATGTCTAAACCCTTCATGTCTATACTATTTGTTTGCTTTCATCTTATGGATAATCTCTTTGCCCAATAAAAAAAGGGACTCAGATGGCTTACCTTTCTAAACAATAATTTCAGATACGTTGCTTTCAATAGTTGTTCATATTATGCAATATGCATGCATTTTTCTCAATAGATTTTCGGCTCGTTTATTTCCTTTGATTTATTTGTCTTTCTTTAGTCAATTTGTGGAATCAATTTGAGTGACAAGTGTTCTGTACTAGTGCCATATCATAGCTGGACCATTTTGACTTGTTTTCAGCTGTTCAGTTTCTTATTTGAATTGATTCAAATTAACTTGTATGTTGTAGTATTTATAAATTCAATTAATTCAAGATTTTTCCTTGTTGTAGCTTGTTCCTGTGTCAATTCTCAATTCCAGACACCAAGTTCTCTATCCAAAACTTAATAGCTGCATGGTTTTAGTTTAATGACAGTTATGTTTGAATTTGGGACCGCTATGGTTTTAGCTCTAGAACACGATGATTTGAAGAAAGCCATACATGACAGATAGTAATGATAACTTGAGCTAAGATTGGTGTAACTCAACTTTCTGTTTCTTTAAAGGCTTGGCATACTTTAACTAATGGATGGAAGATGGCTAACCCGAATCCAATCCACACTTTGGTGAAATCTACTTTGGAGAATACAAGAAAGTCCTACGTGAATTAAAATCATAAGTAAAATCTTGTAATTACAATCTATTAGAATAGAAGGAGAAAAGCTAATTAGGCAGAAAGCATCACTAAGTAGAAGTAGTAGTGGTGGGGATATGGAATACGCTACTGCAGTGATAGACAGAGCAAAATGCTTGCAATGTCATCAAGAGCAAGAGCAACACGCCAGCAAGCACAGCAAGAAATTGCCAGGAACCAAACACATAAACCTTCATAAACTTTGTCATTTTGACCTTCCATCTGCCATTGTAATACTTGTTCACATCTTCAATTGCCTTGTCCAAGAATGGCACTTCGGTCAATCTAATGGACTTGCTCATACCATTCCAAACCTTGGCTACTTCTTCATCGCTTTTCAAACGGTTCAAAATTATACCTTTCTCTCTAAGCAGTTTCACGTCCTCCTCAGTGTCTATGATCCCGTTCATTAATTCGGTGTAACGGGTTAAAACCAACGGCCCTGATGTATTTGATACTTCATATGCTACCAGGTTTCTCAAGATCACCTCTGTATTTACATCTAGGCTTGTAGCAGGGAGGTAAAATGTGACTTTTTTAGGATCAAAGGAGATGGTCGAAACGCTACCTTTTGTTTTCACAAAACGGACCCCGGATTTTACAAGATCAGAAACAGAAGGGATGGTAATCTCCTCTATCAATGGTGGTTTACTAATGCTATTGCTCGAATTCTCATTTTCGGGGTTGGTTTCTTCTTTGTCTTGGGTGGAAAATAAATAAGAAACAGGTTGTTTCAACATTGAAAATCCAGGAAGGTTGGAGAGGATTGTCCAAGGCAATTTAAAAATCACTTTAACAGGACCAGATTCAAGTAGTTTTTTCAAAAGACGTACTGGACCTTTGTTTAGTTTCGACAGCAGCTTCCATACCTCCTGCAGAAACAGCTTCACGAAATTCAGGCTATCAGAAGATTTTGATCCCTTGTGTGGTGTGGATTCTCCTTCATCCTCAGCTTCCACGATTTTAGACGGTTGACGTTCTAACTTGGGGGTGATCATTTGGTACAAAAAGTCCAGCAAGTGAGCACATTCTGAGACTTGGATCTTTGGCAGGTCTTGATCCACCACCTTGAATGGTGAAAGCTCCTTGCACAACCCCATCAGCATCGAAAGGAGCATGTCGTCGGCTTTTTCCAGTGATTTGAATTGAAACTCTAAAGTTCTTCTGGACACAAATAGTGGGATTTGGTTTTCAAGCATCACCAAGTCCCTAAGAATTGCATGGTGAGCTGACTTGCTCCCTGAAACGTCAACCAAGTGTGACATTCTTGAGGAAACTCTGGTCAAAACCTTTCCTTCTTTGGCTCCATAGATTTCGAGTAACTCAAGGAAAAATGATGCATCAATGTCCATCATCCAACCTAAAGTGTCACCATTGAAATCCAAATACTTGTGGTAGCAAGCGCGAATCCGCGGCTCCAGCTTCTTCAATTGCTCAACAAGGTCTTGGAACTTGAGGCATTGGAGCTGCTTTTGGGTCCTTTTAGCTGCAGCCACTTTGTACCTCTCCATCTCATAGAGCTCAGGGCGTAAATAGTGGTAAGGGCCAATTGCAACTTCTTGAGGGATGTAGGAATCTGGATCACTAGCCAAAAGGGCCTTGGGGACATTGAAAATGGAGACAGGGATTTCCCTATCATACTCAAGCTCTTCCTCTAGTGTTTTTTGGATTTGAATGACCCATTGAAACTCATTGAAGTTTGTACTGTATTTGGAAGAAAATGTTGGTTGGAGAGAAGGCATGTTTTTGTTCTTCTCTTGTAGCTAGGGAGAAACTTTTTGGTGGGTTGATGGCAGTTTGTGAGAGTATTGATTGTTGAGCAAGTTACGAGAATTTATAAGAGCCCATGAATTAATACTGTGATTAATGTACTTTAATTGAGTGGTAAGTTGTATTTTTAAAAAATAGTCAATGCGTTTTCCTCATGCTTGATTGTTTATTTTTATCAAAGGTCTCTTTCATATGGTATGAAAATTAAGATTTTTATTTTACATGTTGCTTAATGAGGACACTGGGATGAAAGTTCCATGCAAACTTTTTCTCCATAGGTTTTGGATCCAGCAATTTTGTTTTCGTCTACTTATATACAAAGTCAAGTCGACAAAAGCGACTATTCACACTTGCCTAACAAATTGACCGGAGATTGGTAATTATCGAACATTACATTGTTGTGGCGTGGCTGTTTTTAGATTATCACACGGAAATTTTCTTTTAGGGATTCGAACTTAAAAGATCTTTTAACATTAGAAAAAGAAATATCATTGATTTAGTAACTAATTCAAAATTCATTACAATATCTCTTTTGATCGCCAAATTTGAATATAACTTGGTTTTTAAGTTTACCTCATGAGTCATGTATACAAAATAAAAATAAAATAAAATAAAATAAAATAATAAGATATTTGGTTACACTTAACACAAAGAAGATACAAGTTAAGGGTTTGTATTCAATTGAGATTTTAATAGATTGTTTTGAAGCTTAAAAGTCCAGTGGTATCCAATTAGGATTTTTAAGTAATCAATAAAATTTGGTGGTATTATTTTTAAATAATAAATTCAAGTTTTGTGGTATTCAATTAGAACTTTTAAAATATAAGAAAAATTACGGTTGTATTTAAAAACTTACTGATTTTGAGGTATTTCGTTAAATGGTGTATTGTGTGAGACTTTTGAGTGGGTGATATACATACCAAACCCCATTAAAAATCCCACCCTCCTATGCATGATTCTCACTTTTTTGTTTTTGAGGAAGATGAACAAATGAAGATAAACAAGGTACTCATGTCTTTACAAGGGTTTGGTTTAACCAGACTCGATCCTTCTGTATTTAGTGGATAGAATCAGATAGCTGTCTTTGTTTTCTTTGCTTTCTCTAGTCTATCTTTGTTTTCTTTTTCTCCTGGCTGTTTGGTTGCAGGAGGCGTTTCCCGCCTTTCTTTTGGCTTCATGTCTATACTATTTGTTTGCTTTCATCTTAAGGATAATCTCTTTGCCCAATAAAAAAACAGACTCGGATGACTTACCTTCCTAAACAATAATTTCAGATACGTTGCTTTCAATAGTTGTTCATATTATGCAATATGCATGCATTTTTCTCAATAGATTTTCAGCTCGTTTATTTCCTTTGATTTATTTGTCTTTCTCTTAGTCAATTTTGGAATCAATTTGAGTGACAAATGTTCTGTACTAGTGTCATATCATACCTGGACCATTTTGACTCGTTTATTTCCTATGTCAATTCTCAATTCCAAACACCAAGTTCTCTATCCAAAACTTAATAGCTGCATGGTTTTAGTTTAAAGACAGTTATGTTTGAATTTTGGGACCTCTATGGTTTTAGCTCTAGAACACGATGATTTGAAGAAAGTCATACATGATAACTTGAGCTAAGATTGGTGTAACTTCAACTTTCTGTTTCTTTAAAGGCTTGGCATACTTTAACTAATGGATGGAAGATGGCTAACCCGAATCCAATCCACACTTTAGTGGAATCTACTTTGGAGAATATAAGAAAGTCCTACGTGAATTAAAATCATAAGTAAAATCTTGTAATTACAATCTATTAAAATCATAAGAAAAATTATGTAATTACAAATCATGCTGAAATCTATTACATTAAAATCATGTAATTACAATCTATTAAAATTTCAATTGAATACACCCCCTAAACTATTTTGTAATATGATTTTCTTTTAGGGTTTTTAACTGTAGAAGTCCCTGAACTTTACTTCGAGTTGCAATTGGATCTTTGAACTTTTCTTTTAGGCAATTCGGTCATCCAACTCTCTCATCCGTTTCAATTGAGTCATTCCGTCAATTTGGCCGTTAATTTGAGGATTAAAACTGTCCATTTCAATTAAAATATTTTAAATTTTAAAAATTGAAAAATAAATGAAATAAATCATTGAACTTCAAAATAAAAAATACAAATCCAAATCCCTCCCTCTCTCAGTTGTACCCTCTCTCTAGCAACCCATTCCCCCCTCCTCCTTATCCCACCCCCCTCAAAACCTAGATCCCAACCCAACCTCCTAAGGGTGGGCACGGTCCAGTTCCGGTTCGATTTGGAGTTCACACCGAAATTGAAATTGGTACTATTCATCTGGTCCAGTCCAGTCCAATTTTTGGGAAAAACAAGAAGAAAACTACACCAACTCGGACTACCAATTTCCGGTGTGGTTTTCCTATTTCTGGTTCTGCACTAGATTCTACCAAATTTACCAATAAGCACATACAACTGCTCAACAAATGCTCAACAAAAGCACATCAAACAATAAGCATGAATCTACCAGATTTATCAATCTGCCAATCTGCCAATCTGCCATATCTACCAACCTACCAAAGGGAAAGGGAGAGAGAGAGAGAGAGAGAGAAAAGAAAATGGAAAGGAGAGAGAGAGAGAGAGAGAGAGAGTGAGTGAAGTCGCAGAAGAAAAAGGAAAGAAATGAAAAGAAAAGAAAAGGGAAAGTGGGGGGGAGAAAGAGAGAAAGATAAAAAGAAAAAGAAGAGTGAACTTCGGAAAAAAAAAAGAGGGGAAAGAGAGAGAGAGGTGAAGTAGGGTTATGGAATGGGCTTTGAAAATAAAAGATATATGGGCTTTGAAAATAAAAGATATATGGGCTTTAAAGTTGGCTTTTTATTTGGGTTAATTAGAATTGGACTTAAGTATGAGATATTTTAAAATAAATAAAAATAAATTAATACAGCCGGTCCGGTTTGGTCTAACCTTGTAAGGTATGAAATCAAAACTGAAATCGGTTGGAACTAGTTCGATCCAATTCGGTGCCAGTTTGTTGACTTTTTAAGTCAACTAGTTTTTTTTGGTTTTTTCTATTCAGTCCGGTTCGGTGTTCTGAGTTTCCGTTCTCGAATCCCCACCCCTACAACCTACAACCCACCCCCCATCTCCCAATCCACATAACCCAAAACCCACCCCCCCATCTCCCAATCCACATAACCCAAAACCCACCCCCCCTAAGTGCAAAGTGTTCGAATTTTTTTTTTTTTTTTTCAATTTTTGAATTTGCAGAGAGAGAGAGGATCTGGATGGGTCTCAGATAAGGCTAGGGTGGATCTCGGGTGGGGACAAGGGTGGTTGTTTCAATCCTGTGGTCTTCATTGGTGGAAAGCTTGTGGGGCTATGGAGAGAGTCATGGCCTCTCACATAAATGGCACTCTGGATCCTCTTCACAAAGAGGCTGGGGCTCTTTGGCTCTAAAAATGGATTCTCTTGTTTCTTCAAATACTAGGACCTAATTACATAGCATAAAAGTACCTAATTGATGACCAACAGCAAGGCAGAGGAAGAGGAGTTGCTTTTATGAGTCACCCCTAGCTCCATTTTGGACACACTAATCATTAATGTCTCACTCACTAGCTAGCTACTTGATTTCTCTTCTTAGTTTTGTTTTCTTAGTTTCATATGGGTGTGTTGGATGGAGAAGGTGGAGTTGGGGTAGATGATGGATGAAGAACCTGAAAGGACGCTTTTACCCCCTTATTTTGACAGACAAATTGACAGAATTGGACGGTAGGACCCAATTGGAACTATTTGTCGAGTTAACTTATATAATTGCCTCAAAAAAAAAGTTCAAGGACCCAATTGCAACTCGAGGCAAAGTTCAAGGATGTCTACAATTAAAAACTCTTTTCTTTTATCAATAGGCTAAAGCTCATTCTAATTATTGATTACCACGTGTCAAATATTTATTGGGTTATATATTTTGTATTATGTTACATCCAACACACTTGATCAGACCTAATCCCTCAAAGTTTCTTTCTTTTGTCCATTTGCACCGCTTCTCTTGTCTTCCTCACAGCACAAGCTATGGGTTTAGAGTTTTAGGGTAAAGGAAAATTTGTTTCAAAATCATATTTTAGTTTTCACTTTCAACCCTCGTTCTGTCGACTTTCGCTCTGCCTCTTCCCACATTACACAATATTCTGTACAAAAGGAAAGAAATATAGTCCTAATAAACTAGGAAATAAATATCCTAATTAAGCTAGAATTTCACTAACATACTAAACTTAGGAGTATATATTACTTTAAGACTGTATTTTTGGCTAACATTTTTGTTTGAATATTACAAAAATTCATATGTGTGGTTATATCATATCCAAACATACTATATAATAAAAATGCATGTATACTTAAGTATTATATATGCATCTATTTTTTGTTATAATGTATGTGTATATATAAAACACACATACATGTATACATTAGAATTATACACATGCCTATATATACTTAAGTTTATCATATATACATATATGTGCATACATATCACTTTAAGATTATGTATTTTTGACTATACTATATAACAAAAATGCATATGTGTGCTTGTTACCTCTGAATCATGATAGGAGTATATGTGTGCTTATCTAGAGCAAGACTAAATTATTTTTCCATTAAATTATCATTAGTTAATACCACGTGAAATACTTTCATTTGGTTTTAGATGTACATGTATATCTATTTTTTGTTACAATATATATGTATACATAAAACATAAAAGATTTCCCAAGTTACATTTATACAAACCAAGATTAAACATACATTTAATTATATCAAACAGAAACTATTTATCCCTATATAAATTAAATATACATATAATTATAAGTAATGGTGCTATCTACTACTACTATTTTTCCTTTAAAATGTTCATAAATTTTTTTTAAAGATGAAATAAGATTTAATAAATAAAAGTTACATTAAAAAAAATCCTAATTTAAACAAGTGCATTCATTGTTAGTTAATATTAACATATTAAAAATTATATAACATTTTTAGTTGGGTCACACATTTTTAATTGTGCAACTCTTATTCATGATAAGGTTTGTATAACATTTCCAACAAAATCAGAAAAACAAAAAGGTTTAATATGCCAGCAGCCCAGTTACTTTTATCCCAGCCCATTTCGCAGCAGCCCAAATGCCAAATGCCAAATCCCAACCCTAACCTAATCCCCTATTTCCACCTCCGTTTATTTTCTTTTCTGTGTTCTGTCTTCTTTCTTCTTACGTCCCCCCACCTTCTCTTTTCCTGTGTCTCCAAAACCCACCCAAATCACCTCTCTTTTTCTCTCCGTTTTTCTATCGTCCTCCCAAGTTCTCTGGTTCTCACTCTTTCTCTCTCTAGTTCTCTATCCTTGGCTCTCTCTCCCTCCCGATCTTTCTCTAGTTCTCTATCCGGCCGAATTACAGGCCTACTCCCACCTCTTTCGAGCTCCCTACCTCAGTTCTCTGTCTCACTCACATCCTTCCCTCTTACTGCCTCTGGCTTTCCATAAAAGGTATGAAAATGTCTGAGTTTCTCTTTATTTTTTGTTTTTGGCTGTTTCAATAATTGGGTGTTTCAGATTTGGTGTTTTGGACTGTTTTAATATGCTGGTAATTGATATTTAGACTGATTTTGGCTTTGTCATTGCTGTGTGTGGTATAGTAGAACAAAAAAGAGTTGAAAGGAAAAAGGGACAAATGCATAGGTTTTTGGGTTTTGCCGTTGAAATCAAGGCATACCTTTTGTTTTTTTTTTCCTTCTTTGTATACTTTTTTTTTAATTCATGACATTTACCTTGCTGTTTTTTCATCTGGGTTTGGTTTGTTCTGTATTTTTATTGTTCTATTTTGATGCCAATTATGCTGTACATGAATGAAACTATTGTGGAAATGAACAAACCCTTCGATACACATGCAGTGATTTGGACTGTGTTCTTCTGATGTCTTCAGCTTGGTAGAGAACAAAATCAAACGAATTCAAAAATTGGAACTAATTCTGCTACTCGAAGATAGTTGAGCAAGTTGGTGGCTAAAAACAAGGATAGAATGGCTAGTAGTAGCTTACTTTTGTGTCATAAGTTTTATTACAATTATGTGTTCTAAGATAATGCATTCCATGAATTTAGATGAATGTCTATTGATAAAGTCGTATCCAAAGGCTTGTCTGTGAATAAAGAAGGTATGAGAGGAGAAATGGTCCATTTTAAAATTCATTCAAAATCAAAGGTATGGGGGTCAAAGGGGCCAGAGCCTCCTAACTGGATGGTGCTCTGGTGCTCGTCCTCCAGGTGTGAGGTTTTCCTGTCTGAGCAAGAGGATATAAATAAGGCTGTTTCTGGACAGCTTTAAGTATGTTATGCTTTGTGGGATGTTTATTTTTTATGTTATGCTTTGTTGGATGTTTTTATGTTATGCTTTGTAATGCTATCCTCTGTATCTGTATCTCCCTCATCTTTGTGTATGTGTATAGCTAAGCAGGCCTCAGAAACCTCAGTCCTAAAGCCTTCCTCAAGTCCCAGACAAAGATGAGACCTTTAGATGAGACTGAGACCACGGCAGTGTTCGAAAAGCTTTTCAAGTTCACAGGCAACAACCTCAAAAACATAGTCGAGAACCCTTCTCATGAAGGCCCAGACTCGGATTCAGGCCGTTATTGCTTTCGCCTCCACAAGAACAAGGTCTACTATGTTAGCGAATCACTAGTAAAGCGTGCTACAAATATAGCTCGGACTCAGTTAGTCTCTTTGGGCACTTGTATCGGTAGGTTTACTCATGGTGGTAGTTTCCACTTAACAGTTCAGTGCTTGAGTTTAGTTGCCTCAAATGCTAAACACAAGGTCTGGCTCAAACCTACCTCTGAGATGTCGTTCTTGTACGGAAACCATGTCTTGAAAGGTGGTTTGGGAAGGATTACAGAGAATATTGTGCCAGGTGATGGTGTGGTGGTGTTTTCGATGTCAGATGTTCCTTTGGGTTTCGGGATTGCGGCCAAGTCTACTCAGGATTGTAGGAAGTTGGATCCCAATGGAATTGTGGTGCTTCACCAGACTGATATTGGAGAGTACTTGAGGATGGAGGATGATCTTTGAATAATTGGACGGGATTTGGGTGGTTTTGATAGATATTTGTGTGGGTTATGTAAGTCGGATCTATTTGCTTTTGATCAATCTGAGCTTTAAGTCTTTTGGGATGTGGATGATTTTCCTGAATATTATTTCCATAAGTGCTTGTGACTTTTGGTATTAACTCTTGATTATCTGGAACTTCTTCCATCTGGTTTTTTATTTTATTTTTAAAAATCTTTATTTATTTTTTATACAAGCGATATTTGAAAGAGGGTGTTTAAAAGGGTGTTTTCTTACACACTGCATTCAAAAGTAATTAGCATAAATTGTTATTGGACCAACTGGTGTGGAAATAAATGCGAACTTATAGAAATATATGTATTATTATAAAGCCCTTACTAGCTAACAAAAGGTTAGTGGACTTTATGCAACGTATGTTGCCAAAACAAGAAAAGGAATATATTCTAGAGATATAGAAAGGAATATCTTACAACTTCAAAGAGCCTAGCTTCACAGGTGAGCTTTGTTTTGTGTTTTTTGGAGCTTTGTTTTTCAATTTTTTAAACCACCTCAATGGACAATAACCCTCAAAGATTTTTCTCAGAAGGGGAGAAGACTCAAATTAATAGACTTATCATTTCTTTGATACTATAAATTTAGCTACTCTGGTTTGATTGTATCGATTTTAGTTGTGGTTCTTGCAGTGCAAGCTCATGAAGAAGATGCTTCTTCTTCTCTCTATGCAAACCTATTTCTCGTTCAAAATGTCCTCTTTCCCTGGCTCACACCTTCCATATCATGATTTTTTTTTTTTAAAATCCCTTACATTTCCAAAGCTCTTGCCACATTAAAAGGAACTGCTAAACCTAACAACCCTAAATGTCCTCTGTTCATGAACCTCACATTCCTAAACCTCGGATACCTGAAGCTCCCATTCCTTTCATTCCTCGTCTTGAAGCTCCCATTATTTTCATTCCTATTCCTAAGCGTACTCCTCTTCCTAGGCGTCCCCAAATTCTCTACTTTCCTTTTCCTAGAGATTCTATAGATCACAGCTCCTCTACAAGTGTGGCACTAACACTAAGCAAGGATGACTAGTAGTCTGTCATCCACCCATATTATAACACATGTACAAGTTATATCAGGTGGCCTTACACCAATACCATTTTATAATGCGCTACTCAGCTACATGCGTGTACAACTAAATCATAAATCAACAACAATAAAAAAGTAAAAAAAAATCCAGCTTCATATGTTGCTAATACTATAGCGGTTGAAACTCGAAACACAAACACAAGCAACACAACGAACCAAGATGAATATGTACGTGCATGACCTCTCTCTCATGGAATTCAACATCTCCAACCTCTCTGATCCGTTTGTCCTTGCCTTTATTTGTCTTTGATTTGCCTTGCCTTTGCCCTTGCCTTAATCCTATTTCTTAGGGTTTTCTCGTGTTTTTGTTGCGATCTTTGCTTTGGGTTGTCTGTTTTTTAACTCATGGTTTGTGAAAAGACCTTCTTTGTTGTTCGTTCGAATTTTTCTTGGCAGCCACCCTATATCACTAGTGCTAATGGTGTCCCTTCTCCCATCACCGATGAAGACTTTGACAACATTTCACTAAAGAAAATTTGGGAAGTGAGATTATTTGTTTTCCTAAATTTGTTAATTCGGAAGACCAACTTGAAGATAGTCTCGGGTACGGTGTTCTATAGCTTGCTTGACAAGTTGGGTATGCGAAACATCTTTGCGCCAACTTGAAGGGGGAGTGTTGGCGAGTCCTTATTTATTTAATTAGAATTTTAGTTACTTACCCGTTTATCTAGTCTAATTGTAATTAAGATTTATTTTCTATTTTATCTCTTTCAGTGTTAAATGTCCTTCTTTATAAATACCATCTTATTTATTGTCTTTGTTTTATTAAGTTTTAGTATCGTAGAAATATGTTTTTTTATTAATTTTTTATTTACCACCCAAGCTTTATGCTCCTACTTACAAGAAGAAATAATATTTTTAGCATGAAATAGAGAGTTGGGGTATTGGTAAGAGAACCCATACCCGTTCTAAGATTATTTCTTCATGGACGTTTGGAATAACTGCATACTTGTTCACATATCTCAACACAATGTCTGTAATGAGTGAAGGGTGCACATTTGAATCTTACATCGCAATCATCTACGCACTGTTGATGGCAAGTTAGATTCAGAACTCTAAACGGTTTTCTCCATAAATTGGCAGCAACAAATGAACAGATAAGAGGAGCAGAGGCAGCAGATACAGTGATCAAATTTGAGTCCCTGGCTTCCACAACATTACTTGGCACAAGAAGTATGAAATTCCACATCACCATATAATTAACAACTGCCCTCATCTTGTTTCTGTCCTTGATCGATCTGTGTTACGAAGGCGATATTTTATAGTGTTGAAATTCTTCTTCACAAGTTATTTAGGTAGAATTAATTAGTTAGTTTAATCTAAATGAAGTGTTTAATTAAGTATACAAATCAGTTTACTACTGAAGAATAATTTAAATCTTCATTTTTTCAGGGGAAGGGGGGCAATGTGCCTCTTGGCATACTATGAAGGCTTTTTATTTTTAAAGTACGTATACATAACGGCTAGTGTCATGAGCTTGATCGATAGTGTGGGATGTGATTCCTACACAATATTCATAATTCAAGATAGATCAACATGAATGAATTCATAATTCAAACATCAACGCATATGCAGAATGTGATTCGTACACAAAATTCATATCCTGAATTGTATGCCGTCATTTTGGCATAAATATCGTGCTCTTGTCCTCCATATTGGACTTGTCTGCAATGTGCCCCATGGTTTTGAAATAAATATCACTCTTTCTGTGCTCATAGTAAGCTCTTGCGCGTGGTCCCATGTTTGAAGTGTCCATACTCATAATGCGGTCATCTTGCTCTCTTTGCTGCCTTTCATTCATTTCCTCCATGACCTTTACCTTTCTTTCTGCAACTTCTGCCTTTCTTTTGTCACTCTCTGCCAATTGTTTTGTAAATTGCTCCATCAAGTCGCAAATGCAAGAATCCAAAGTATTGACTACCTTGCTCCTCCTGTGTGCTTCTTTTTCAGCTCTTCTTCTTGCAGGCCTTTTGCTTTTTCAGAGATTCCGTTATATAATATGAATCTTTATCAGATTCAGGTGAAACAAGTGTGTTAGGGTCCAGAGGATGCGAGGAGAATGAGGAATGGATGTTGGGGTCTCTATCCTTAGTACGAAGATCAGGACTCTTAGCTGGTGCCAAATCTTTCATCTTATGTTGCAAAATTTCCCAACAATGATTGAATGCAAAACGTTTCTTCTCATGCTCAAAGTACAGCATATTTGCTCGAAGAACCTAGTGAGGGTTTAAATAAGTTAGCTGAGGTTTATTATTACTAACTGCTAAGAAAAAGAGAAGTATTTGAGAAATATTATTGCTAGGAAAAAGGAAAGTACAAATTCTTACCTTGTTAGATTCAGTCAATCCACTTTGTTTATCTTCTACTCGAGCAAGACAATCATGAAATTTTTTGCAACTCCCGAAGATTAATTTCCACCTAGATGTTCGGTTCACAATTGTATATCATTTTGTACCCTTCTAGCTTATGATTTCGTTATGTTTTTGAGTTAACCTTGTGCTTTTAACCTCTTTTGTGTTTGTCATTCAGTTCATTGAGCTCTAGGTATCACTTGAGGCTTTTGAAGTAAAATGGTGAAAACAATGTGTAAAAACTGAAGACTGAGTTACAATTTCATCTTGGACATATCTTTTTCATCTATGCTTGGATTGGGCCAATTCACGTGTGGTTGGAAAGAAGACATTCTGAACTTAAAGATGGACAGCTCAAGCTCATCAATTGATTGATCCAAGCCCAATCCGTGAGCCCATCAAAATACACATCATGCTGACTTGCATATGAGGTCATTGCTTGCTTGGTCATGCCTGACATGAGGATGAGCTATTGGTTTCTGGATGGAAGCTTGGTCATGCTGACATGATGATGAGCTATGGCTGCTGGTGGGATTAGTTGGTGAAGTGCAGCAACCACATTCTGATTTTCAATTGCAAGTGTGTTAGGTGATTGCCATAATTAATTCTGATTTCTTACTTCCCTCTCCCTATAAATACAACTTCCATTCCACATTCAAGGTGTGCAAGCCTGGGATTCACAACCCCACAAAACCCTCTCCATCCATCCTTAAACACTCCCATACACTCTAGGTGCAAGTCTGGGATTCACAACCCCACAATTCAGCCATCCTTCACTCCATCCCCCCTCAAACACTTCCATCGTTTTCCCAAACACATTCAGAAATTATCCTCAAACACTCTCACAATCCCAAACACTCCAGCAATCAACCAAAAGCTCTAAACAGCCTCAAATCACCAAAACAACTCCAGCAAACCTCTCTTCTATTTCCCTACGAATTTCATCTTTCTCAGCCATCACCACTCACTCAAACTCATCCCAAATCACCTCCATATCCTTCATACATCCTTCTAGACGTGAGAAAGCTCTTGGAGAAGCATTAGACGTGGAGAAGCACTTGGAGAAGCCTTGGACACCACAAGAACTTCAGAAAATGGGTTTTTCTACTCTTATTGCATTCATTATGTTTTCTCATTTCTGTCTTAATTTCTTTCTCATTATGAGCAGCTAAATCCATAGCTAGGGTTTCAATGTAACCTGACAACACAATTTCATGTTTCAAGTTAATTTTATCCTTTGTTGATTACTCCTAATTTTCTGGTCTCATTCACTTGTTCTTAGTTGAATCTTTATGCATGTTTAAATAACTGGCCACTATGAACACATGCATGTTGGTTATCTAGTTCAAGTTTACATAAACACCATATGACTCTTGAACCGATTAGTGAATGAGTGGGTAATGCATTTAGGACAAACACCATGTTTAAATGTTTACTTGGTTCTTTTGTGTTCTTCTTAAGCTTAATCGATTCAGATTCATAGCCTAGACTAAACACCATAGCTAAGTTGTGTTTTCTGAGTACTTGATTAAAACCAAACACCATATGGATAATCATACATAAGAAAGAACGAACTCCAGAAATTGTAATCAACTTAGGTGATTGTTAACTTGTAGCTTGAAATTGGATTGTCATGGTGAAGTTGAACCCCTAGTGCTTGTCTCCTTTGTCTCTAAATTTTCTAAACAACTACTTGCTAGTAACTTGCTATTTTGCATCCCATTTTAGTAGTTTTCAGTCACTTGTTGTTTTGCATTTCCTTTGTGTAGTTTTCATTCCAACAAACTCAACAAAACCTCATTTAAATTCTGTTTAGTCTTAGGATTACTTGTGAGTCTAAGTAGTAGTAATAAGTGTCTTTCATCCAAGTCTCTGTGGAACGACCTCGTGCTTGCATTTCTATACTATAATTGGTTCGTGCACTTGCGAGAAATAGATAGAGTAAAATCTGTCCAACAAGAAAATGGCGCCCCGGGGACTTGATTAAGAGTCTTATTTCTATTGCTTACTTTCTTTAGTTTTTCTTTGTTTTCAGGTATTTGCATGTCGAGCAAACCGTTACTTAAACAATTTGTATCAGCGGTGAAGAAACACTCTCAATCCAACAACCATCACTTGGCTGAATTTGAACAAAGGCTTGTTAAAGCAAAGGAGGCAGCCATTGAATCTATTCTCAATCCCTTAGAAGCTGAAACCTCCAATTCAGCAAGCTCAGAAGAATACTCTTTGTTCAACATCTTTAACTCAGATCAAGAAGAAGAAGAGGAAGAAGAAAAGATGGCAGCTAATGACCAACTTGCTTTGGAGGATCTTGCTCAACCAATCATACCAAATTCACCTTCATGCATCTTGCTGTCCAGAGAAGCTAGAAACTATGAGCTTAAATCTTCTCACTTTCAAATGCTTCCTTCTTTTTATGGTTTACCTAACGAAGATCCTTTGGCTCACATTAAAGAATTTTATACTGTTGTTTGTACTTTGCCTTTGAAGGATGTGTCTGAAGCAAATCTGAGGATGAGGGTTTTCCCTTACACTTTGAAAGATAGAGCAAAGACTTGGTTTATGTCGTTAACCCCTGGATCACTAACCACTTGGGATGCTGTTGCTAAGAAGTTCTTGGAGAAGTTTTTCTCTGCCCAAAAGACAGCCACCTTGAGGTCCAAGATTTTCAACTTCTCACAACATGATGGCGAACCATTCAACGAATGCTGGGAGCGTTTCAAAGGAACTCTAATGCAATGTCCACATCATGGGTTACCTCTATACTTACAAATGCAAATTTTTTATGATGGACTAACCGAAACTTGTCAATCTACTGTCAATAATGCTGCAGGTGGAGCTTTAAAGAAAAAGAATGCTCAAGAGTCATATGACATATTTGAGATGTTGGGATCCAATGCTCAACACAAAGATACAAGAGGTAAGGCTGGTATCTATGAGATTAGTCCTAACAATGAGCTTGCTTCACAGGTGGCTGGTTTACAAAAGAAGCTTGATGCTGTGCTCAATATGGTACATAAAGCTCCTCAAGTTGAAGTTTGTGCTATTTGCAATTCTCAAGGACACTCAACTCACATGTGTTCAGCTAGTAATGCTTATCCTGAGTTTGTCCAAGAACAAGCCCACATGATGAATTCTTACAACCAAAGGCCAAGAAATGATCCCTTCTCAAACACTTATAATCCTGGTTGGAGGAATCACCCAAATTTCTCTTGGAGCAACAATCAAAATCAAAATCAAGATCAAGCAAGTTCATCATTCCAGCCTAAACCAAGTTCATTGGAGGACACAAGTCAAGACGTTGGCCCAAAATACTTTGCAATTCCAGCAAACTACTAATGGTGCTCTTCAACAACATTCTGCTGCCCTTACTAAGATAGAGATTCAATTGGGACAAATTGCAGCTACTTTGAACCAAAGAGAACCTGGAAAATTCCCTAGTCAGCCAAATGTGAATCCCAAGCATCATGAGCAAGCCAACGCAATCTCAGTTCTAGAAGTGGTAAGGTTATTGATAATAAAGTTGGCAAAGAAGTTACTAATCATGATGTTGTGAATGCAGGTGATGAACACAAGGAAGAGATGACACCAAAAGAAGCAATTCCCATTGGCAAGTCAACAATTTCACCTATATTGCACAAGGCCGAGAACCCTTATGTGCCACCAATTCCTTTCCCTGGACGTCTTGCTAAAAGCAAACAGGATAAGTCTTTTACTGAAATCTATGATATACTTAGTAAAGTCAATGTTAACTTGCCTTTGCTTGATGTGATCAGGAACATGCCAACTTATGCTAAATTTTTTAATGAGTTGAACTTACACAAGAGAAGGTATAGTCCTCATGAGAAGGTTTTGGTGTCTGAAAATGTGAGTGCTCTCCTTCAAAGAAAACTTCCTCCTAAGCTCAAGGATCCAGGTAGTTTTACCATCGGCATAACCATTGGAGATAAACGAGCTGAGAAAGCCATGTTGGATTTAGGTGCAAGTATCAATCTAATGTCTTATTCAGTGTACTTGCAACTTGGTTTGGGAAAATTAAAATCCACCACACTCAGCTTATAACTTGCTTGATCGTTCAGTGAAATATCCTAGAGGTATTGTTGAAGATATTTTGGTTCAAGTTGATAAGCTAATATTGCCTGCTGACTTTGTAGTGATAGACATGGAAGATGCACCCATTCATGATCGTGAGCTGCCTATCTTGCTTGGAAGACCATTTATGGCCACAGCAAACACTCTTATTGATGTGAAAAATGGCATTCTGAAAATGACAGTCCTTGGCCAAACCATAGAATTCAAAGTGTTTGAATCCTTAACTCATCCTTCTAATTCACTTGATTGTTTTTCAATTGATTGTTTGGATTCCCTGGTTTTGTCTAAGTTTGTGCAGGCACAATTTGATGATGCCTTAGAAATTGTTTTGACACAACCTTTAGGTGACCTTGATGATGAATCTGAGTTCATTGAAGTGGTAGCTGCCTTAGAAGAGTTCCAGCCATTCCCACCATTTTCTGGGCCACTACTTGAGCCTCCTGGACCATGCTCTATGAAGTTGGAAACATTCAATGTCACCTCAATGTTCAATGTTGCACTCCTTACACACATGAATAAAAAGAGAAGAAAAAGAAGAGGAAGCGAAGGAAGAGGAGAAGAAGTTAGGTGAACTATGTTGAGACAATTAATCCGAAACCCCCCAACTCACCATAAGCAGATTGCATGATGTCTTGCCAAGACATTAACTAAGGCGCTTCTTGGGAGGCAACCCATGTGTTCAAGAAGACGGTGCTTGGTAGCGGTCGACCTAATCGCATCAAGGGGGAGTTTCTCTAAACCTTCTTCTTGACTTTTCCCCTTATCATTTGCATGTTCTCAATCATCTTTTCTATGCTTTAACATTGAGGACAATGTTCAATTCAGGTCTGGGGGAAGGCTTTCAAATTTAATTCATTTGTGTTTTCAATGTTCGTGTCATTTGTGTTTTCAATTTTCGTTCCCTTGCATTAATTTTTTTTTTTTTAGAATGTCATACAATCAATGCTATAGAGCTGCCATTGAGGTTTTCATATCAAAATTTTGCACTTCACAAAGCTTTTGCTCTTAGAATTCTGGTGGCTAAAGTACCATGCTCACATTCTTGAAGGAGAATAGTGGAAACTACCCTAGTGAGCCATATCGAGCCTAATTGCTTTCTTGAGAGGGTTTAAAGTGTTCTATTTCTCATCCATACTTATTTTCTTCAATTCACTCTAATTGATCTCATTGTTCCATTTTGATTGAATACTAAGGATGATTCTCTTTTGCAGATATCATATGCTTGCTATCATTCATGAATGAACTCATTGAAGTGATGCTAGGCTATGTGTGCATAACCATTCTATGTGCTTTCTTGTCACCCAACCTATATGTGTGTTCCATCAGCCCTCTTGAAGCCAAACACTTCAAGCCCTTTTCTTCTATCACCCTCATCATTTCCCTACCTTCGTATCTCAATTGAGATACTTGACCTATTGTAGCCATACCCTATAGCTTAGAAATATACCAAGGTGTGCCAAGATAAAGTTTGAAGCAAGGAAGTTGCTGCCATGTGCCTAAATGAAAGATGATGTGAATCTGTGCAATGAAGTTAAAGAAGATGTAGATCAAATCAGCAAATAAGAAAGATAAAGAGAAAGTGTGTCGATTTGATCTAAGTGTGAAATATAAAGTCCATGCCATGTGATACCATGAAGTTTGCAGCCACGCCACTTTAAATCAATTATGCCTTGCAGATTAATGAAGAATGCAACCTTGGTATGTTCTTAAGTTACTTGTTTTTCCTTCCAATTCTTCCATTTCCCCTAAACCTTAGCCTTTCATTACAACCTTGTGAAAGACCTAGCTGATCTTTGAGGATGTATTCATGGGTGCTGGTATGTATATGTGTATCCATATTCTTAGTATTTGATTCCTTTCATGAGATCTAACTAAATTTGTGCTTCTATTTCATACACTCACTTATGCTTTCTTGAGAGAATTAAACCATAGGTTCTGAGTGATTGAGTGTTATCTGTGAGAATTAGAGTCGAAGCATGTTCTCTATTCAAGGTTTGAGTGTGCTTGCTTTGTAGCCGTGTGCCTTTGAGCTATAGCTTCCACTTGTACACACTGATTGATCACCTATTTTGGCAACTCTATGGTGTTGGAGGTATGACTAAAGTTTTCTTTCATTTTCATTAGTTGATTTCAAAGTTTGTTTTTCTAACCACTTTGTTTTGTAGAGTCAGGAAAAGCGTTTATGGGTATCGTTTCTGTTAAACCCTTAGGAGACACAACTCCCCCTACTAGGGATGCCTAGAGGTTTAAAGGCTTGTTGCATATGCTCAATGCAATCGAGTTACCTGCGAAAGTGGTCTACTTAACTTCTTGTTTTTGATTTGTTTTGTTTTGCTCGAGGACTAGCAAAATCTAGGTCTGGGGTATTTGTTCGGTTCACAATTGTATATCATTTTGTACCCTTCTAGCTTATGATTTCGTTATGTTTTTGAGTTAACCTTGTGCTTTTAACCTCTTTTGTGTTTGTCATTCAGTTCATTGAGCTCTAGGTATCACTTGAGGCTTTTGAAGTAAAATGGTGAAAACAATGTGTAAAAACTGAAGACTGAGTTACAATTTTATCTTGGACATATCTTTTTCATCTATGCTTGGATTGGGCCAATTCACGTGTGGTTGGAAAGAAGACATTCTGAACTTAAAGATGGACAGCTCAAGCTCATCAATTGATTGATCCAAGCCCAATCCGTGAGCCCATCAAAATACACATCATGCTGACTTGCATATGAGGTCATTGCTTGCTTGGTCATGCCTGACATGAGGATGAGCTATTGGTTTCTGGATGGAAGCTTGGTCATGCTGACATGATGATGAGCTATGGCTGCTGGTGGGATTAGTTGGTGAAGTGCAGCAACCACATTCTGATTTTCAATTGCAAGTGTGTTAGGTGATTGCCATAATTAATTCTGATTTCTTACTTCCCTCTCCCTATAAATACAACTTCCATTCCACATTCAAGGTGTGCAAGCCTGGGATTCACAACCCCACAAAACCCTCTCCATCCATCCTTAAACACTCCCATACACTCTAGGTGCAAGTCTGGGATTCACAACCCCACAATTCAGCCATCCTTCACTCCATCCCCCCTCAAACACTTCCATCATTTTCCCAAACACATTCAGAAATTATCCTCAAACACTCTCACAATCCCAAACACTCCAGCAATCAACCAAAAGCTCTAAACAGCCTCAAATCACCAAAACAACTCCAGCAAACTTCTCTTCTATTTCCCTACGAATTTCATCTTTCTCAGCCATCACCACTCACTCAAACTCATCCCAAATCACCTCCATATCCTTCATACATCCTTCTAGACGTGAGAAAGCTCTTGGAGAAGCATTAGACGTGGAGAAACACTTGGAGAAGCCTTGGACACCACAAGAACTTCAAAAAATGGGTTTTTCTACTCTTATTGCATTCATTATGTTTTCTCATTTCTGTCTTAATTTCTTTCTCATTATGAGCAGCTAAATCCATAGCTAGGGTTTCAATGTAACCTGACAACACAATTTCATGTTTCAAGTTAATTTTATCCTTTGTTGATTACTCCTAATTTTCTGGTCTCATTCACTTGTTCTTAGTTGAATCTTTATGCATGTTTAAATAACTGGCCACTATGAACACATGCATGTTGGTTATCTAGTTCAAGTTTACATAAACACCATATGACTCTTGAACCGATTAGTGAATGAGTGGGTAATGCATTTAGGACAAACACCATGTTTAAATGTTTACTTGGTTCTTTTGTGTTCTTCTTAAGCTTAATCGATTCAGATTCATAGCCTAGACTAAACACCATAGCTAAGTTGTGTTTTCTGAGTACTTGATTAAAACCAAACATCATATGGATAATCATACATAAGAAAGAACGAACTCCAGAAATTGTAATCAACTTAGGTGATTGTTAACTTGTAGCTTGAAATTGGATTGTCATGGTGAAGTTGAACCCCTAGTGCTTGTCTCATTTGTCTCTAAATTTTCTAAACAACTACTTGCTGGTAACTTGCTATTTTGCATCCCATTTTAGTAGTTTTCAGTCACTTGTTGTTTTGCATTTCCTTTGTGTAGTTTTCATTCCAACAAACTCAACAAAACCTCATTTAAATTCTGTTTAGTCTTAGGATTACTTGTGAGTCTAAGTAGTAGTAATAAGTGTCTTTCATCCAAGTCTTTGTGGAACGACCTCGTGCTTGCATTCCTATACTATAATTGGTTCGTGCACTTGCGAGAAATAGATAGAGTAAAATCTGTCCAACACTAGACTGAACTGAACATTGGGATCGCACATTTTGATCACCAGTTAACTCAACATAATTTTGGTATATTCGATCCCAGAAATTATATTGCGGTTTTGAAACAACATTGAACGGATCTTGGAAGATATTTAACCGAGCATTGCAAATAGCCACATCTTGTTCCAACGTGAATGATTTTCCCCTTTTCATTGGTTGTTGAGTCTTCCAATTTGGATAAAAATGATTAATCAAAACTTAAGTACAACAAAAATGTAAATGGGCAGGCTGATTTTAACAGAAGAGTAAACTCTATGCATTTGAACTATTGAATGGTTCAAAATTCAAACAGCTTAACAACTTTCTGAATTTTAAAACATAGGATGACATCAAATAGATGAACATGCTGTCAGTTTTTGTAACCTTATCAGGAGTATATCGGCTCTCACTATGAATACTCTAGTAATGCCATCATGCATATCTACCCTAAGTTCCAATTAAACTAGATCACAACGCCAGAAACGTAAAATTGTAATAACACATTAACATTTCAGTCCCTCAATTTCCTCTTCATATACTTGAAATCATTTGCAGACCCAACATCAAACAATAAGGATAAACACCCTTTGTAAACCCCAATATGGCAAACATGACTCAATGAAAACATTCAAATCTCCTTTCGTGTCATCTCCAAACTTCAAACAGACCACATTACAACAGGATCAAAGCCTTTCTCCCTTTATGAACCACAAGCTAGCTCATTAAGAATTTCATCCCAATACATACTTTATACACACTTCTTCACTAGACCCTGCAGCGATGATGTTATTAGCATTACTACTCCTCATTTTCTTTCTTTGCCTTTTGTCCAGCACTCTTAGGGGGCCAAGCTACTAGTTGGATAATCCGCGCTATTGCCCAGGCTAGCCCACCGAAAAACAAAAAATTCTTAAGTAAAATTTGTACCCAAAAGTTTCCATCTTCGGCCAAGTTTACAGGCTCCAGCCTCCCGCCCCTTAAAAATCCACACACACCCCACTCCCCCGAAACCAAAGTCCTAGCTCTGTTACTGGGATTCTGTATGGGTGTTTCTTACAATGATTAACCAAATGATTCATGTCTCACACCTCATAGCATTACATGCAGTCCTTAGGTACTCTCATATTCACCACCTTCCGTTGAGTGTAGCAATCGCATACACATTGCAGATGGAGGAAGTGAAACAATTGTGGTTCCAGTTGGATAAATATCATAGTTTATGCAGGACTACGATGCAAAATTGAATTCTTATACATTGCCCTCAAAGTACGGAAGAGAAATGAACTTACAAGTAGTCAGAAACTGCAGGTAAACCTCCTAGTTCAAGAGCCTTATATTAACTCAACCTGCAAGCCTGCAACCATAAAAATTACAATTAACAGCACAATTAGTAATACAGAAGCACATCAATAGCCAACGGAACATTCAAAAACGAAATTGAAAATAGAATTAACAGCGCCGCACACAATGGAAAATACAATTAACAGAACAATTAAATCAACACAAGCCCACGAACCCAAAAAAATTACAGAACAAATCAACAGAAACAGAGAGTAAAACATGTAAAATAAACCATTAACAGCAGGCTAAATTAAGAAAATAATTAAACTAAAGATAATAATAACAAATTAGCTTACCGTAAACAAATTAGCTCAAGCAAACATACACACTACACAAATGCATCAACGTTAAGTAAACCAGACACCAAATAGGCAATGTGGTAGAGAGAGATACCATTAGTCCAAAGAGCAACATAGTTGCCGGCGGCGCGGGGCGGCAGAAGAGCTGCAGAGGGAAGGGCTGAGGCAGAGAAGATGAGAAACTAGATACAAAAATGAGGGATTTTTGGGTGTTCGGTCTGTGGGGGTGACTCTGTGTAGGAAGGACCACATGTCAATTTACAATTAGTCATTAACTCATTGAGATAACCATTTATTTCAACTACGTGGCTTATTTAGTTGGTAAAGAGTTATTTACATTAACACTTCCTAAGATTTTTGGTGTTTTCATAAAACCCATTGCAGTTTCATAAATTACATGAACACCTCCTCAAGTTTTAAATTGTTTTCACAAAACTACTTTTCGTTGATGTTCGTCCAAAAATTGATGATTTCATATAATAAAAACTTACAAAATTAACATCAATGAATGTATGTGCAGTCTAATCTCAAAGCCTAACTTTGTCATTAATTTTTATATAAAATCACAATCTTTGGACAAAAAATCAACGGAAAGTTGTTTTGTGTAAACAACTTAAAAACTCGAGGGGTGTTCGTATAATTTCTTAAACCTCAGAGGAGTTTTGTGAAGAAAAAAAAACCGAAAACCTTAGAGGATGTTAGTTTAAATAACTCATTAATAAATAATGAGTTGAATTTTTTATTTGAATGGTCCTTGAATTTGTTTTAAAAAAAAAAAAAAAACTGTTGAAGTCCTTGAAATCAATCAATTTTGGGCTCAATTTTTTGGTCTGCATATCAAATTGTTCCGTGTTATAATATTCCATAAAAAATTTCAATGAAATTAGTCATCAGTTAACTTAGAAGGGGTAATTTTCATCAAAATACAAACTATCTACCCATGAGACAAAATAAAGCTTAAGTTTTTTTTTGTAATTCAAAAAGGTCATTTGAATATATTGACACCTCCAAAGTTGAAACTCTTGCTTATTTTACGAGATTTCATTATCAAATATTTTCCATTCAAGAATGGAAATGAATGAATTAGTATATATATTGTCGATTAAAAGAGGAAGCGAAATGAAGGGAAGAAACAAGAAGAGAGAGAGAGCGTGTGTGAGAACTACTTTTTCTTTTTCTTGTTTGATCAAGAAGGTGAAAAAACTTCATTCAGTAATAGCTCAAATACAAGAATTCTTGCAGACCAGATGTTGTCAATGTGGCCTTATTAAAACCTTGTCTTAAAAACCCGAGTGGAGGAAAATTCAGTCAAGAAAAAAGAGTATCATAACATCTGAAAAAACTAAAAAAACATTCTAGCTATTCTCCTAATCCTTTTCCAAAAGCGGTGACAACTAGCTTGGAGTGATATTTTTATAAATTGAAGATCTAGATCTAAGCACATATCGGTTTGTTTCAGGAGAGGTCAATCCATTAACCATTCCAAACTTTCAATAGCTCAAAATTTCTTACGTTAACCGATACTTTGGCCTCAGATCAAATGAGGTTGATATAATGAATTTTAGGTTTGGCTCTTCTTTTTTTTGTTCCTAGTTGAATAAGTCACAACGTTATCAATTTTAAGTTAGAACGTTATAAACCACAGAGGTGTGTTGCGGTTGGCAAACTGGCACCTCCAACCTGGCGGGCTACCCCTGGTGCATCAATGGCAAGGGTTCAAAACCCGTTTGAAGCACTTTGTGACAAGAGGCAAGTCAAACCCCGAGGGGGATTAATCCCACCCTTCGGGTGTGAAGCCACCTCATGGTATTTATCAAAAAAAGTTAGAACGTTATAGAACGTTTTATAAGAAAGAAGGAAATACTTTTTTTCGGACGAAAAAAAGGGTTCATTAAGCACGTGTTTGAAGTTGGGCCAGATTGAACAGCATTCAATCATGTGGGCCTCTTTGACTTCATGCGAATGGCTCTCCCTCAAATAAAACACAAAAAGGAAAACCTTACTCTTCACCCAGCAGTCACAGTTCACTCACAAACGGCAAACCCTACCTCTCGGCAAAAGAAATTCAGCATGCCATGCCTCCTAGCAGAACTGCTGATCGACATCGTCACACGTCTCTCACCCAAGGACCTGGTGAGCTTCATGTGCGTTTCTAAAGAATGGAAAGCTACCATCCAAGATCCACAGTTCGCCATAAGCCATCTCCAACGGTCCATCAAAACCAAATCCCATCCCATCATTTTACTCATCCCATCTACCCCGATGAGCTGCTATTTTTCACTTAACTTTTCCGACAACGATACGACGTCGGGCAAAGTTTTGAAAATCAAGCTGCCTTGGGAACAGCCTCTGTTAACTAGAGACCTAATCTTCGGCTACTGTAATGGCCTGGTTTGCATTCACCATGGTGAAGGCTTTCTTTTATGGAACCCGTCCATCCACAAGTTCAAGAGGATCCCCTCGTCGCCATCTAGTATTCACGGCCATGAAGACAGCTATGGTGGATTCGGATATGATTCCGTCAACGATGACTATAAATTGGTGAGTTTCTTGCAGTTTCATCCGCACTATGAAGTGCAAGTTTATAGCCTAAAAACTGATGCATGGAAAATAATTCAAGCCTTTCCTCCCGAAGATTTTGTACTTCATTCAAATGGTGTGTTTTTGAAGGGTGCTTTACATTGGTTGGTGCATCATGAAACAGATGATGAAAGGATGATAATTCTAACCCTTGATCTCTCAAGCGAGGACTTTTCCAAGTTTCCTGTACCCTTCCATATGTTTCCTGATTTGATTTCTCTCAAATCAGGCACATCTGATTTGGCTGATTTGATTTCTTTAGTAGTGATGGGAGGGTATTTATGTATTTATCTAGTGGAGTGTAGAAGTAAGGCTTTGATTATGAAAGAATACGGAGTGGCGGAATCTTGGACTAAGTTTTATTCTTTTGATAAGTGGGTTTACGATTACAAGCCTTTAATGCTTTCAAGTTGTGGTAAAATGGTTCTTTTTGAGGAGGACTCCAGCCGTCTTTCTTGGTATGATCTACAGAATGGGACGCGAAAACCGGTTAGAATTTATGGTATGCCTGAAATTTTTGACACAATTACTTCTGTGGGGAGCATTCATCTTCTTGGAAGTTTAATTAGGAGGACAGACAATTTCTGAAGTTGTTTTGACGTTCTCTGTAACTGGTTTCTTTGATTTAAGCTGTTATGTTTGATCATATTGATGAAGCGACTATTTCATACAATACTGGATGTTGATTATCGTTGTATTACCAAGTTTGTTCATCTTCCCTGCTGAAGATAGCATACTGTTATGTGCCTTTTTGGCAGCTTCTGGCAATTAGAATAAGGGTTCAAAATCGAATTCTTGCACGCATTTTTTTTAATATAGATTTTGTTTAGTGCTGTGCCAAATATAGAAGTTGATAATTACAGTTAATTAGCAGCGCTACGTGCAGCAGAATAGATCTTGTTTGAACCTGCAAAGCAAGGCATGTTGGGTTTAATTTTGCTCCACAGAAGACGAAGAAAAACGGAAACATGGACATGGACAAAAAATTATGATAGTAAAAAAGGAAAATTATGCTAATAGCACATATTGTTGCATTCAACTAATAGGGTTTAGGGTTTTAGGGTTTAGGCATCTACCCCGATGAGCACATATTGTTGCATTCAACTATTTTTCACTCAACTTTTTCGACAACGATACGAAACCCTAAATCCTAAACCCTAAACCCTAAAATCAGATTTAGTTAAGAAGGGTAGAGGTTGTGGAATAAAATGAACGTTATATCAGAAAAAAAAAAAAACACAAGCCTGTAAATCCCAATAGTTTTACTACTTATTTTACTGCCACAAGCCCGTATTTAAAGTTGAGCAAGATTGAACGAACAGAATTTTAAGGGAACTCAAAAACTGTTATTTTTCTTTCCCTCTTATTTTGGCATACCAAACAACTTGCGGGCCTATTTTTCTTTCCTTTTTTTTCTGATGAACTGGAGGAGCTTGTCAAAGAGGCCCTAAACTATAAAGCAAAAGAGAAAAACCCTAACCCCTGATCACTCAAAAACGGCAAACCCTACCTCGGCGAGCAAAGTCAGCATGCCGGACCTCGCAGCAGAAGTGTTCATGGACATCCTCGCACGCCTCTCATCCAAGGACTTGGTGCGATCCACTTGCGTTTCTAAAGAATGGAAAGCTACCATCGAAGATCCACAGTTGGCCAAAACGCATCTCCAACGCTCCATCAAAACCAAATCCCATCCCACCATTTTAATTATCCCATCTAACCCGATCGTCAACTGTCTTTCAATCAACTTTTCCGACACCGATACGACGTACGGTAAACGTTTGATAATCGAGCAGCCTTGGCAACATCCTCCTCGGTTAACTAGCGACAAAATCTTCGGCTACTTTAATGGTCTGGTTTGCATGCACTATGGTGCAGGCTTTGGTTTATGGAATCCTTCCATCCAAAAGTTCAAGAGGATCCCCTCGTCTCCATTTAGTATGTTCCGGTCTGCAAAGATCCATGGTGGCTTTGGGTATGATTCGGTCAATGTTGACTATAAATTGGTGAGTTTCGTGCACTTGAATACGTTCTGCGCAGTGCACTCATATAGCTTAAAATCTGGTGCATGGAAATCAATTCAAGACTTGCCTCTCAAGGGTCTTGTATTTGACTCACATGGTGTGTTTTTAAAGCGTTCATTACATTGGTTGACGCTTCAAGAAACAGATGGTGAACGGATGTTAAATATTCTAACCTTCGATCTCGCAAGTGAGGAGTTTTGCAAGTTTCCTCTACCCGTCCATATATTTCCTGCTCCCATATCAGATCCGGTTTGTAGGCGGCCTAGTTATTCTTTAGTAGTCGTGGGAGGGTATCTATGTATTTATCTAAGGGAGGACAGAAAGTAGAGTTAAGGCTTGGATTATGAGAGAATATGGAGTGGCAGAATCTTGGAGTATGCTTTATTCTTTTGATGAGCAGGTTCACAATAGCAAGCCTTTATTGCTTTCAAGTTGTGGTAAAATGGTACTTTTGGAAGAGAACTACAGCCGTCTTGTTTGGTACGATCTACAGAATGGGACGCGCAAAATGGTTCAAAGTCCTATGGCTCAATCTTTTTACACTACAATTATTTGTGAGGAGAGCATTCATCTTCTTGGAAGTTAGGAGGAGGTATCTGAAGATGTTTTGAAGTTCTTTGGAATTGGTCTTCTTTTTTTGCCAAAGTTGGGAATGGGGAGGGGGAAACTCACACACACGGGTACTATGAGGGCTTGAATCCAGAACTGCTTGGAAGTACAACAAAGGCATGAGCCAATCCAGCTAACATCCCATTGATTGGAATTGGTCTCTTTGATTTAGGTGATATATGTACTTCAATCATATAGATGAAATGATGCTTTCCTTTCGTAAAATGTTGGATGTTGATTATTTTTCTTTTAATTTTAAATTTTTTTAATATGAAAAAGTGTGAATTTACCATATTATCCTCATTTAATTAATAATTACAATTCTTAATGTTTGCATTAACCAAGAGTATTTTTTTGGTATTTTGAATGTTTCATCATTCTCTGCTTTTTGCTTTATATATACTAGCCTCTTTGCATGCGCTTCCGCGCCTCCGAAAGGCATTTTTAAAAAAATTTAAAATTTATTTTAGAATTAAAAAAGATAATGGGTAGTTGTATTCCATAAAAATAGGATTCATTATCTGATTTTTCTTTTAATTTTAATTTTTTTTAAATATGAAAAAGTGTGAATTTACCATATTATCCTCATTTAATTAATCATTTCAATTCTTAATGTTTGCATTAACCAAGGGCATTTTCTGGCATTTTAAATATTTCACCATTCACTTCCTTTTGCTTTATATATACTAGCCTCTCTGCATGCGCTTTCGCTCCTCCGAGAGGCTTTTTAAAAGAAAAAATTAAATTTATTTTAGAATTAAAAAAGATAATGGGTAATTGTGTTCCATAAAAAGAGGATCCATTATCTTTTCTTTTTTTTTAATTTAAAATTTTTTTAATATGAAAAAGTGTAAATTTACCATATTACCCTTACTTAATTAATAATTTCAATTCTTAATGTTTGCATTAACCAAGGGCATTTTTTGGTATTTTGAATATTTCACTATTCTTTGCCTTTTGCTTTATATATATATGGGGGCGGATATATATATATATTTTTGACACTAGATTTTTGACACAAGTTTTCAACCATTAGATTGAAATGGATTGAATGGCTAAGATTAACTAAACTAATTATATATTTTTTAAAGAAAAATATATATTGAAAATAATTATTAATTGACTTTCTCTTTCTTATTTCGTCCCTTCAATAGATCTTCCTATTTCGTCGTTCTCTATCCTCAATCAATGTTTTATCAAATCTTCCTATTTCGTCGTTCTCTATCCTGTAGAATTCTTCAGTTAATGACTTTCCCATCCTCCTCCTCTTTCTTCTAAAGCTGTACAGGTTTCTTATTATTTTTCTTCTCCATCCCTAACTTTATTTTTTGCTTTTTTTTACTCTTGAAGAAAAGGCTTGGGGATAACACCCCACCCACACACACACAATGAACTGCAAGCAAACTGTCTTTTGCCATACATTTTTTTTGTTATTATTAAGGTGCCTATTATTAATCATAATGAATAAATGCTAAATCTTGTAAGCCATTAAGATGTTAGAAAAAAAAAAAAGCAGAGAGAGAGAGAGAGAGAGAGAGAGAGAGAGAGAGAGAGACAACACAGAGTTAGACCAACCAAACCATAGAGAAGAAATATTGCAACAAATCTGGGCTTTTTCTTTTAAATATTAAAATCCTATTTTCTCTTCAATATTGGTAGCTTGAGACAGATTTTCTATGTCGTGGTAATGCTAGTTGGTGTAGATGACAATGGCCAAGGGAAGGTAATGGTGAGGTTTCGCAGGATATTAATTGAGAAGAGAGAAAATGATAAGAAAACAAAAGGGGAAAAGATAATGAGTGATTTTCAGGATTATCAAATAAATAAACAAGAAATGTACTTGGCATTAGAGATTTAATTTAATTTAAGTAATTAATGAAACATAATCTCAACCATTCAATCCTTTCTAATCTAATGGTTGGAAATTTGTGTCAAAACTTGTGTCAAAAACATAGTGCCACGGATTCGCCCCCCGACATATATATATATATATTTTTTTTTTTTGTTTCTTTTGTCTAAAGACTAAATTCTACTATTGGCTGCTTGATTTTCCTTTTATATGACCATTTTCTATTAAAATGGTATCCTATGTAAGTTTTAGCAGGCCGGTGGGTGCGTATCTTTATTGTACTTGGAAATTCACTATTATACCCAATATAGGGGCCCTAAATTATAAAATAAATAATAATAAAAAATACATGAAATGGACTTTAGAAACACAACCAAAGCCTATTTACAATCTTAGGGCCAGTTTGGCATTGTTGTGCTGTGAAAATAATCGTTGCCATACTTGCTGGAAAGAAATCAGCTATGAGAGAAAGCAGCTTGGCGTTTGGTAAACCTTTTGTTAAAATTGTTGTTGGTACTAATTCCCGCATAATCATTAAACCTAGCGCCTCTTCGAAACTAATTCCCGCATAATCAAAAAATAAAAGCACCTCATTAGCTGCTTTCCCTTATAGCATTCTCTCACAGCAATTTTTAACAATAAGTGATTTGCTCATAGTTAACCAAACGAGCTGGGCTTCCCAAATTTTTTTAAAAATCACTTATCACTCCAAATAAGTAATGCCAAACAGGCACTTAGACTTAGGTCTTTATATCTTTGTTGATGCTCCAGCTTGGGTTGGGCCTAGTTTGATTGATGATTTGCTAGGAATTACTAGAACTCGGCTAGTTTCTATTGATATGATGGTATAGGTTGTTCTTTGGGGTTATTCCCCCCTTTTTCATAAAAAAAAAAAAGCCTATTACAATATTACAAAGAGGCTTCGAACATCCTATAAATTACAAAATTGCCATCGATTTCTTAAAACAAGACCAACCTCATGAAAAAACCAAAACACTCAATAGGGCATCAAAGTAATTTAATAATCAAAATTAAATTCAATAGGGCCAACTGTCATTTTTTGGATTTGTTTATATAAATTAAGAGATTTTCTATTTAAATCCCACACTTCTCTTAGTTCACCCCATGTTCTAAGTTCACCCCATCTTTTAATTTAAATTTTCACAATTTCTAAGAAAACCCCACTATCTTCCCAAACTATCCTTAAATACACCCCAAACTGAAAAAATAAGAAATAAAAGAGATTTTCTATTTAAACCCCACAATTTTCTTTGTTCCCAGCAAAAAAAAATACAAACAAATAGAACCGTAAACCCGAAATTTAATACTTTCTAGAGAAATAGAACAACTTTACCTCCCTCCAATAACTATAACCGAAATTCCAACACTTGGGTATTGTTGAGTTGATAATCAACAAGCCTTTCCATCAACTCCCATATGCATATTTAAAGAGGTAGGCTCGTCAATTTTCTATGTCTTTAAAAAAGAAGAGTAATATGACAATAGGATGTAGAGGAGTTTGTATTTTTCTAAAACTTGATATGAAGAGTGGTGGGGTGTGTGTATTGTACTAGGGTTAATTATTAAGTTGGATGACCTTTTTGTCTTTTTACACAATAATAAAACTTACAGCTTAATGATTTAAGGATTGAGGTGAACAAAGAGAAGAGGTTTAAATAGAAAATCTCTAAATTAAATGGTGTAAGATTCATCTATATCACTAGTGCTAAGAATTGGTATATAACTAAATATCTCATAAAGTAATAAGCTTATGAATGAGATTATGTGATGTGCGTCTATTAGTGTCATGAATGTTCATGGATTGGTTATATTCATCATGTTAGACAAAATCGCCTTAAAAGTCGGTTTTTTTGTGAGCCAGGATTCATATATGGGTGGTTTCCAACGCTCATTATATTTTGAAATGCATGAGTTCCACTTATGCTTCTAAGTGTGATGAAGCCTTTTTTTCTACAGGGTGCTCTGTTCTTATGAGTTGATTGTTTCAATTGTAAAATCCCTAATTTTTCTCAAAAGAAGGGGAAAAAAATATTGTGATGGAACAGTTTGTGCATCTTCTCTGCTGAAGATAGCGCACTGTTTTGTGCCCTTTTGGCAGCTATGTACAAAATGCTTCCTTCCTTTCCCTCTGACAATATGGCTAAGAATCAGATGATCATTAATTCTTCTTGCAGTTACTGTAGCAGGTATAACAAACTTATCTTGGTGAACTCCTGCATAATTAATCAAGAGTTTGCAGAAGATTTACACCCATCTTGAAGAAACCAAATTGTGAATGGTTGTTTAAAATTATACGCAGTATTGAAGAAATTATAACAAGTTCTAGTCTAGCCAAATGCCACACATAACCAGTGGCTAGGGAAACTGTGGATTTTGCTCCTTTTTCTAGTAGAGTCCATTCCGGAATGAGAATTGGAGCAGTAGATTGTCAATTCCGGAATGAAAATTGTGTAGTGTAATTACTTACCCTTTGTATAGTCCTATTGTAATTAGGATTTCTTTTCTATTTTAACCCTTTTAGAGTTTAACATATCATAAAGAAGAATACATATCATAAAAATTCCAATATAGCAAAAGAGAATTTTTGCTAAATTGAAGACGCTCCACTACCAAAAAAACAACAAAAAAAAAAAAAGGAAAAAAAGAAGAAGAGTGGCAATAGTCACCATTATTTGGTGACATTTGATGTCACCAAAAAATACCTTTTTGGTGACTAAAGTCACCCAGCAAATGTCACCAAATGTCACTAAATAATGGTGACTGTTACCACTTTTTTTTTGTAGTGCTATAGAACATGATCCATATGGGCCTCCTTGACTTCACGTGATCGAAGTGGCCCCAAAGTGAAAAAGCAAAAGAGAAAAACCCTAACCTGATCCAACGCATATAATATATCCTCTTTACCCAACCGTCACAAACGGCAAACCAACATGCCAGACGTCCCAGCAGAACTGTGGATCAACATCCTCGCACGCCTCTCAACCAAGGAGTTGGTGCGATTGACGTGCGTTTCTAAAGAATGGAACGATACCCATCCAAAATCCACAGTTGGCCATAACGCAATTCCAGCGCTCCATCAAAACCAAATCCCATCCCACAATTTTTATTATCCCATATAGCCCGATCATGTCCTGTTATTTTTCACTCAACTTTTTCGACAACACGACGTTTGGAAATTTTTTGAGAATCAAGCTGCCGTGGCAACATCCTTTGTTAGTTAGAGACATAATTTTCGGCTACTGTAATGGTCTGGTTTGCATGCGCGATGGTGCATGCTTTCTTTTATGGAACCCATCCATCCGAAAGTTCAAGAGGATCCCCTCGTCGCCCTTTAGTATACTCTGGTATCAAAACAGCTACAATGGATTCGGGTATGATTTGGTCAATGATGACTATAAATTGGTGAGTTTCATGGACTGTCATATGTACTACTTAGTGCACATGTATAGCCTAAAATCTCGTACGTGGAAGAATTCACGACTTGCTGTTGTGTTCTCACCAATTTGCTGTCCTACTTTATCTCGGTAGAGCGTTCGGTAGTATCTATGTTGCGGTTCTTGTATTGATGATCTTCATTCCTACAAAAACAGAAATGGAAAAGAAAATAAATAAAACAAGAAAAGGAAATAACTCAAGCAAATAAGTTCCCAGTTCAATTAGATTAACGATTTTCTAGCTAAGTATGATTAGGCCATGGTTGTTAACCTTTGTTCCTATTCCTAATTTGATCATTTGTTTCTAACTAAAACTTTAGAACCCTTAAGCATAGAAGAACTTAACACCGTTTTTTGCTCTCTTTCCTTTCTGTTCTTTTGCATGGTGTTCTTTTTCAACCGTGCTACATGAGCCTTGTACTTCAAACTGCATATTCTTTACTATAATAAGAACAAAAACCATATTGAAACTTGGAAACTATTAACTTAATACTTAAAAGATGTCATTAAATAAATTAAAGAAGAATTGAAAACTTGAAGAAAATTAGTAAATATTTATAAACAATTGACAACTTGAAAGGAAACTAAGAGAATTGAGGGAGAGAAGGGAAGGGAGCTCAGAGAAGTGTGAGAGCTCCCCTTGGGGTGTGTTTACAAGCCTAAGAACCTTTTTTATGGCCTAGGGAAGTGAAATCTATTCTATACTAATCATACAACACTTGATTATAAAATCTAAATGGTTGATCCTTTTTAAATTTCAATGGTTATGCACTTGTATTAGAAATCTGATGGTTATCACTTCCCCATAATCCCACCAGAGCCCTAGCTCTCTCTGGATGACCGTTCCAACCCTATGTTGCCTAGCTCACCATGCCAGCTCCAACCCCATTAGGTGATGACCAGATTCAGGGCTTACAACTTGGGCTTTCTTAATCAATTGGACTTTAGCACTGATTAGTTCATGTTTTTCCAGCCATTGTTTTTGGGCCAATCAGGTAGGAAGAGTTAAGGCCAAACAATTTCTAACTCTTTTCCTTTATAAGATCTCCTGCTGGTTCTGTTTGTGGTAGTTTTATCCAATGGGGCTGATTTTGGATTGTTATAGTCCACCCATTGGAACAACTTTCTGATGTGGCCTATTGCTTTGGTTGCTGAAACAAGCTTGAATATGACCTACGACTGGCTGCAGGGCTTAGCCAAGTGTTGTTTTTGCTTTCTCTTCATCCATTAGGCCTTACATGCTTGTTCATGATTATTTCTCAAGCCATCATTGTACCTAAGTCAATTAACTGAAAGATGACACAAAAAGGTTAAAGCACAGTTTAAATAAAACATAACCAAATCATGCTAGAAGGTAAAATTTCATTATGACCTCAATCCCCTGTTTTCTAGTCCTCGAGCAAAACAACACAAAACAAAGTTAAATAAAATAAAAGTACTAGACCACTTTCGAGGTAACTCGTTCATTTAGCATATGCAACAGCTTTTAAACCTCTAGGCATCCCTAGTAGGAGGTTTGCTTGGGTTTCAAACTCCAAGTTTACTAATTCTACAAATAAAGTAGTTAGAAAATTATTAGATTTGTTAGTCCTTAAGCAAAACAAAAGAAACACAAAAGCCAAAAAATAATAATAATAATAATAATAATTACAAAACCAAAACCAAAATAAAAATAAGAATAAATAAATAAAAACTCAAAACAATCATTGAAATTTTGAAGAGAATGACTCATGACTGACTAAGTTTTAAATAAATTTTTGACATTATTTAAGGGGAGTTAAAACAAAATGCTCAAGTGTAGTAGTGTGATAGCCAAATGAACAAATTCCCAATCTTAGTTTTCACACAATTTCAAATTATCAAGCACAATGCAACTTAAATCTACCAAAGTTGTCCTCTCACAATGATCACTGGAGCTACAATGAACACTGTTATAAACATGAGTTAGAGTTAAACCATAAGGGACTTAACTAAATAGGAAGTGAAGAATTGCATTATATGATTAAGAGGATGTCAAACACTTAAAGTAGAAATGAATGCAATTAACCACATGACATTTAAGATCAATTTAGGTCTTTATTAAAGGTTGTAATGGGGCCAAGGGTGTAGGTGAGTGAGAATGAAAGGTATGGATAATACAAAGTCCAAGGAACTCAAATGTAAGAGCATAAATAAATTGTTTACAAGACTTGATATAGTAGATTTTTCTTTTACATGATAAAACCTTATACTTCATACATGGTACATATCTTTCCAACAACAATTATTTTGAGGCCCTGATTCAATCAACCACCATTAATCATAACATTTTTTTTTTTCACCATTGTGTGAATTTTTTTTTTTTTTTTTTTATGTACACCTCTTCCAAACTTAGCATGAAAACACATCCCATTAGCTCATGAGTTCCTAGGGTATATTTGTTTTTGGGCTAGGGAGGATATATTGGTAAATGAAAGAAAGGTTACATGTAGGCTCAAATGGTTAACAATGGAAAATCATGCTTAAGCATGCATAAGGTTAGCTTGAAAGGCACAAAATCAAAGAAGGCTTATACATCTTAAATGCCATGAAGCAATTGCACAAGATGATGAGTTTAACCAAATCAATGAATATGAGATAAAACAACTTTGATGACAAGATAAGAGTATGTGTATAACACTCATGAATGAAGACAAGGCTCAAAAGCTCACTATATGGTTAATAAGTTTATTTATGCTTGATAAATTCTTTGGGTCATGCAATCCTTTAATTGAAAATTATGAAACAAATGGCAAGTGCAAAGAAGGTTTAACATATATGCTAAATGCCATTTTATTTTATTTTTTTTTTTTTTGAATAAAATTTACAGGAAATTTTTAATAAATAATAAATAATAAAATTCAATTTCATTTAAGTATGCAAACATTTATCACAATTCTCATGTGTTGGAAGTGACAAAACAAAAAAGACTAGTATAGAAAAAGAAAAACAAGAAGAAATTAATTTTTTTTTAATTTAAGAAAACCAAATTACTTGCTAAATTCAATACCCCAAATAGAAATGAACATTGTCCTCAATGTTTAAAATTAGGAACAAGCAATGGAAAAATAACAAATGAAGGTATTAAACAAATAAATAAAATCACAAAACACACAAGAATTAAATACAAAAATAAAATAATACAAAACAAACAAACAAATTAAAAAACGAAATAGTAAAAATCGAAAGAAAGCCTTAAACAAAGTTTAGAAACCAAAACCAACGTTAAAAGCCAACCCAAAAGAAGCTAACACACTTTGAAACTAACAACGGTGAAAGACGCAAAGAAATGAAGCCACACGTTTGTTATTATTATTTTTTTAAATTTATGAAACGTGAAGTGGGAGTGAAGGCGGGTTTTATGAGGAAAGAGTGTGGTCCCTGCTCCTGGTTCCTAGGAAGTGACAGGCAGGAGTGAGGTAGTGTGGGGGACGCTTCACTCCCCAAGCCAGATTATTGGCCTCTTGGGTGAAGCGAGACGATTCACTTGAAGGTGGTGAAGGTGAAATGCAATTAAGGGGAGTTGGGGAACGGGTTGGGACATATGGATAAGGTAAGGGGAAGAACTAGAGAAGTAGGTTTTAAGATAAGTCTATAAAGGTAAAGAGAAGGGTAAAAAAAACACAAACTAAGAAACACACAAAGGAGAAAAGAAAAACGAGTGACTAATGGCCTCTAACTACCCATTTCGTTGGATCTAACCTAGTCCATTGACTAGACAGAGGCCAAGGGGCACAGGTATGGATGCCTACTTTGCCTGAAGGGGCCTGTGGTGTAGTGACTATACTCTGGACAACATGTTGCCATTGGAGTGGGAGAAATTTAGTGACTCCTAAAGATATACGTGTGTTTGGACAAGGGATGATAAGGGTTGCGAGTGATGCCATGACATAGCGTGGAGTACAACATGTGTCGAGTTGGGACATCGCTACTGCGAAGTCCCATGAGGTAAGGTGTGAAGGTGTTGGGGGAGCGAGTTGGTTGAAGAGTGTAGCTGTTAAGCTTGAAGAGAGGTAAGGATAATGGAGGTGAATGAAAGTAGAGGTATTGGGGAGAGAATAGAAACCTATCAAAGATGGTAGAGTTGTATTCTGGACATGGAAGGTGGAGGATGCGAGGGTAAGCAAGAACCAGTGGAGAGTAGTATGCTCAAGCTAGATTCGATTTGGGAGCTCAAGTGGTGAGCCTCGAGGTTGTGAAGAAGCCAGGAAGAGGAAGAGAGGGCCAAACTCAAAGCTCCAATGGTGAGAAGACATGTGAAGAAATGATTTCTACTCATTATTGTTGTTTTATTTTATTGTATTGGTTGTTTTGTATTGTTTTGGAAATAAGAGTAGTTTGAGAAGGAAAAGTATGGAAAAGAAGACACTTCCCAAACTAAATAAGAGACGACAAGCGAAAAGAAAGAGTTCTAACTAATAATAAGATGATAGGAAGGGAAAGAGAAACACAAAGCTCTAGAAATGAAAGTAAGGGCAAAAATATTAAAACCAGAAAAAGGAAAAAGAAAGTAAAGTGAAAGTAAAGGTGTCCCTGAAGCGATTAGGTTGAGCATGCCTGAAGCGAGTGGTGTGGCTTTTATAGAAGTCATTTAAACCACGCCTTAACGGATGATACAGATTTCTCCTGAAACAGAAAACATCAAAAATTCATAACAAAACAAATGGCATCTCATGCACTCACCTGATGACTCACCTTGACGTCCTTGCACCACCAAATGCCCGAGGGCTCTAACTGTCTTCCAAATCATATATCAGGACGGCCACTGGTTAGAGGCAAGGCCGAAGGCTGTCTGGGAGGCATGATTGGAAGAAACTAAGGGTATGGCATATAGCAGAGGTCAGACAAGGTGGGTGGACGAGTCTACATTATACAGCGCTCAGAATTGGCCACTTGGGCTTGGCCTGCAAGAACACGAGAGTGTGAGTCTAGCGAGGAGGTGGCTTCCTTGAAAGCTCAAGTGGGGACTTAAGAAGGGCTTCTTTGCCATAGGATGTGGAAGATGAAAAAGGACCATGTAGAGTTGCAGATTCTACAAGTGCGAGACAATAGAGGCAAGCCATGATGATGAAGAAGATGAAGAAGATGAAGATGAAGAAGAAGATGATGATGATGATGATGAATGATGATGTTGTTTTTTTTTTATTATTGTTTTTGTTTTTTTTTTAATGCAGCGTGTGAAATAAAATAAAAAAGTGTTTTAACACTTAGAAATAAACTAACTTAACAAAAACAAAAACAAAACAAAAACAAAGACTAAACAGAAAAGAAAACAAAGAAAATAAAAATAAAATAAAATAAAAACTTAAATTTAAAACACACGAATATACAAGCAACTCACGGATGACCAGGTTAAGGGCCTCAGAAAACACAGCCAGGGGGTATCCGGGAAGGTTGGATGGGTCACAATGGTCCCGCTTAAAACCCAAACTTCTTAGACACCGAAGGTGTCGCCTAAAGAACTCCTAGACACTGTATTGACGGAAGTGCTTATCCTGGAGTTACCAAAAGTTAGCTCATATGAAAAATAATTTTTTTATAAATTTTTTTTTTTAAAGATATTCTCGTAAGAAAAAGAAACAAAAACAAATTAAGATAAAATGAAACAACGAACCATAAATGAAAATGAACTAAGTACTCTAAACAAACTCAAACAAACAACATAAATTGTTGTACTCAAAGAAACAAACCAAGAAACCAAAGAAAAACACAAACAGCACTTTCTATCACCTATTTATCACCCTTTTATCACCATTTGGACAGATTCATTTCTCTGTTTTCCAGCTTCTACCTCTGTTCAGTTTTTAGACTATAACTTTCAAACTGTAAGTCCAAATTTCATGTTCTTTATATGGTTGGATTCAGCACAGAAAAACAAAGAACCCAACGCGGACCAAAAGGCAAAAACAATTACAGAATTAAACAGAATTCAAAGAAAATAAAGGATTGAAATGCTTCCCCTTGAAGCGATTAGGTCGATCATGGATGCACTTGGAGGTCGCGACTTCTCCCATTGCTCCACACTTCCCATTCTTATGATTGAAGTTGCCATCTCTCTCCATTTTTAATAAGCTATCATAAATTGCTAAAACAAACACACAAAATTGAAATGGAATTAAAGGATTAGGAAATAAAAACTAAAATGAAAAGGAAAATCAACACCATCCAATTCCATGCTTCAAAGCATCAAGCACCAATGGGTTGTGTAAGCTGGGACTTAAACCCAGTTCTCTTGCTTGTTGGGCAATTGTCCTTTTCTGTTGGACTACAAACACAACTTGTCCATTAACGCCATTCACTCAGGAAACTGTCTAGAAAAAGATGAAACTGAAAAATAAAAATAAAACAAGTAGGGAAAAGAAATAGAACCAAACTATGTTGCCAATCCCCGGCAACGGCGCCAAAAACTTGTTGTGTAGATACACTGCACCAAAATAGATTCAGCTGCATCCTCAACTTGTGATACTCGCAAGTGCACGAGCCGTTCGGTAGTATAGTATATGTAAGTGCGAGGTCGATCCCACGAGGATTGGTGATTGAATGATCCAATTCATTTCCCTACAAAAAACAGAAATGGAAAAGAAAATAAATAAAACAAGAAAAAGGAAATAACTCAAGCAAATAAGTTCCCAAGTTCAATTAGATTAACGGATTGATTCTAGCTAAAGTATGATTAGGCCATGGCGTCTGGTTCTAACCTTGTGTTCCTAATTCCCTAATTTGATCATTTGTTGTCTAACCTAAAACTAAGCATTAGGAACCCATTAAGCATAGAAGAACAATTTAAACAACCAAGCATGTATCTAATCCCTGTTGTCGAATGTCCATACATACTCTTCCTATTCATAGTTCAATTCAAATTAAAGCATGGTGTCTACTCTTAATTCAAACCACGATAGCTAACATGCAAGCCTAAATGGTGATCAATCATTCAAACTAGCATATTAACTTATAAGCATAATGAATAAGAACAAAAACCATAATTGAAACTTGGAAACTAATTAAACTTGAATACTTAAGAAAGAATGTACATTACAAATAAAATTAAAGAAGAACTTGAAAACTTGAAGAAAAATTCAGTAAAATCATTCTACTACAACAATTGACAACTTGAAAGGAAACTAAGAGAATTTGAGGGAGAGAAGGGAAGGGAGCTCTAGAGAAGTGTTTGAGAGCTCCCCCCATTGGGGTGTGTTTACAAGCTTAGAGAACCTCCCTATTTATAGGCCTAGGGGAAGTGAAAATCTGAATTCAATATGGCTAATGCATACAACACTTGAATTATAAAATCTGAAATGGTTGATGCACTTGTATTAGAAAATCTTCATTGGTTGATGCACTTGTATTAGAAAATCTGTAATGGTTGATGCACTTCCCCAATAAATCCCACCAGCAGCCCTAGCTCATCATCATGTCAGCATGACCAAGCTTCCAACCAGAAATGATAGCTCATGCCTAGCTCACCATGACCAACCATCCAACCAGCACATGCTGAGGTCAGCATGACCAGAAACTTCAAGGGCTTACAACTTGGGCTTCTCTTAATCAAATTAGAACTTTAAGCACTCGAAATTGAAGTTCAGAATGTCTTCTTTCCAGCCATATGTTATTTGGGCCAATCCAAGGTCGGAGGAAGAAGTTAAGGCCGAAACAAATTTCTAACTCATTTTCCGCGTTGATAAGATCCATCCTGAGCATGGTTCAGTGTTTGCTAGGTAACGGACTCCAGATTTATCCAATGGGGCTGAATTTTGGATATGTTATAGTACACACCCATTGGAACAACTTTCATGAAGAATGTGGCCTCATTCGAGCTATGTAGGTTGCTGAAACAAAGCTTGAAATATGACCTACGAAACTGGGCTGGCAAGGGGCTGTAGCCAAAATGAGTTTGTCTTTTAAGCTCTTCATCAATTCATCCAAATTAGGCCTTAACATGCTTGAATTGCATGAATTATGTTCTCCAAAGCCATCATTGTTACCTAAAGCTCAATTAACTGAAAGATGAACACAAAAAGGATTAAAAGCACAAGTTTAAATAAAAAACATAACCAAATCATAAGCTAGAAGGGTAAGAAATAATATACAATTATGAACCGATCACTTGCCTCTCAAAAAATTTGTAGTTCACTCAATGGATGTGTTCTTGAAGGGTACTTTGCATTGGTTGATGCGTCACGAAACAGACTATGAAATGATGATAATTGGAACCCTTGATCTCGCAAGCGAGGAGTTTTGCCAGTTTATTTTACCCATCCATATGTTTCATGGAGACATATCTGATAAGAATTCTATTAAGTTTAATCTAATAGTGGTGGAAGGGTATTTATGTATTTATCGAAAGGAGTGTGGAAGCAAGGCTTGGATTATGAGAGAATACGGAGTGGCTAAATCTCGAACTATGCTTTATTCTCTTGATAATAACTGGATTGATGGTTGCAAGCCTTTAATGGTTTCAAGTTGTGGTAAAATGGTTCTTTTGCAAGACTCCCACTATCTTGTTTGGTATGATCTACAGAATGGGAAGCGTAAAACGGTTCGAATTGATGGTACGATCTTGTTTGGTTTCCATGATGATATGCCTAAATGTTTTGACTTATTTATTTCTGTGGGGAGCATTCATCATCTTCGAAGTTAGGAGGAGGTACAGTGTCTGGAGTTGTTTTGATGTAATCTGAAATTGGTTTCTTTCAATTAGCGGTTATACTAACGAAGTGATCAGGTTTCAAATATAATAATAAGCTTCTGAAATCTGTGTTGCAGTTTTTTGCATCTAATAGTCATGACTGTTTAAGGATCGGTTATATTCATCAAGTTAGACAAAGTCTACTTAAAATTAGGTTTGTACTTGCCAGGATTCATGAGTGGTTGGCAGTGTACATTATATATCGAAATACATGAATCAAGCTAAACATTTTGAGATTTAATTGGATATTAAGTTCAAATTATGCTTTTGGGTGTTTTATTTTCTCTGTGCATGCACCTAGAGGAATTGATGAAAAAAAATTATTCCGGAGGGTGCTCTGTTCTTGTTTGCATTCTAATGAAAAGTATATACTGTATCGGTCACCTCATTTTTCTCAAAAAATAAAAAAAAGAAATAGGAAAAGGAAAAAGAGGTATGGAATACAAAGAACGCGGGCAGACGCTGCTAGTTCAGCAGGTTTTGGGGTGATCTTGCGTGACTCTGTCGGTGCATTTTGTGGTGGGACTGTAGGTCCTAACTCTTGTGATTCAGTCCTTACGTTTGAAGCTGAAGCGGCTCTATCTGATTTGAAGTTGGTTGCACAATTTGGGCATTAGAAAGTCATCTTGGAATATGATTCCAAAGTCTCACCACCCGAGATCCACCCCAGCCCCATCCAGATCCTCTCTCTCTCTCTCTGTGTACAAATTTAAAATTTGAAAAAGAAAAAAAATTCGAACACTTTGCATCTAGGGGTGGGGTTGCGTGCAGGTTCTAGGTTTTGCGGATTAGTGGGTGGGGGGTTGGTTGCAGGTTGGATTGGGCTCTGGGTTCTTAGGGGGTGGGAGGAAGAGGAGGGGGTCTTGTGGGTGGTCATGGGAAAAGAGAATTTTTTTGGTTATCTTGAGAAAGGTTGATTGAGGTTTTGGGTTCGATGGGGGCTAGGGGGAATAGGTTGCAAGAGGAGAGAGAGAGAGAGAGGGATTTTAATGTAATTTTTATTTAATAATATATGTGGCCCACGTGGCATCATATGAGTGAGTCTATGTGGCACATTTGTTGCCATGTCAGCAGTTAACAGACTTGTTAGCAAAAAGACTGACGAAGAAAATCAACTTTGTGTATGCGACTAAGACGAAAAAAATTTGATGTATCAAACTCTAAAAGTCGGTAACCTTTATCATAGTAAATTGAAAATTACCCAAAAAAATATTGTAAGGAAGAAAGAATGGAAGAGAAAGAGAGAGAGATGTAGGCCCAGAAGCTTATATACCAAATATGATGACCTCATATTTTATGGTCTCAACTCAGCCAATGTTATATCTACAATAGGAATCATAGGATTGTGATTCGAACTCCTCACTGCATATATAGTCACATATTTCAACACAATGCGTGTAAAAAATGAAAGGGAAACATTCGTATCTTTCTTCGCAATCTACTTTGCATTCATCAAAGCAGGTTTTGTTCCTGTGTGTCCTTTCCTCAAGTAAAGAGACAATGAAGAAAGGATGGGCCGACCCAACGCAGCACAAGCCTAACCCGTTTAAATTAGGCACGGCATGGCACGACACGGCACGAGAACGATATTTACGAGCTGTGCTCGGCACTGCACGAAAACTTGGGCTGGGCTGAGATAAAAAAAGAGGTCCAATGGACTGGGCCATGGCCCAACATGGGCCGGCCTGCCAGCCTGGCCCATGGCCCAACATGGGCCGGGCCTGCCCCGAGCCCGCTTCAAACACGACCCGAGCCCAAGCCCACTTCAAGCATGGCCCGAGCCCAAGCCCACTTCAAGCACGGCCCACTTAACTATTTTTCTTTTCTCAAAAGTCAAAATGCAAATTGGGTGGTGAGTGGTGGATGCGCTCCTTGATCCCTACTTATTTTCAAGTGACTGTGGTCAAGGGAGAAACAATCCTCTGTTGGAATTTTAAAAAGGTTTTAAAAATTTAACCATTTTATTTATTTATTATTTGGCTGTTTTATTTTATTTATTATGTTCTAATATTTTTTTAGGTTTTTTTCTATATTGAATCCCTTAATTTTCTAGTTTAATGTGGTAAATGTTACATGTTATTGGATGCCTATAAAAGGCCACTCCTCCTTCACATTTGAACAACCACAACACCATCATAATATCAAACATCACAATCACCACCACAATATGATTCTCTATTTTCCTACTTTTTATATTTTCTCTACTTAGATTATTATTTTGGGCAATGGTTATGTGACTTGGATATCTATATCCGTCTATGAACGTGCTCATAGCGGATCTTGAGTTTGTGTACAAGGAGTCGTATCTTGGAGTCTTGTAGACCACCAGTACCTGCACGTAAGGAGGCTACAAAGGCTTTAGGACAACGTCTTTGACGTGCTTCACCGTACCAAACTCACCTTCTTATTTATTATTTATTTTTCTTTTACTTACCTATTAAATTTGTTTTCTTCTATTTCATTGTACCTTAAAAGCTTTCCAATTTATTTATGTGTTATCTATAATATAAAGGTTTTGTATTTGGCTTTAAGGAAAGAGGAAAACTATATATTTTTTAATAACATCCTTGATTACAAGGCATTATGAACGGTGGATGATATCACTAAGACGTGCGTATCTTGGCTAAGAAATCAAAAGCAAAAAGTTCACCACGAGAAGTACGCAAAACTTGAAGTCAAAGAATACGATTGTGAGACAGAGAAGCATAACATTTCTTAAGCGATAACCAAGTGTTACGAGCAAATGTGGAGCGAGCAACAGTGCCAAAAACGGACGGTTGAAGAGAGTCGTTGATCCAACTAAGTACCATTTGATCTAACTAAGTACCATTTGATACTTTTGAATCAATTCTTCATGGGGAGAATTAATAACTTCAGACGTTTTTCCTTGGTCATCAGTAACTTTCAAAAACACACTCACTAGTGCCATCGACAAACTTCATAAGACCACGACTTTTAAGGAAGGTTATAAGTTGAGCCAACCATTAGGGATAATTAGTACGATCAAGTCTAATGGACAAGAGATTGAAAATAGAGGTGTGAATCATATGTGAAGAAACATTAGAGGAGGAAACCATAAGTGCAAAGAGGAAAAAAAAAAAAAAAAGAGCAAACGTGAGTCACTAGGCTTTGGATACCATAAAAGATAATAAACAAAGAATTATAAAGCCTCAGAAAATGAGGTCGTGTGTATTGATAATAATATATAATATCCCTTATTTATAGTAGTCATCATGACATTTGTATTTTAATAGTTTACAAGAGACAATGATAAATATTTAATAATAAGTTACTCTTATCATGACAAACTTTAATCATAAGACAAGGCACACTACATACATTCCTAAAGAAAAGTCATAGGCTGATAAAGCGGAAAAATGAGGACATGTGGAGAATATGCAACATGAAAACAAGGTCAGCAATGGAGGATCATAGGAGCAACAACCACATGAGCTTGCAGGGGTTGCCAATATCGCTGAGGAGAAGTCGAAGAGGAAGGCACATGAATAACCCCGTGCCGAACATGCATACCATAACCTCGACTACGGCTTCCTTCGGCACCCTTACTACCGAAACTACATATGGCCCAAAGAAAAAAAAAAAAAAAAACCCCACTACAACCTGAGTGCCTTTCTGCTTTCGAACTTGGGGGACTCGGGGACTGCCCATGGCACCCGCCATGCCAATACTTTCGATCTGATTATGTGACATTTTTACAAGTTCCCAACCCAGAAGCCACTCCTCAATTAACAACTTGGGGGACTACCTGTTTATGCTATAATTAACCAAGCGTATTCAGCACTAAGCACATAGGCAAACCCTTAGAAGATGAGCGATAACATCTCCTTCTTAACCTACCAAAGGAAGGCCTCCCTTTCGAAGCGGTGAAACACCTCTGAAGCTCTCAACCACAAAACCTAGAGCTATGACACGTGTCACCTCCATAACAGCTTGTACAAAGTCCCACATCGGAATTTTGTGCGAAACTTCCATTTTCATTTCCCTATAAATAGGGAATAGTTCCCGAGCAAAAGAGGTAACTATTTTCTCATATTTACTGTTATTCTGCCAAAATTATCACAAATAGTTGACTTAAGCATCAGAGAGCCTTCAGCAGGCACCACATCGGTGTCCGAAGCTTAACGACTACTTCTCTTCTGCAGGTTCCTCAGTTCCCGAAGGTCCTCACCTTCTTCCCTGCTGAAGACCCAAGACTTCTCTACCTAAGTTGTCCCTCCCCAAAAAGAGCATCAACATCTCTTATGGGCAGTAGCTCATTAGGTAAATAATTTGAAATCAACTCCTGAAAATCTATTAAAATTTTCTTTACCTCTCTGGAACAAGACACACCCTCTAGCAAGGCAATCAATAATCCATTTACATACACATGGTATAAGATATCAACTTCTTTAATATCTTCCTCAAACTCTTTCTCGCTGTTCAACATCACTAGAAAACTTGAGTTCTTTGGCTTCTTCAATTTTCCAGAATCACTGATATGAGCCATAGTGATCTTGTGGGAACCTCAATTGAACAAGTATACATTATTATGTCCTTTATATGCAGTATTTATATCATACTGCCAATGACGCCATGGTAACACATGGCTAGCATTCATATCAATCACATCACACGAAACTTCTTGTTTGTAATGCTTGCCAATAGAGATGGGAACCTTGCACACTTCTGTCTCTCTGAACTCCTGGTCCTTTCTTCACCCACCTCAATGCATATGGAGCCTCATGCTTTTGTGTTGAGAGCTATAAATAATCAACCAATTTTTTGGACACTAAGTTCTTGCAACTGCCACTATTCACAATCACACTGCACACTCTATTGCCAATGATGCAAAGTGGACGGAAAATCCTATTGTGTTGCCTCACCTCATGTTTTGGGGATAGGAGGACTCTCTGCGGCACTAAATTGACCATCTAATCACCATCCTCATTTTTCTTCTCTGTTGTTTTTACTTCCATTTATGTTTTCATTCCTTCTATGACATCTTTGGATGAACCAAATCACAACAATATCAATACATAATATATCTTGTACAATTATGACATAATTGTATAATGTTATAATGCTCCCTTTAATCAAGAAATCATGCTTTTACATAAGAAAAAAAAAATTCAAGCAAGCAAGCATGCGCTTCAGTTTTCTTCTTCATACTTATGCAAAGATATGCTTCTCTCATCACTGCACTTCCACTTGACACCTATCGTAATGATAAACAGCTCATCTCCCCGTAACCTTCTCTTGAATTCTCCAACATTGGGTTTTTTACACCGAGGGATGGAAAAAATATGGATTGAGGTGTCGTCCAATGCACTCTTCATAGCAGAGTCAGAGTCACGATAAAGGTCAAATATGTACGCCAGTCTGTCCTTGGCAGATTTCAAAAAAGGATGCCTTTTAAGTTTTGGGACATAGGTAGAATACCTGAGAGACGAGATAAAACTTAAAAACTAAATTACTAAAATTAAAACTTGAAATAACAAATTAATTGTAAAACTAAACAGCTTACGAATGGTGTGAGGTTGCGTGGAAGCAATCGCAAAAGCTAAATGTATTGAATAAAAAATAAGATATTGAGTTATTTGTTCATTTGATGACCTCACCTAAACATATTATCACTTCACTTTAGCGAATGGATTCCACAATAAAAAAAAATAGATGTATAGTTATATCACTAAATCATTCAAGCTTTAACTTGACTCTTCTCATCTTTCCTTTAGTTTCTACCCTATTACCATTTGTCGGTTCAATTAAATCGCGCAACACATTTCGGAAGTCCTTGAAATCTTGCTTCTTGAAGGAATCCTGCATGGGCGATTCCATATCTAACCTCTTCTGAATATTCAATATCTTCAGCTTTCCATTACAAAACATATACGAATCCTTATGTGCCTAGCTGCCATGATAGAGATTATGATCATAAATATTGTTAATGGTATCCAATAGTTGACTGTTCATAAAACAATAAAATTCATCAATCAAACACAGAAATTAAACAATATTTAAACTCATCTAATGGTATCTCTCCAATAGGTGCTCAATCAACCTTGATTAACATTAAAAACCACTTACTGATCATCAGTAATACTTTTACTTTTCACAGCATCAAACCATTTCGATAGTAAAGTGTCATACTTGGGATAACACAGAGCCCAAAATCCGGATTGCAGCATACCCTCCATGGCAGAAAGATTCAATACATCCCCAAAATTCTGCTTATAAAAGGAAAAGGTAAATGAAGATAGAATGTTTATATCTGACACTCAAAATAACAGAGAGTAGAGGAATTACCTCATACCATAGGTGGTTGCAAGCATCCAACAACTATCACTTCATGTAATTTCTCATATCTTCTCATCCTTGAAATCTATCATCTCCCTTGTATTATAATCTCATCACCATCATTCTTCTCAGACAAAGTTAAGGGGCTTTCTTAGTTTTATGCGCGATTTTCATTTTTTGAGAACGAAAACAAACCAAGAATCCGTTTGACATCAGTGCTCTCATGTTTTCTGGGTTCATGAAAACAACATCACATGTACTATGGAAAAACAGAAAAAATATGTTTTCATTCTCAGCAAGCAAACTCCTAAACCATAAACAGAAACCACAACCCCATCACTCTACCCATTTGACAATTTCACATAGCATATACTATGTCCACACTTCAAGCTCATAAAGAAATGAATGAGACCAATTGAAGAGTTATAAGGTAGGACCCAATTGGAACTATTTGTCGAGTTAACTTATGTAATTGCTTCAAAAAAAAGTTTAGGGACCCAATTCCGACTAGAGGCAACGTTCAAGGACGTTTACAGTTAAAAACACTTTTCTTTTATCAATGGGATAAAGCCCATTCTAATCTGATTGCCACATATCAAATATTTATTGAGTTATATGTTTTGTATTATGTTACACCCAACACACTTGATCAGACCTAATCCCTCAAAGTTTCTTTCTTTTGTCCATTCGCGTCGCTTCTCTTGTCTTCCTCACAGCACGAGCTCTGGGTTTAGGGTTTTAGGATAAAGGGAAAATTGTTTCAAAATCATATTTTAGTTTTCACTTTCAACTCTCGTTCTGTCGACTTTTGCTCTGCCTCCTCCCATCTAGGGCCATAAATTGGATTGGAAAATCTGATTCCAATTGATTTTGGTCCGAAAATTCCAAAACAATCTGACTCTAATACATCCAATATCCGAAAGTGCCGAAATCCGAAATTTCCAATAAAATTCATATCAAAATCGGAATATATTTGTAAATTCCGAAAATTCCGAAATTCCGAATCCGAAAATTTCCGAAGTTCTTTCGAACCCTTTCCGAAATCTAATTTTTCTGATTGTTTCCGAAATTTTCCGAATTTATAATAATATTTTATGATTTATAAGTTTAATTGCATTTTTAATTTATAGATCCTATATATGTTTCATTTCTTATTTGTTATATTTAAGTGCCCTCCAACATACAAATATTCATATATACATGTATACTAAGTCAAACAATATGAGTAGTGTTGTAACCCCAAAAGTTATGGATGCCCACAATAAGTGCATTGTAATTCCTCCATTATACCCATCATTATACTTATCATTATAGGGTTGTAACCTATGCACTTAATATCATATTTATCATTGGTTATTATGTTTTGTAACCCACTACTTAAGAGTGGTAGATGGTGATGTATTTCCTATGTCTATAAATAGTAGGCACTAAAGATGAATAAGAAACTTGAGCATTCAATAATTTACTTTTACCTTTTATATACTTTCTCTATTTACTTTTACAACACGTTCTCAGCACGAACTCTATTACCAGTTGAGGATCTTGGCTTGGACTTGACGTATTCAACAATGTCGAATCTCATGAAGCTTGAGTTTGTTGCACTTGACATTTATGGCAAGAACTATTTGACATGGATCCTTGATGCCAAAATTCATTTGAATGCAAAGGATTTTGGAAATACCATCAATGAAGGAAATGAAGTATCCCTCAGGATCGCTCGAAAGCTATGATTTTCCTCTACCATCACCTTCATGAAGGGTTAAAATCTGAATACCTTGGGGTAAAGGATTCTGCTATCTTATGATCAGAAGAGTATAATTCTTCCAAAGGCACGTTATGATTGGATGCACCTGCATTTGCAAGATTTCAAAACAGTAAATGAGTACAACTCAGCAATGTTCAAAACTGTCTCTAATTTGAGGTTGTGTGGAGACACAGTAACTGATGAAGATATGTTGGAGAAAACATTCACAACTTTTCATGCATCAAACATGCTCCTGAGCAAGCAATACCGAGAAAAGGGTTTTACAAAATATTCCCAACTGATTTCATGTCTCCTTGTTGCTGAACAAAACAATGAGCTTTTGATGAAAAACCATCATTCCCACCCAACTGGCTCAAAACCGTTTCCTGAAGCAAATGCAAATGCATCATTCCCTAAAGCGAATGCAAGCAATCATGGACGTGGCTGTGGTAGTGGTAGTGGTCGTAGTTATGATCATGGCCGTGGTCATGGTCATAATAATTTTCGAAACTGAGGTAGTCACAATCATGCCTCAAATAAGAAAAGTGCACCATACCACCAGAAGTGGAATAACAATGAAGAAAAACAAGGAAAAGGGAAAGGTGTGCAAATTAATTCTGAAAAGAAAAATTATGAGGCTTGCTATAGGTGTGGCATGAAAGGACATTGGTCTCGTACCTGTCGTAAGACGAAACACTTGGTTAATCTTTATCAAGCATCAATTAAGGGAAAGGGAAAAGAGAAAGAAACAAACTTCATCCATTTTAGCAACATTTTTTATGATTATATTGAGCCAATGGATATCACCCATTTAAATGTGTTCGATTTCTTTGCGGAACCAAGTGGCACATTTGACCATTCATATGATGATGGAAATACCAATGTTGGTGATGAAAATATGAAGGATGGTGATGATGATGCCAATGATGGAAACCTCAATATTGACTAATTTTATGTTGCTCTATTATGTTGCTTTATTTCAATTCAATAAAACGATATGAACTTATGATTTAAGTTTCAGTTTTTCATTTGTAATGCTTTCAATTCAATAAAAGGATCTATGATCTTATAATTTTATTATTATTATTATATTTATTCATAAACTTATTATATGTATTTTTTCTTTAAATGAAGAAGCATGGAAAATGTCAATGCTTTGAGCAATTCCAAGATGCATGATGGAGATGTATGTTTGGTGGACAGTGCAACAACATATACAATCCTTTGAGATAAGAAATATTTTTCAAACTTAAAATTTTCAAAAGCCAATGTGAATACAATTTCAAGTAGTGCAAAGGTAATCGAAGGCTCTGAAGAGCCAGTTTAATATTACCTGGAGGAACACACATTTATATCAAAGAGGCTTTACATTCTGTTAGATCCAGAAGAAATCTGATTAGTTTTAAGGATATACGTCATAATGGGTTTCATATTGAAACTACAAATGAGGGGAATATAGAATATCTGCTTATTACTTATATTGTTTCATGCCAGACGCATATAGTTGAAAAACTTCCAACTTTCTCTTATGGCTTGTATTACACAACTATAAGTGCAATAGAATTAAATATCATAATGAACCAGAAATTTCAGTGATCCAAAGCTTTTTATGCTTTGGCATGACCGACTTGGCCATTCGGGTTCAACAATGATGCATCGAATAATTGAAAATTCACATGGTCATCCATTAAAGAACCAGATGATTCTTTTATCTAGTGATTGTCCATGTTAGGCTTGCTCACAAGGAAAATTGGTTATTAAACCATCTCCCTTGAAAGTTGCTAGTGAATCCCCAACGTTTTTACAACGAATCCAAGGGGATATATGTGGACCTATTCATCCACCATGTGGGCCATTTCGTTATTTTATGGTTTTAATAGACGCATCATCAAGATAGCCACATATTTGCCTACTTTCTACTCGTTCTATTACATGATCGTAAATTCAAGCAAATCGATGGCTTCACTATAAATTCAAGCATAATCGATGGCATAATCGTAAATTCAAGCAAAATCAATGGCATCATTGTAAATTCAAGCAAAATCAATGCATAATCGTAAATTGAAGCAAAATTGATGGCATAATCGTAAATTCAAGCAAAATCGATGGCATCACTGTAATTTCAAGTAAAATCGATGGCATAATCATAAATTGAAGCAAAATCGATGCATAATCGTAAATTGAAGCAAAATTGATGGCATAATCGTAAATTCAAGCAAAATCGATGGCATCACTGTAATTTCAAGTAAAATCGATGGCATAAGCGTAAATTCAAGCAAAATGAATGGCATCACTGTAAATTCAAGAAAAATCGATGCATAATCGTAAATTCAAGCAAAATCGATGGCATCACTGTAAATTCTAGCAAAATCGATGGCATAATCGTGAATTCAAGCAAAAGTAATGGCATAATCGTTAATGCAAGCAAAATCAATGGCATTATTGTAAATTCAAGAAAAATCAATGACATAATCGTAAATTCAAGAAACATCGATGGCATAATCATAAATTCAAGAAAAATCGATGGCATAATCATAAATTCAAGAAAAATCGATGGCATAATCTTAAATTCAAGCAAATCGATGGCATCACTGTAAATTCAAGCATAATTGATGGCATAATTGCAAATTGTTGCAAAATTAATGGCATAATCGTAAATTCAAGAAAAAACAATGGCATAATCGTAAATTCAAGAAAAATTCAAGCAAAAACAATGGCATAATCGTAAATTCAAGAAAAATCTATGGCATCACTGTATATTCAAGCAAAATCAATGACATTACTGTAAATTCAAGCAAATCAATGGCATAAGCGTAAATTCAAGTAATCCTTAACATAAACTAGTTATTGGAGAATTTCCCTAAACATGAATGTCTTTGTTTTTTTCTTGCAGTGACACTTTTGTCATAAATCTTTTTGGTGACACCAAAGGCTACAACTTCACTTGGTATAGTAAGTAAACACGCAACCATGGCATGAACGCATCCTTACTTCATTTAAAATAATAATAATAATAATAAAAGAAGAAATAATAACGGCTTTAGCAATTGTGCGTGGGTTGGGCCTTTTTAGCTAGAGTTTTTATTATAAATAGATAAAATTTACCCCTAAATTCATAAATGTCATTTTTTGTAAAAATTTTTAAATATAATAAAAACCACATTTAAATAGACTAAAATGCCCTCAAAATTAAAATCCTCATAAACCTAAAAGGCAAAACTCTTTCTTTTAATTACCAAAAAAAAAACATAAAAACTCTTTCTAAAACACAAAATCCAAAGTATTATAATAATAAGAAAACAATCGACCAAATTAATTAGCTCGTATTCTGTATATGAAGGAAAATTTTGGCATGCTTATGGTTTTTTTGGCAGACAAAGTGTGGAGGCTATATGAGAAAGTTTAAAGCTTATGTTTGATTTGCTTGCCTATATCTTGGTTACTGCTGAAAAATTCTGCAGCTGTTAAAGAAACGAAGAAGGAAAAACACTAGAAAATGAAGAAATGGTTTTGTTTTTTAGGTTTTTATCTGGGTTTTAAATTTAAGGGCATTTAAGTATTTTTAATTGCATTTTTTGTTATTTTTAAAAAATTTTATAAAAACTGACATTTATGAATTTAAAAGGTAAATTTTGGCTATTTATGATAAAACCTATTTTAGCTGTGCATCTATGCTTCGCAAAAACACACCGAAAGAATAAGAAAAAACAAAAACAAAAATACGAGTCTTTCTTTGGCGACTACGAACAAAGTGTAGTCAGTGTTTGACAACAATGGCTGCTTGTCTGCAACTCAACGCTAAACCCTTCAGCCCCCTTCTCTCTCCTAACCCCGTTTCCACACGCACCCGGAAATCGGGTAGGATCAGCTGCTCCGCAGCCTCGCCTTCCAAACGCCACACCATCACTTTGCTTCCTGGCGATGGCATTGGCCCCGAAGTCATCTCCGTCGCCAGGAACGTTCTCAACCTCGCCGCCTCTATCGAAGGTTCCTTCAATTCCGTTTCATTTCTTTATTTGTTCATTTCAAGTTCGATCTTGCTTGTTTGGTTTCCGAGAAAGGAAAGGAAAATAGAAACGGAAAAGGAAGGCCGTACTTGGATTTTCATTACGTCTTTTTTGGGTTCTCTTTAGTTCCTCTGTGTTTAAATTCCCTTACTTTCCCAACATTTCTCACTGATTACGTTAGTGCTTATAGTTTTCAGAGCTAGTGTTTAACAATAAAGCGTCTCTGTGTGTAATCAAGTAACTTTTACTGGGAATTTGGTATTTATTTACTGTTTGCTATTTATATAACTGAATATATTTGTATAATTAGGGATTGAGTTCAAGTATCAAGAAGTTCCTGTGGGCGGAGCTGCATTGGATTTGACCGGAGTTCCATTACCAGAAGAGACCCTTTTGGCTGCTAAGCAATCTGATGCAGTTCTGCTCGGAGCAATTGGGGGGTAGATCTCACAATTCCTTTCTCATTACTTATTTTTTCAGTATGCTGACATTTGCAAGTGGTGTAATTTTACTTAATTAGATTATTGGTTTTTAAGGTACAAATGGGACAAAAACGAAAAGCATTTGAAACCAGAAACTGGGTTACTTAAGCTTCGAGAAGGTCTTAAAGTATTTGCGAATTTGAGGCCTGCAACTGTTTTACCGCAGGTAATATCTGTTTTAATGCAAATGATTCAGAATTTGGTTTAAAGTACTTTTCTCGCTTTTCCTCTTAGTTGTTTAGTTCTTAATTTAAATGCGCCTTGGTACATCAGGATTGTGTTCAGAACAGCAAACTGCAAATGATTGCATTGAAAAGTGGTGATTGACCCATATGAATTTTGATGTTTTTGTATGTAATGTAATGATAATTGAGGAACTAAAGTGTGCATAATTGATTTATTCTCTTAAAACCAATGTATCTTTATTTCAAACTTGTCTATGAAAAGTGTCTCATTTTATGGTATTTTCTCTTTCAGTTGGTGGATGCTTCAACTTTGAAGAGAGAGGTTGCTGAAGGGGTGGACCTTATGGTTGTAAGAGAGCTAACTGGAGGTTAGTATACAAGACTTGAATAGTAATCAATCAAATGAACTTTCTTGTGTTGGTTTTTTCCCACTTGAATTTACTATTTGATTCTTTGTTTTTTTTGTTGTTGCTGGGAATAGGTATATATTTTGGAAAGCCGAGGGGTTTTGGCACCAATGAAAACGGAGAGGAGATTGGCTTCAATACGGAAGTGTATGCCGCCTATGAGGTTGTTTTCTGATTTCTCTGAGAGTTCCACATTAAATTCTTGGTTTTGTTCTGATGATAGTGGGAGTCATTAGTGGTTCCAAATGGAGATTATATCTACGGTGGTTGTATATAAACTCAAAGAATTTATCTCTATACCCCACCCAGAAAAGTTGTTGAAACTACCATTTTATCCATACTCTTCAAAAAGCTAAAAGGTCACAAGATCGGTGGCTGGTCACCAGTGCATAGCCTCGGCGACATCGCTGACCATGGCTAGACCACCAGGGGGGGGGGGAGAGGGAAAAAGAAATGGTGGGGTATAGAGAAAATTTTACCCAAAAAAGAGCAATTTTCTGGGTTTAAACAGAGTCACTCTTATATCCTTTTATCTCTAATTCAACCCTGTAGACTTTTCCTTGTAATATCAGTGGACTGATTTAGTCAGGAACAACTGAAATTCATAGTTGTTGTAAAAGTGTATTAAGGGGGATGCTTTTTTCTGTGAGAGTGAAAGTTTTGGTCTGCATTCAGAAAAATTAACTTCACTGTGACCAAGGATTAAGATATCAATATCAACAGATATGTTGGTGGTTCAGATTTATGGAAATATCGATAGATATATTGATATCGTGAAAAACAAAAACTCACAAAAGTGTGCTTTGAAACGTAGAAATTTCAAATGGAACTTGAGGATATGCGATAACAATCAATAATGCATAAATTAGGCACGTAAGTTTTATAAATAGTTTATCCATGCTAAAGGTAAAGGAAGCTGGGAGAGGACCACCCATTTGGCTTACTGTTTGTCCTAATATTTTGTTTATATTTTATAATGGGTGGTGGGAGCTGGGTAAGGGGGTCTATAACATGAAACATAGTTTCTTGGTGTAAAACAAATATGCAAAAACCTTGTGAGTTTGTGTTGACTTTTCGCTGTGAAGAATTCACAAGCATTTTCATTGTATTGGGACTACTGGTAAATTACGACCAATATGGAACTTCTTAGTTGTAATGGGAACTTTAAAATTGCCAGGTCTGCTTTTAGTAAATTCTATTCAGAAGTTGTTTCGTTAGTTTTTCCTCCTTTTATAACTTTATAATTGCCAGGTCAGTGTGTCAATGGTTATTTTACATGGACAAATTTTCTTGGCAGATCGATCGCATTGCTCGTGTTGCATTTGAGACTGCTCGGAAGCGGAAGGGAAAGCTCTGCAGTGTTGATAAAGCAAATGTGTTGGAGGTACTTTTTGTTAGAAGAAATATTTTTTTTCTGCTCATTTCAATTTAAGGTTATTTGGGAAAATTGTGAGAATTTGTTTAAGATTTTTCCCAAAGAGAAGCATCAAACATTTTGTTGTGTTTATAACGGCATTACATGCTATGAGAGTAGAGAGTCTTCTCTTCAACATCCTGATGCATAATCAGTATGTTGATTGTGTCTGATCTCTCCCCTAGAGATTACAAGAAATTTGGCATCTTGTCAGCAAAGATGACATGGTTTCTACACGTGTGCATTTATGATTTTGTGGGTTGAGTATTTCAGCTTAGTTTTTGGCTTGAGTTGTGAAAAGCATATAAAATACCCAGTTGTGCCTCTTCAGTACTGTTTCAGTACTGTAAATAAAATCCTTTCACTTGTAAAAGAAATTTATGGGTGTAACCTGGCTTCTATATGCAGATGATGCGTGACACGTACACTTTAACCTTTTTTTAACCTGGATGTTTGTTGATTAAGTGGCACCAAATATTTCATAATGATACACCATATATGGTAGCATCTGTGACACGTCTCTCTGTATATTGGCATATGTGGTTGCAAAGGAGGCTAAATAAGTTCTTGTGCTAAATTCATGCCAATCTAAAAACAATAAGTACTGGAGATATTAATATATCTTATAATTATCAAATTACTGCTGAAAATGAGTAATCAAGCCAATGGCCTCTGGGCCTGATAACATCTCCTCCATCTTACAAAGGGTAAAGGGCGATGTCCATTTCCTTTTTAGTTTGTGTGACTGAAATAAAAACGAAAGATAAATGATAATGAGTCTACCATGTGTTGCCCTCTTGTATCGTCTTCATTGATTGATCCAATCAAATGGATTATTGCCATCAATCTGATCATAGCATTTCAAGAGTTACTAGCCAAGTATGCTAATTTTTGGTTCATAATGATCCATTGACACTGTGCCGGCTAAATTTGGATTACTACAAATGTTGCCTGTGATATTTTGGGAAAAAATGCTAGCAAATATTGATAGGCTACTTGACATTATTGTTTCTGATGTATGCCTCTTGCTTTTTCTTCCGTGCAGGCATGCTTAAGATATAGTATATGTTTATAATATTGATATATTTGATTCAATGGATATCCAGGCATCAATGTTTTGGAGGAAAAGAATCATAGCAATAGCCTTGGAATATCCTGACGTTGAACTCTCACACATGTATGTTGATAATGCTGCAATGCAGCTTGTTCGTGATCCAAAACAGGTTTGTCTAAGTCCATTAGAATTATCCTCCTTTAATCCTAATAGGATCAAGAATATTGGACGAGAGGAACAAAATTCTAGAGCATCCTAAATGATAATTGCTAGTCTCATGATCTTTGCCAATGAAAATTTGCAGTTTGATACGATTGTAACAAACAACATATTTGGCGATATATTATCCGATGAGGCATCGATGATTACTGGAAGTATTGGGATGCTTCCATCTGCTAGTCTTGGGGAATCGGTAATGCAAACTTTTGTCTCGCAGTGGTTCAAGTTAAGCTTTGTATGTGTTAGGAATTTCCTTCTGATGGGGATTTCCAGCTGTGCCTTAGGGTAAGTTTGGATTCCTTTTTATCTGACTATATTAAAATTCCCGTTGGCACAGGGTCCTGGACTTTTTGAACCCATACATGGTTCTGCTCCTGATATTGCTGGACAGGTTGGTTTGCCTACATTATCAATTTTTTTCTCCTTGGAGTAACATGCCATATAATATGTGGAATACAATGGTATAAATGCAGGATAAAGCAAATCCATTAGCAACAATTCTCAGTGCTGCTATGCTTTTAAAGTACGGTCTAGGGGAAGAAAATGCTGCCAAGAGAATTGAGGCTGCAGTTCTAGATACTTTGAATAAGGGGTTTCGAACGGGTGACATATATTCAGCAGGAACTGTATGTACATTTTTTATTTCTCACTTCTTTATTTGTTTCTCTCTTTGGTTGGAAGACGTGATAACCACAAAATATTGCAATGCTCTTCTCTTTTGTGAAAAACAAAAGAAGCTATGGAATATAGCGTAATTTAGTTGTTGGCATCCCTATTTCCTATCTTCTACCTAAGTCCTCGTCAAATAACGATTTGTTCTCTTAATCTCTTTGCATCCTTGTTAAAAGTCTTTGAGTAAGTAACGCAACTTCTCATGTTGTAATATTTTAAGTCATGGTTTAGCCTATCTTGATGTTTGGTTTGATCATCTTAGTTATGGGCCATTTGAAATTCTTGAGTCTAAATTTCTTTTTCATATATTTGTACAGTAATAGTTGCCTACTGTTCATTGTAAGCTTCTCCCATTTTGATTGATTGACCATTGATGGCTAATATTGGCTTTATACAGAAATTGGTAGGGTGCAAAGAAATGGGTGAAGAGGTATTGAAGTCAGTAGATTCGCTAGTTCCTTCTCCAGTATGAAGTGATGCACACATTGATCAGCACTGACAACAAGGGCTCAATATCGTTCAGTGCATGATATCTGGAGTGAAGATGTCATATTGGTCAGTTGAAAGCAAATCCAAAGATGTCATCCCGTATGATTTTCTTTTGTTCATAATTTGGAGGGCTTCTTGAGGTGAAATAAGACCATTTTTGTAACTGTCCCAGAGATTTTATTTAATTTTAACCTTTTGACTTAGAATTATGTCCTAGACATTATCCTTGTTTAAAATATGCATATCCATCAAGGGATTGTTGTAACTCGGAAACATTGGTGCCTAGAGTGGGGATTGAAAGACATTACATTTTGAAGCTTGTAAGATCATTTCGTTCTCTTCCTGCTGAAGCTATTTATATTCTCGGTTTTGATCTAGGCGTCGGCGGCTGTTCGTGTGGCTTTTTCCCGACTGGCAATACATATAACTTTTTTTATAAAATTTTTATTATCTCCTTTGAATAGTAATTTACTAAGTTATCACCTGAAAACTATTTAAAGGATTCATTGTTTATCCATAATGAAAATTACTTTGGAAATGCTCCCACAGAAGAGCTGGTCGACTTTATCATGAGTTGAGGGTCATTTCCTAAAACTAAGATAAATTTTTTAAAACTTTTGGAGAGATGCTAATAAATATAAATGTTATCATTGATGTATAAGAATCCACCCTTTCACTTAGAAATAAATAAATATAATGAAATAGCCATTATTTCCTTAAACAAGTCAAATTTACATGCCAAACTTAATATTACTGGGCTTCATTTGATGCGGGCGCAGTGATTTTACTTTGGCCTTTCTCAGGTTTAGGAGTTAATAGAACGTTGAGAACTTGCCATAATGTGTCGATTGGGGCATGTTTATTGTATTGTGGCTTCTTTTTTTTTTTTCTCTGTCCACTTTGGACTTGTACATAAGTTATAAACACTATAAATTACTTCAAAATATTAAGAGAAGAAAGAATAATTATATATACAGAAAGGTATTGGGACATAACCTAGGTATGAAGAAGATTATGGTACTGATTTTTATTTGTGCTAGTTTCAGTGCAAGCTGACGAGGAAAACTCTCTCTTTTCTCAATTCACCGCATCTCGTTTCCTTTCTGAAACTCCCTCTCGCTTTGACTCGTCCCTTACATATGACTCTTCTTTTAAATTTCATAACATTTTTTAAATTCTTGGTACTTTCAAAAGGAAATTTCATAGAGGTAAACCACCTAAAAAACAGGCTCCTGAGAAACATGTTCCTCGTACTATTGTTGAGGTTCCAACAAGTACTCCTATGGTTGAAAATCTTTATGTTACTAAGAATCAATAAAAATGAATTTTGAATAGTGTAGTATTTGTCGATCTTCTACTGAAAATCAGTGCACAAACACATTGTAATTTATCTATAAAGAACATAGTTTATCTAATGAAACATTCATATTCATGCAAATTGGATATGAGAGTTGCATTTCAAGACTGCATTGTTGTACTTCCACAGTTTTATGTTGGAGTGCAAGTAGCTCTTCATACTTAATATAAAATTCTCATTTAAGATAACGTAAAAAGTTTCTTTTAATTGACCTGCAAATCAATTGTCTCATGTTCGGATTTTCATGGCACTTTGTCAATGTTTATGTGAGAAAACCCTTCCTCCCCTTTCCTAACTTTAGCAACAAAAAAATACATATTTATTTGAAAATACCCAAATCTTTTGATATTGTACATTATGTCAAATAAAATGGGGTCAATTGCCAAAGGCACATTTGAATTATAAGAAGAACTTCAATTTAGTATCAGACCAAGATTAGTTTGTAAAATACAAGCACTTTTGAATTACAGGGTAAACTTCAAGTGTATCAAATCTAGACATTCTTTGAATGTCAAACTCAAAGGTTAAAAGTGGTTTCAATGTACATCTCTTGTCACTTTAACTTTTTCTATCAAACAATATTCGGACACTTGATAAAAATAAGAATAGAAAATTCGGTATAAGTCCAAAATTGAAAACAGAAGTTGGATGCAATCCTCGTATTTATTGTTGTTGATACAAGTCCTTTGACTTTTGTGCTACATATGATTACATTCCTATTTTTGATATTTTGATATTTACATATTATTTTTTTCATTTTTAAATTACTTTGTTATTCCCGTCATGCCCCAAAAAATTAAATAAGGTAAGAAATTAATTTTTGTCATAATAATTATGATATTGTCAAAATAATATAAACGAAAAATACTGCCACAAATCACGTCTCCTATAATTTTTGAAATAACTATTATATTTCAATCATGCTCCTATATGAATGTTGACTTTCTTTCTGTTGTGGCTTTGTATTCTTGCACTATGGCACCTGTACACAAAGTACATAAATATTCTTTTACTCTTTGCCACAGCTTTTGTTATTCACTGATTTTGTTTGTTTGTTTACCTAGTAATTAGTTACATTATTTTATATTTACCTAGTAGTCAGGTAAATATTTGTTGGGAAGATATCATCAATAATTCTCCTACTTTCATTGTTTTATATGAACTTCTTTTATGTCATGGCAGCAATAGAAGGATTCAAAATTTAAAATATGAAATCTATTTAGAAGGAAAGAAACAATACATTAATTTGGATTTTCAATTATTATTCTTTCCTTATTTATCTCAAAGGGTAAAATTGACACATGAAAAAATTAATAAAAGTCAATGGACCCAAATCTACAACAAAAAAGGTGTGGACTAAACCCAATGATGACTAGGAATTTTAGACTCAGATCAAAGAACTCCAAATAAGAACTACATAAAACTCGGATTTTTACATGGAGAATAATTTTTATTAGTTACATCTAAAAAGGATATGAATGATGTACTCCCACTTTGCAACCGAGTTCAAATTCCCCGTAATTTAGAGTAGATTAAAATAGAATATGATTTGTATAAAGAAGGATATGAATAATAATAAAATTAATTAAGCAAAGAAGGATAATAAAAAAAATTATAAGGTAAAAAAAACAAGCTCTAAACTTTTGAGAAAAAAAAAACATTTAATTTTACATGTAACACATTAAAAAAATAAGAAAAAATATATATATAGATTGGACTCCAGACTACATATATAGATACAGCGCCAGCCCAAAAATCTCCCGCTAAACTGAAGACTCTGTCATCTCTATTACTTCCATGTCACCGAGTTCGAGCACGGCACATGCCGGAGCCTCGCCCGGCGAGGTTTTCAGGTCGCAGCCGGCCATAATCTCTGGCGATCCCAGTGACTCCTCATATTCGTCGTCTTCCTCAATCTCCAACATCACGCAGGCCTTTCCTTTCTCTTCTGGAAACCCTAGAATCGAAGAGACCAGAGGCATCATGCTTCTCTACCGCGATGACGCCGACGTCGTTTCTACCTCGCCCTCTCACCTCCCCGTAAGCTCATTTCCTTTCATTTCATTTCATCTTGACTGCTTGTTCCGTTGTGTCTTTCGATGTGCTAAGTAATGTTTCGGCCCTAAACTTAGTAAAATTAAAGTGTTAATATCAAATTTAAGGGAATGTTTTGCATTTTCAGTTCAATGAAAAAAATGCATGGAAATTGGTAGAATTGGGCTTTTACTGGATTTGTGTTCGTCAATTATGAAGCAAAATTTAAGGAAATTTTAACAGTAAATAAAATGTTTCTCAGCATCCAGTAATGTGGAGATGATTTGCGAAGAAAATGATAGGAAAATAGTTTAAGTAGCACTTATGTTAAAGTTTCTTTAACAATACAAAGCATATTCTTATCCCGTGAACTCCATATTTTGACGACTACAAAGAGCATTAAAAAGATCCCTTTCTAGGGAGGTTATTATTGAGGGACCAAACTTGTTCCTTTCTAAGAATTGTTTTTTGGGCTAGTCAAAGTCTAAATTGATTTTCCCTTTGTTCAAGAGGTGTTGAACTTAGGTAACCTCTTCCATCAAATTTATTGTTCCAGAGTATTTAAAAATGTTGAAGTTTGTTAGATGTAATTGAAGAACCTGGGGTAAAACAAAAATGACAATGCAAGATTGATGTGGATGTCCACTTTATGTAGGTTGGAAGGAAGCCACTTGTTTGTGTGCTTGGAGTGCCGAATCACATGACATATGCAGACTTTTGCCAGTTTTGTGGTTCATTCATTCAGCATATTTTGGAGATGCGGATTGTCAGGTTTCATCTTTGAAAGTATTGTCATTTCTGGTCCTGTATTTCCTTTTGTTGTGTTGTTGAATTTCATCTTGATTTTATTTTCTTGTTTGTGGTTTAGGAATGATGGAATGGAAGATCGTTACAGCATTTTGATTAGGTTTGATAGTCAGGACTCCACAGATGATTTTTACAAGCATTTCAATGGAAGTCGATTTTCGTCGCTTGAGGTTTTCTCCACTAACTCCATACTCTATACCTATTGACATTAGATACATAGACTCTTGACTTGGGAGGACTTGTATAAATTTTCAACAGTTACAACAGTTTTAAGCTTTTATTGTTGTCGTCCTATTTATTATCTGGGATTTAATATAGGTGGAGGCTTGTCGCATTCTCTTCACGGTAGATGTTCAATACACTGGTTCAATAGAACATGCACAGGCATCATCAGGAACCTCAACTGACCAGCCATCATGTCCAGTCTGTCTTGGTATGCACTTATCTGTGGGAAAATATAAGTTGTATATTTATGGTTTACTTTTTGTTTTTCCTTGTGTCTTTAATGTTTGGAGATTTCTTACTTAACCTTATTTTACAGAGAGACTAGACCAAGATATGGGTGGAATTCTCACGACTATCTGCAATCATTCTTTCCATTGTTCTTGCATTTCAAAATGGACGGATTCTTCTTGTCCTGTAAGTATTTTTTGCAAGTGTTTCAACTTTTTTCTCCCTTTAGATTTGTGTATATGTGTATATGTGTGTGAACAGGCATAATTGCATGTACAAGACCATGTTCAGAAGTTAGCTCACTAAATTTATTGGACTCCTTTTTTTTTTTTCCTTCCCTCTCCCTAGCATGCTCTATCACATGCTTGTTTCTAATATTGTGAGACTCGGGCACCACCTTATGTACAAAGTGATGGAACTCAATCAAAGTGATTGGACTCTAGCATTGAGTTTGATTCATGGAAGTGGAGAAAGATGTCTGTATCCAAATCTCCTCTCCCAGGGTAGTTGGACCAACGCTAGGTCACCTGTTGCAATTAGTTGTTTCTTCAAAAGGACTGTAATTGGTGAAAACTTAATCTATGGATCTTAAAGGGGTAGTTTCCAGCAGAAAATAGGACAATCTACTGATGCAGACAATAGTCCATCATATTGCTTTTGGATGAAACGGTTTCTATCTTTGAAGAAAAATACGTTTTTTTTCTTTCTTTTTCTGCACAGCAGTAGTACTGTAGTAGACATGACAGCCATGCTAATTGGAAAATTTGTCTTTGTATCAGTGCCTCCGTAATTAGACTATCTTTTTTCAGGTCATCTACCCTCTTCAACCCTCTTTACTAAAAGAAAAAACTTAGAGCTGCCCACCCTGATTTCACATATAGAATTGCTTTTGTTGCATCAGACCGTGAACAGCCAAGGAAAAAATCAATTAAGTAATATAGTAGGAAAGTTATAACACACAAACTTGAATTTCAAAGGTCATGCATGAATTCTTTGGGAGTTTATCTGTTTATATCACAATATCAATTTTCCACCTGTGCTGGGTGTTTATTCCCCACTTATGGTTTAGCCCTCTTATTATTGATAAATGATTACGCAAGCAGTGCAGAGGGGATGGAGGCCAAGTACATGGTTACAAAGAATCATTCACAAAAATCAAAGGGGAGACTAGTGACAGTATAAGAGAGCAAAACATGAACGAAAGGAAAACATGACACTAAGACCATATAATTCAAAGTTTCAACGGAGCTTAAAAAGAAACCAAAGCCATGATAGAGCAGTTAAAGCCAAAAAAAAGAAAGCACGTTGAGGAAACTCTCATATTCTAATACATTGTCATAATACCTAGTTAAATTTTCTCATTTGTGATAAATAAAATGTACAAATGTGCTTATTGACGGAATACATCTAAGTTCTTTGAATGCGTAAGAGGTGGTGAACCTAGGTTACCAGTTCTCTTTGGGCAACCTGTGGTTAAGCTGCAGTCTATGATTTGGCTACAGCTTTTGTTCTTCAAATTTGTTACGTTCACTTTCCTGCTAGCGTTAGCTAGGTGGCGGCTAAAGAGTTGCAAATGACTTTGCAAGGTAGGTCCTTAATATTCATTGACTTGTCTACCACATGTTATGTCAGGTATGTCGATATTGTCAGCAGCAGCCTGAAAAGTCCAACTGTTTTGTTTGCCAAACTTCTGAGAATTTGTGGATGTGTGTTATCTGTGGCTTTGTTGGCTGTGGGAGGTATATTATTTTCCATGAGACCATTTAATTCTTATTTTTCTTATCACTTTTGGGGGAAAAAAAATCTCTCCCTCTCTCTGTATGCATCTTTATCATACTCTGTTGCACACTCTGAAATATTTGGCGCAGGTATAAAGAAGGACATGCCATAAGACATTGGAATGATACAGAACATTGTTATTCTCTTGAATTGGAAACGCAGCGTGTGTGGGATTATGCTGGAGACAATTACGTTCACCGCCTAATTCAATCTAAAACTGATGGGAAATTGGTTGAATTGAATTCACCATATAATGAGTGTGGAAGTTGCGAATGTGTAGATTCTGGATTCAGTGAGGCCCTTTTGAACAGTAAAGTAGAAGCGGTAATAAGTTTACCCTTCATGTCACTTGATACAGACAGTAACATTGCTATTATGTTCTTTGTAGTTTGCATTTCTCACATTTTGTAACATTATCTGCAGATTGTTAATGAGTACAATGAACTGCTTGCTACTCAACTTGAGAACCAAAAAGTGGTAAGATCATTCTTCTTATTCCTTGCTGAAATAGTTTACTATTTAAACTTGTTTGAGCTTGACATGTAGTGTTACATTGCACCCGTAATTGATATGTGGATTGCAGTATTTTGAATTGTTACTGCAAGAAGTTAAAGAAGAAACTGAAAGAGAAATTTCTAATGCTGTTGAGAAGGCTGTACCACTAAAGAAAATGCAGGCCAAGCTGGACAGATGTGTAAAAGAGAAGAAATTTCTTGATGATGTAAGTGTTAACTCTTGTGCTTCTAGAGTAGCTGGTTGAGAAACTCATGTCCTTCTAATTGGGCCACACTTTAGAGTTTGGTATGAGTTATCACCTAGCCAGTAACTATCTAAAGATCTTTTTGCTTCTACATGCAGCTTAATGAAAACCTTTTAAAGAATCAGGAGATTTGGAAAGCAAAGATACTTGAAGCTGAAGAGAGGTATTGGTTTCTCCCTTTCTTTCTTGTTTTCTGAATTTTATTTTCTACATCATCCTAAGTTCATTGACTTGATGTAATAGTAAGTAATTGTATTGATTTGTTTTTACGTTAACCTAAGTGGACACAGATCATCAACTTTAAGCTAATTTTTTCTCTTTGGATTTTATGCCTTATTGTCATCGATAAGGAACAAAAAACTTTCGCATGGTTGGATGTCCTACCGATTTGACTTATACCACCAAGGTTTAAGATTATGGCAATATCAAAATGGAGACGTGGTAAATATTTGAGATGCATCCACTTTTAGATGTCTGGTCACTTAGGCTTTCTTGTTGCGGTGTACAAATTTTTTTTGGCACTTGTTAAGAGCTTATATAGATTGTAATCCCTTGACCCACTCTTTAATATTATGCAAATTTTTCCCTTGAAAAGTTGCTCTATTTGTATCATACTAAAGTAGTCTATGCAACAATAAAAAAAAAATTTATCATAAAAAAAACAATTGATTTATTTATCATTTCCTCATTAAAATGAAATTACCATTTGTTCTTGATTTGTTTTGTTGTGTTTTTAACGTTTATGAGAATCTTGTTGAACCATTTTGTAGATGTTGCAATATAGTGTAAATTTATTTGGTTGTTTTTCTGCTATTATTGCCTAACTGTTCCTAATTCTTGTACTTTCAGGGAGAAAAAGACTTTGAAACTAAAGGATGATAAAATTAGCGACTTAGAAGAGCAGGTGATATAAGATTGTCATTCTTCCTTTCCTTTCAGAGAGAGAGGAAAAGAAATTTCATAATAGACAATTTTTAAACCCTGATACCTTCGTATCTGGCTGGCCTTAATATTTAAGCATCCGTGTAAACTAAGGAATTCCTTTGTTAATTTACACCTTTTTTCAGCTTAGGGATTTGATGCTTTATCTTGAGACTGGGAAGACAGTGGAGCAGCCATCGATATCAAATGAAATAAGGGATGGCACTGCCTTGCCAGCATCGATAGAGTTGTCGCAGCCATCAAGTAGCAAATGATATTAAGGACACCAGTCTCTTCCAGAAGTTTTCAATGAATGTATGGAAGAGGGCTCAAAGACTAATAACAGGAGGAGGAGAAGCTAAGTTGAAGGATGGATGGTTCCCCTCTTGTACTGCTCCTTGAGCTGGTTCTGTTTCATCTCGGGTGCCTTGGCTCTTTTGTTTGTGGTTGCCAAGTTGTGTACGGTAAGGGGGTTATGAGTTGCAAAATTATGGTAATGCTTGATGGTTGTTGAGTATTTATGCATTCAAACCCCCCAAGGTGATGATGATGGATGGTAAAGGGGGGGATACTTGTAAAGATGCTCAAGGTTGTGTAAAAAATGTGTATATTCATATATCATCCAAGGTGGACTCCAAAGCTAGCAGTTGCACATCCTAAAAGAATTTTGCATTGCTCAAGTGTAAAAATCTCTTGGGCAAAACATTTTAAATACCTAAACTACGTATTCCTGATTTTTCTTTCTTAGAGATGATACTGGGTTAAAGTAGTAAAATCAACTCTACATATTTTATTTTTAAAAAATTATTGCAACACCGTTATTTGATTCTTTCAATAACTTTTATATATTTATATATATGTAGAAATTTTAAAACAGATAACACTTTAATGTTGGACATTCGGATAAGACTTTAATGTTTGGACTCTGGAGTTCCCATGGAGTCCGGAACACACACTTGGGATTATTGTCCATCTCTTTTCATATGAAAAATGTTTTTATCATACAAGTGACATTGAGATATATTAAACCAGTTGTCCTAAATTCGAACCCGTAAACTCCTTCCTAACTTTGTCAAAAACAGACGTTCGTCTTACTTTAGTTAGTTTAATAAGGCTGACTATATGAGGTGATAACTGTTACCGTTGATATTGCCACCTGAACCATCCAGATCTATCTAACACTCTATGATCGTGTGACCAACCTCAGAGGATTTCAATCTTCAAACAGATACATCTCCACTACGCAATCAATGTCAAATGAAGGTTCCTATACCGACTGAAAAATAAAACACAAATAAAGTTGGCATCTTCATAATATCCATCTTCCTCGCCCTTCCTTAATCCTGATCATCATCGTCTTGTCTCTCTGCTCCTGTCCAAATTATGGTATGATTTTTCATGTTTCTGTGCTTTGGCTTCAGCTTTCAACATTATAGCTCTGGTCTGTTTGTCATTTCATCTCGTAATTTCCTTTGAGATTAACTATATCTGATTACCTTTGTTATTGTTGTATGCAGTTTGGTTATTGTAGGGATTGGCATGATTAACGGGTAATTGTCAATTTTAATTCTTTTAATTTGTGACAATTTTGTGGGTTGGTTGTTTTTGGTCTAGTGGGAAATGGTGTTCCTTCAATTTCTTTGGATCAAATAGTGGAATTATAGTTTTTCTTTTCTTTTCTTTCTATGGGTTTCTTGAATTATAGGATATCACTAATTTGTAGGACAGGCCCTCATTTTTGGGTGATGATAGCTTTTTTTATCTGGTCGTGGTTAATTTGCTTTCTTTCGGTTGTTTTCTTATTCCTTATTTAGCAAGTGGCCTTTTGGTTTTCTTGGGATTTTATTCTTGAGTTTGTAAATTCTAAGGAGGATACTGAAAGCTTCATTTCAAACCATAGAATTGTTAGTTTTATGTCATTTCATAACAGAAACTGTCGTAAAGAACCTAGTTTTGTTGGTATCTGAGCGTTATCAGAATGGCTTCCTTGACGGTAAGGGTGTCTTGATGGAGAGCTTGCATTTTCCTTTCCAATTCATGAAAAGAGTGTGGGTGCACATGTGAGAAAGTCTCATGACACTCATTGCTGTTTATTCAAGTGTTTAGAACAACGATATTGAGTTGTTTTAAACAGCATCTCCTAAGCTTTTATTATGAATGTTCTTGTTCCAAGTTCCGATTTTCCCGTAATCAGACTAAAACTTCTCGTATTGGCTTTTGTTGTAATCTCAGGTGGTGCTAGTCTATTCTCAATAAAGGAAATTACAGAGTTATGATGGATTGTTTGCCGGAGCAGTTAGTATGGGAGATCTTGAGCAGGGTTAAGAAAACCACTGATAGAAACTCTCTGTCTTTGGCTTGTAAACGCCTGCACAGATTGGATAATGAACAGAGACAATCTCTTCGGGTTGGTTGTGGATTAGACCCTGCAAATGAAGCTTTGACTTCTCTCTGCAGTAGGTTTTCCAACTTGACAAAGGTAGAGATAACTTACGCTGGTTGGATGTCCAAACTAGGAAAGCAGTTGGATGACGAAGGGCTTCTTATTCTTTCCAACTGCTGCCCTTCTATGGTTGATCTCACTTTAAGCTACTGCACGTTCATCACTGATTTGGGCCTTGGTCACTTGTCTTCTTGCTCAAAACTTTTAGCTTTGAAGTTGAATTTCACAACAAGAATTACTGGCTGTGGCATATTATCTCTTGTTGCGGGCTGCAAAGTTCTCACTATCCTCCACCTTGTACGATGTCTAAATGTTAGCAGTTTTGAGTGGCTTGAATATCTTGGAAAGCTTGAAACTCTTGAAGATCTCTCAATTAAGAATTGTAGAGCTATTGGGGAGGGTGATTTGATTAAGCTAGGTTCTAGTTGGAAAAAACTAAAATGCTTGCAATTTGAGGTAGATGTGAATTACAGATACATGAAAGTTTATGATCGTTCAGCTGTGGATCGCTGGCAAAAGCAGTGGGTCGCATGTGAGAACTTGGTGGAACTTAGCTTGGTAAATTGTATCATCAGCCCTGGGAGGGGGCTCGCTTGTGTGCTGGGGAAGTGCAAGAAGTTGGAGAAGATTCACTTGGACAAGTGTGTTGGGGTAAGGGACTCTGACATCATAGGCTTAGCCCAAAAATCAAAAAATCTCCGCTCCATTTTCCTTCGAGTTCCATCGGATTTCTCACTTCCGCTTCTGATGAATAACCCACTGAGATTAACTGACGAATGTCTAAAAGCCGTAGCTCAGAACTGTTCGATGCTTGAATCTGTCAGGATATCGTATTCTGATGGGGATTTCCCTTCATTTTCCTCATTTACATTGGATGGAATCCTTAGTTTGATTCAGAAGTGCCCTTTGCGGGAACTTGCTTTCAACCAAGTGTATTCCTTTAACGATGTTGGGATGGAAGCTCTTTGCTTGGCTCAGTATCTTGAGACTTTGGAGCTGGTCAGATGCCAAGAGATAAGCGATGAGGGGCTGCAGCTTGTGGGGCAGTTTCCCCGGTTGTCCATTCTGCGTTTAATCAAGTGTTTAGGGGTTTCTGATGATGGGTTAAAGCCACTTGTGGGGTCATACAAATTGGAATTGTTGGCTGTGGAAGATTGTCCTCAAATTTCTGAAAGAGGAGTTCTGGGAGCTGCAAAGTCTGTATCTTTCAGACAAGACTTGTCATGGCTGTACTGAAAACTTGTGACTGGATCAGGTAAAAGCAGTATCAAGGGCTTGTTTGGTTTCTGCAGCTTTTCATTTATCCAGTTGTTGTATTATGTTTAGATGGCATACTGTAAGTAAACTATTGTGTTGTGAATGTTATTTTTTTAAATTTAATTCAATGATCTGTAAGAATAAATAATTGTATTGATTTATTTGCCTTCACTGATGACCACATAATGAAATGGCAATTGTGAGATTCATATTTATTTTTACAAGCTTCTGATTCATTGAAACAGATTCATCTATAAGAGGAGTTTTTGTCTTGCTGTCAGTGTAATGTCCATTATAGACCTATTATAATAATAAATAAAAGAATTAATAATTCATTACTCATATCTGATCTCTCTTTTTCAATTTTTATGATCCTTTTCATTACAAAAACAATAAATCAAGGATGATCCCTTACATTTTATGATTGAACAAACAGAAATTTTGATTTTACAACGCGTGTATAAGGACATTGCTTGCCTCCTTTCGAGAAAGAAGACATATTCTATATTTCCTACAAATAATAGTTTAACATATAAGCAAAAATAATTTATCATAATCACAAAAACAAAATTTTATGCATATATGTCAAATTGTGAGCAGTAACAAATTAGTAGGCTTCTTACATGAACTACAATAACCGAGTATGGATGAATTTGGTTTTTTTTTTTTTTTTTTTTTATAAACAAAGTAACGAATAAGGCTGTAGCTGGGGCCGGTCCGTTATCCAGGCATCCTGGCTGGTGGCTCGCGCGGGCGGAGCCGAAAGCAAGAACAGTCCGAGCTGTTGCCTGAAGGTGATGATGTCATCAATGTAAAATTTTAAAAAAAAATTAATTGAAAAAAATTCTAAAAAAATTTCAGAAATATTTTTTTATTATATACATACCTTGCAATTTTTTTGTCACGACACTCATGAACGGAAGTACTAAAAAGGGCACGCACACTGTCTTGACGAACCGACTAAACCATGTCTTCGTAATTTGCATTTTTTGGTTAACGGTCCATGCGAACTTAAACGTAAATAGAAATTCGACCACTCAGACAATGAGACGAATTAGTGCCCGAATAAGACCCGCTCCTTGTCCCTTTTTCTCTCCCTCTCTTCCTCCCTCTCTCTCTCTCAAAACCAGACAAATACCATTCACTTCGAAAGCATAACGTTAAACTGAAAATTCCAGATGCCTGAGCTCAAAGTTATCAACCTGCTTAAGCCCCACGCCGCCTCATACGACGTCGCTTTCGCCCCCCTACATTCAAATTCCTTCGAATCAAATCATTATCCACCTCTCACTCATGATCACAAGCATCGGAATCAAATTCATTCCTCAATTATCACTTCGTCCCAATCTCCCCCTCTCCCAGAAACCGCTATATAAACCAGCGGTTCTATTTTCCAAAAACAAAACGAAGCGCACAATCAAAATGCTTTCTCTCCACCTTCTCAAGCGCCAATATTCGCCAGGCGTGAAGCACCCGCGCGACCGGAACGCGGCGATCAATCGAAGCCACGGGTGGCGGTGGGGAGCCAGGAGGTGATGGAGGTGGAGGGGAGGGTTCTGGTGGGGACGTACAAAAGGCCGCCCGTGGTGTTGTACAGTGGCAAAGGATGTAAATTGTACGATCCTGAAGGGCGAGAATATTTGGATTTGTATTCTGGGATTGCTGTGAACGCTCTTGGGCACGGGGATCCTGATTGGATACGGGCTGTCACAGAGCAAGCACGTACGCTCACCCACGTCAGCAACGCCTATTATTCCATCCCTCAGGTCACAAATGAATTTTTCACTGCAATTATATATCTACTGTCATTTTTTTTTATTAAGACCCAAAAAAAGCCAAAAAAAAGTAGGGCCAACCTGGATACATAGGTTAAGCTACGTGCACATGAGTTTGAGTAGACTGTAGAAGTGTCAAACAGGCCAGTCCGGCCCATTTGAACTCATGCCTTATTTTTGTTGAATCGGTCAGGCTCATTTAATTTATCAAGTTGTGCCGTGTTGGTTCGTTTAGTAAAACCATTAATTCTAGCCAAGCTCAAAATCCAAGTTCATATTGAAACGGGCCGGATCAGGCTTGGGCTATACTTTAGCTCAAGAACCAACTCATTTAATTTGAAATTCTCTCTTTTCATTTTGGAAGCAGGGACTGTGTTAATTGCTAAGAAAATTTGAGAACAGTTCAAAATTCGATTACCAAGTTTATTGCGAAGTAGCACTTAATAAAACAAAGGCTTTATTTAGTCGACCCAGCAAGACAATTCGTGAAGGTAACCCACAACAGATATAACCATTATTTATTCTAATGCACCCCAAATCTAAACTTGTTCATCATCACCACCACCTAACAAGTTCATGAAATTCAATATTTACCCAAGATTTCCCCTATAGAGCCTATGATACAAGCATTTGGCTTCATTAAGCAGCAAATCGGCAGACCAAGGGAGGAAGAACCAAAAAGGAGGCATATTAACATCTTAGGAAAAACATAGAGGGGTAAAATTTAACCTTTTGTTGTGATCTTTGTATAATGATATACTAAAATAACTGCATATATAGTGTTTGGCAACAGAGAAAAATGTGGGGAAATAAATAAGATAGTTGGGTTAGTTGCAACAAAGAAAAAGGCTACATTTTGTTTACACAAAACACAATATACAATATAAAGCAGAGATTAAAACGGACTGCGCTTGAAGCGGGTTTGGGCCAAGTCTGGCTCATGTCGGGTTAGGCCGATCCGATCTTTTGGACTTCATTTTTTTATTCCAACCTGGCTGAAGCTTTCGTGCCATGCCAAGCACGGCTCATTAATATTCGTGCTTGTGACATGCCGTGCCTCATTCAAATGGGCTGAGCTCGTACTGTGCTGGGCCTGCCTGTCTCGTTTGACACATAGTAGATATCACTTTGTCAAAAAAAAAAAAAAAAGGGGGGCAGCCAGAGGGCACTTTTTAATGACAGACGCGTTTTGCTTTTATGTGCTATTGAAGCTAGTTTCAGTACCATCGCTTGTAAATGTATTTTTATTCCTCGTGAAATTTGCTCACGAATATGGCAGTTGTTCTTCCTTTAGGTGGAGCTAGCAAAACGTCTGGTGGCTTGCTCCTTTGCTGATCGCGTCTTTTTCTCCAACTCTGGCACAGAAGCAAATGAAGCTGCCATAAAATTTGCAAGAAAGTTTCAAAGATTCTCATTTCCTGAAAAGAAAGAGCCTGCAACAGAATTCATTTCTTTCACCAACAGCTTCCATGGGAGAACGATGGGGGCCGTTGCTTTGACGAGTAAGGAGCATTATCGGTCGCCATTTGAGCCTGTCATGCCTGGAGTTACTTTCTTGGAGTATGGCGATATACAAGCTGCAACAAAACTAATTCATTCGGGCAAAATTGCTGCTGTGTTTCTTGAACCTCTCCAGGGCGAAGGTGGCATACTTAGCGCAACTAAGGAATTCTTGCAATCCTTGCGTGGTGCTTGTGACGATTCAGGGTCGCTACTGGTCTTTGATGAGGTAGGAACTTCACTGGAATTCAGCTTGTCTCAATAATCATTTAAGTTGGTGCTCGGAGAAACTGGTACTTGTGAATATATGAAGCTAGTTTTCAGTCCCAAAAAACATGTCTAACTTAACTTCACTTTCTGATGAAGATCGCTATGCAAATTGTTGTTTGTTTATATTTTCTAAATTAGTTTCTGATATATCATATATGTATACTTTTGGGGATACTTAGTTTTGTGATATATCCTATCCTATTCTGATTCTGAACTGAAAAGCTCCTTATGATGTTTTAACTACTCCCAGGTTCAATGCGGCTTAGGCCGAACTGGTTATCTCTGGGCACATGAAGCTTATGGTGTATTCCCAGACATAATGACGCTGGCCAAGCCTCTTGCAGGAGGGCTCCCCATAGGAGCTGTTTTAGTTACAGAAAAAGTCGCTGCTTCAATAAAATATGGAGAACATGGAAGCACATTTGCTGGAGGGCCGCTTATATGCAATGCCGCCCTTTCTGTTTTGAACAAAATCTCAAAGACTGAGTTTCTATCCAGCGTCTCAAACAAAGGTCAGTACTTCAAAGAATTGTTAACAAAGAAGCTGGGAAAAAATCCACACGTGAGAGAAGTACGTGGTTCGGGACTTATCGTTGGGGTAGAGCTAGATGTTTCTGCTTCACCACTTGTCGATGCCTGTCGAAATTTGGGTCTTCTAATAATAACAGCAGGAAAAGGAAATGTTCTCAGGCTTGTGCCCCCTTTGATTATCTCTAAGCAAGAATTGGAGCATGCAGCTGAGGTCTTGCTTGAATGTTTGCCGGTCCTTGATGGCTCTAATTGAAGTTGAAGTACCCATAACCATTTAGCTTCATGTATTTTTTTTGGTCGAAAATTTAGCTTCATATATGACATGTACATTATTGCTGGGTTTTATGTTAGCTCAGTTTGTGCATGTCTCTGTTTTGCGCAGTCCGATCGTTAAGCTACCAATTGCACCTTAATATACATAGAGGTATATGTAATGGTTATGGTGGTAGGTATTCTCATGAGGATTTACATCTTAGCTGTCAGATTTGATATGGATGGATAAGATCCATCTCTTTGATTCTTATTTGTCAGAAACTAGTTCATAAGTATATAGTAATTACAAGCATGAACATTGAAATGATCAAATAGTCCCATGACACTACTAGAAAGACAAACACAAAAAGACACAGATGCCAGCCACAACCTTAATTCAGCACATCAGCTCCTTCCCTTAATATCGCTTGTTATCTTCCTTTTTTTTTTTTACTGAATATATCACTTGTATCTATTTATAAAAAAAACAAAAAAAACAAAAAAAAAATCAGTGTGGGTATAGCTCAGTTGGTTGAGCTTCCACCTCCACCCATTAATTTGCACAAAGATTCTGAACCCCCACGCACCCATTGAATATTTGTGTAAACCCCTTCCTCCAACCTCTTGCACTAAAAAAAGAAAAACCAATCACACGCACACCCCAGTACATGAGAAAGCAAATTTATACACAGAGGGTGTGGTGAGGGGCAAGTTAAGAAACAAACAACGGAGAATCCACTCCAACCCATATTGATGAGTTCTTATAGTCAACTTTAGAATATAAGTATGAACATGCATGAAGGAGCTGAAGTTGGTAATTTGCCACGATCAAAACTTATTGAAACTAATAATATTAGGCAAAATTTGATGTAGAATTTGGATATCAACATGCATGTAGAAACTATCCCAAAATTTCGAGTAAGATGTAACCGAACATCATTAATGGAACGAAACACAAAATGAAAGTGCAAGAGTACCATGGAGGAGAGAAGCTCTTACAATATCCAAAATTGGTATTCTTAAAGGAAGTTGAGAAGAGGGAAGAGAAGCAGAAGGAATCTCTTCCTCATTGGCTAGGCCTGCAACTAGCACAAGTAAAACTAATCCATCATTATCTTCATAATTAGTGTCATCATTTATAGTGTTTATATATATCCACCTCGTATACACCTACCAACATGACAAAGCATAACATATGGGCTTTTTATTCCGCTACTACAATATTTAGCAATAGTCACTAATTTTTTTCGAACTAAATTAAGCATACACATCGGATAATTAACACACGAACTGCAGCTAAAGGTTCCAAGTTCCAACTTGCATATATACTAGTTAGGAGAGGGGGGGCCTTGGTAAGTTGCTATTACTTCCGACGCTGAGCCGCAGCGGATTTGTATACTTCAACCGCAAGCGGATATAGGGTGCAAAGAAAGAAACATATACGAATCCTTTGTGGGTAGAAGCTGAAGATATAGAACCAATTGACAAACCGTATGTAGTTGACATACAAAATTGTTAACCATAGCGAATGGAATCTAGGGTTTGAGCTTAGACAGAGAAAGAGAAAGGAAAGAGCTCTGTATATTTATGTTATATCTAATCTGTTACAATGCTTCTTAGCTTAAGCAGAACCTAAACTCGTCTTTATATAACTAACTAACTTTCTTCTCCTCTAAGAATCTAACTAACATTCATGCGATAGACACGTGAACCACTCCAACTCATTCAGTACACCTCAGCAACAATATTGTTAACACCCCCCCCCCCCCCCCCTCTCTCAAGCTCAGCTGGGGGAGAGCCAAGGCTGAGATTGGAGCAATGTTTAGTGAATATCGGACGAAGCCCTCTGGTCAGGATGTCTGCAACTTGTTCATCAGTGGGAACATATTGAACAAGGAGATCTTTATTCTGAACACGCTCTCGAATGAAGTGAAAGTCTACATCCAAGTGTTTAATGCGAGAATGAAAGACGGGGTTGGCATTGAGAGCTTGAGCAGACAAGTTATCACTGTGTAGCAGAGGTGCTTCAGGAATTATCATATGCAAATCACACAAGACTTGCCGTATCCAAGACATTTCCGCAGCACAGTGAGCAAGTGCTCGATATTCTGCTCATATAGAGCTTCGAGAGACAGAGGCTTGCTTCTTGGAGGACCAAGAGATTGGATTGGAACCAAGAAACAAAACATAACCTGTGGTGGATCTGCATGTATTGGGGTCGCCAGCCCAATCTGCATCACAATATCCAGATAAGACCATGGTCCCTGGAGAAAAGGTGACACCAAAAGGCAATGTTCCTTGCAAGTGCCTGATGATGCGTTTAACAAGACCAAAGTGAACATCTGTAGGACTGTGCATAAACTGACAGACTGTGTTAATAGCAAAAGCAATGTCGGGTCTCGTGAATGTCAAGTATTGCAGAGCACCTACAAGACTTCGAAAGAGTGTAGGATCGAAAAGAGGGATACCTTCATCCCTTAAGACCTGATGGTGGGGTTTAGAAGGGGTGCTACAAGGCCTACATGTATCCATAGACGCCTTTTTGATGAGATCTTTAGCATACTTGTGCTAATTAACAAAGATCGTACCCCCTGGTTGATAGTGTACCTCAAGACCGAGAAAGTAACAAAGCCTTCCCAGATCTTTAAGTTCAAACACTTCACCAAGTGCTTGAATAACAGAGGCCACTAATGTTGGATTTGAACATGTGATTATAATGTCGTTGACATACAGTAATAAAATGACAACATCATAGGCAGTTTTCTTCACGAACAAACTTGAATCAGAATGTGAGACTGAGAACCCTAAGGTAGGTAAATAGCCTGTGAATTTAGCATTCCATGCACGAGGCGCTTGTTTTAGTCCATAAAGAGATTTCTGAAGCTTGCACACATAATCAGGATATTGAGAGTCGATAAAACCCTGGGGTTGCTTCATAAATACCTCTTCTTGAAGATCACCGTGAAGGAAGGCATTTTTCACGTCCAACTGTCGTAATTCCCACTGAAAGTTGGCAGCCAAGCTAAGAATGAGACGTACTGTTGTATGGCGTACCATAGGACTGAAAGTTTCATCATAATCCAAGCCATATTCTTGGTTAAATCCCTGAGCAACCAATCTGGCTTTATAGCGAGAGATAGGGCCATCTGCATGCCTTTTGATTTTAAAAATCCATTTACAGCCTACAATGAGGAACAAGAGTCTAGGTACGTTGCTGATCAAGAGCTTGAATTTCTTCGGTCATGGCTTGTTGCCAGGCTGGTTGACCAATAGCTTGCCTAAAATGAGAAGGAGTATCTAGTTCTGTAATGGTAGCTAGCTGTGTATGAAAACTAGAGAACTCTGGAAATTGCTTAGGTTTCACAATACCAGATTTGGACCGAGTTTGCATAGAATGATTGTTCCTAGAGCTTGCAGTGTGTAGCTGCGTAGGAGATTGTGGTTCACAATGCATCTGTGAAGATGAAGTGGTAGGAGGAAGTAGCACCTCGAACTGTGCATCTGTGAAAATAGGGAGCATTTGATCATCATGGATGCAAGACATGGTAGAAGGTGAAGAATTGGAGGATGGACTTGATGTGGCAGACGAAGAGGAATTAGATGAATGAGAAGACAGGGGTTGTGGCATAAATGACATAACAATAGCAACTGATGACTTCTAAGCAGAGACGGTTTGTGAAGATGCAGCTGGAGATGAACATGGATGATTCTTAAAGGGAAATATGTCTTCATTATGTATAACATGTCGAGAAATGAGAATCTTCTGAGTTTGCAGATCATAACATAAAACACCTTTATACCCCATGGAGTATCCTAAGAACACACACTGGTGAGAACGTGGTTCAAGTTTGTTAGTATTATATGGGCGAAGTAAAGGATAAACTGCTGATACAAAGACCTTGAGAGAAAGGAGATCTGGATGAGTACCAAAGAGCCTATAATAAGGAGAGAGCATAGTGAGAACCTTACTTGGCATGCAATTGATCAAAAACGTTGCATGAGTCACAGTATAATACCAAAAGGGAAAACATAATCATGCTGCAATGAGTAAGGCAAGAGTAGTCTCAATGAGATGTCTATTTTTGCGTTCAGCCAGTCCATTTTGCTGTGGGGTGTATGGGCAAGAGAGCTGATGCATAATGCCTTTAGAGGCTAGAAAATCTTTAAATAGGCGACTAATGCATTCACCACCACCATCGGATTGCAAAAACTGAACTTGAGCTTGATAATGCGTCACAATATATGCATGAAAACGTATGAAAACAGAGGTAACTTCTGATTTATTAATCAAGGGAAATACCCACATGTAATGCGTACAGTCATCGATAATAGTGAGAAAATATCTATAACCACCTAGAGTTGCGACATCTGAAGGACCCCAAACGTCTGTGTGCAGCTTAGTAAATGGTTTAAGACTAGTGAAAGAAGAAGAAGAAAATGGCAGCTTGTGCATCTTTCCTTGTAAACATGAATCACACATCTCAGGAATGGAATGGAATCTACAGACAAGGGAATATGAGAAATCTTTAACATGTGATGAAGAACATCATTGGAAACATGGCCTAGTCTAAGATGCCACAGCTTGGTTTTGACGTCTTGGCCCAACATTGCAAGAGACCTTGAACTTGCTGGTGAAGCAATAGGCAGCTTGGTTTGGACTTTATTGTTGACTGCATCTTTATTAGCTAGAACAGGTACTGAAGAAGCTGAGTGTGACTTGTGAAACTGGGAAAGTGGAGGATGAAGCTGTTGAGGATGAATTTGTGGAATAGGATATAGCCCTTTGTCACTCTGACTTGTGTACAGAATCTTGTTGGTTTGCTTGTCCTGCACATAGATGTGATACTCATCAAATACAATAATGCAGTTGTTATCCGTTACAGAGTTGATACACAGAAAGAAGATTAGTTGCAAGTTGAGGAACATGATACACTTGTTTTAAGTGTAAAGTGCCTGGTAAATCTGATAAAGTGGAATATCCAATATGATCTATTTGCAAACCTTCCCCATTGCCTATTGTGATCTTATCCTCAGAAGAAAAAGGAGCAGAAGCTTGCAATCGATGAACATTGGGCGTCATGTGATGAGACGCTCCACTGTCAGCTATCCAGAGATCATTTGGAGTAAAAGGAGAGGAAAGATTGGCAATCATAGCCTGAAGAGACTGTGGAGGAGGAGAGCCTTGATAAGCAAAATTGGCTCTGTGATAGCAATTCAAAGCTATATGTCCTTTCTTCCCGCAAATTTGGCACTCAAGAATAGGTGGGGAAGAGGTATATGGAACCCTATAGTAACAATTTGGTGCAATGTGTCCTCTCTTATTGCATGTTTGACACTCAGGAAAAGCTTGGGATCTAGGGGCAGAAGAGTACCGGGGTGAAAAACCACCTCTGTGGTTGTTGTGGTTATAGAACCGACCAGTGTTGGAACCTCTACCACAAGGAACAAAGTGATTGGAAGAGCCTGAGTGATTAGTCTAATAAGAGGCAGAAGATAAGTCTGATGGCTGATAAGATCCATGCGAAGAAATGGCAGAGGACTTTACTTAAGTAAATCCCATAGGAAAAGAAGACTGAGAGTGAGCAGTGATAGTACCAACTGTAAAGGAAGTACCCTGAGACTGAGAGGCATCTTGAGAATGAGAGGATGATCCATGTTCAAATGGATTGACACTCATCATACCAGTCATAGAGTGATTAAGTGCTAACATTATGGATTCAATGTTTTTCTCAACATACAGTAATTAAGCTTTGAACTCCTTGAGAGCAATAGGTGTTTCTCGGGCAATTAACACGGTTTTGATCATATCAAACTCATGTGGTAAACCATTCAAGGCTGCAATAATGATGTCATCATTAGAGAGTTTAAAACCTGCTGCAAATAATTGGTCTCGAATGTGTTTGAGATGAAGTAAAAACTTCTCTACAGAATCACCACCCTTGTGGATAGTGTGCAACTCAGTTTTGAGTTGATTAACTCGAGCCCTTGAGACAGAAGCATATCGATCTGTGAGGCTTAACCATGCATCCCTGACAGACTTGCATCCAATGACATACTCTATTGCCTCATCAGACAGAGTTGCAATAAGCAAACTAAGCAAAGATTTATCAATTTGAATCCAGTGACGATAATCCTCAGTTAATTCAGTAGTCACTCCTTCAGACTCAGTAATGACATATTTTGGGGGACACACAGATGTGCCATCAAAATGATCGTATAGGTCGTATCCTTGAAGAATAGACTCCAATTGATAATTCCACTTCACAAAATTATCATCATTCAACTTAATAGTCAAAACACCTAGTAAGGTCTCAATTTTCGGAACAGTAATAGTCATGGCAGAGTAGCTTCAATAGGCAGAGAGAGGAGCTTAGTGCTTCAACAAATTCAAGAAAACAGAAAAAGAGCTTTGTGCTTCAAGAAAATAGATCAAGTGCTTCGTGCTTCAAGGAAATAGATCAAGTGCTTCATGCTTCAAGGATGCAGAGAAATCAGCTTCATGCTTCAAGAAAAGTACAGAATATGCTTTGTGCTTCTAATGAAATCGCATCATGCATAAACAACAATTGAATACATAATCAACATACCAGAGAGAAATCCATCACTGTGTCAAGAAGAACAGTGCACGAAGGAAGTTAGCGAAGAACACTTGCAGAATCGCCAAAAATAGAATCATACTGGAAAGAAGCGTGTGCATCCAACGAACTGCCATTGATGTAATTGTGAGCCGGAATATCAGAAATTGATTGTGATATAGTGGAGCGGAAGTGAAAAGGATCAGGAATCTAAGAACCTGGCTCTGATACCATGTTAACCATAGCGCATGGAATCTAGGTTTTGAGCTTAGACAGAGAAAGTAAAAGAGAAAGAGAAAGGAAAGAGCTCTATATATTTATGTTATCTCTAATATGTTACAATGCCTCTTAGCTTAAGCAGAACCTAAGCTCATCTTTATATAACTAACTAACTTTCTTCTCCTCTAAGAACCTAACTAACATTCACGTGACCACTCCAACTGATTTAGTACACCTCAGCAACAATACTGTTAACAAAACATGGCTAGCCGTATCTCCAGAATAAATGGAAAATTAGCCACAAGAAACCCAATCACGATAGTAGCTGACGAAAACGCCACTGTGCTGTAGCAAAGAAAGCCTATGAATAAATTTCCGTGAGAAGCTAAAACTAATTGACCCGCCTGGATGGTTGTTCGGCAGAGTACTGTTAGCTTCTTGCCACATCCCACCGGGAGGGGTCACTCCTGCCATGAGGTCGCGGTGAGAATCACAATAGCCACCACCAAGAGAGTGCTCCTCACGTTTTCTATTGAGTCCCCTTTCTTGTACCGAAAGTCATCCAGCCATTCCAACCACGTATAAGAGCCATCATTTGTAGATGCTTGCGCAACCACAACCATTCTCTAGGCTAATTAATCTCATTAATTTAAGCCCAAACTAATAAATACCAAGATGCAAAGACTACATACATACAAGAATAAAAAAAGAATATTAAAATAATTTGACATGTGTCAAAATCACATTGGTTGTAAAGAGGAACTCCTCCTCAATCTTGAGGAGCCATTACTACAAAAATCAAAATAGACAATGTGGATCCACTGTCATTGTGATGCTTTGAAACCGTCGTTAAATTAACCGACATCTTTTCAAAGTCATTGTTTATATGTAAAGACGACGGTAAAACTGTCGTTGTTTTGATGTAAAGACGAAGTTGATTTTATATATAAACAACTTTTTTGTTAAAAACCGTCATTGTTTATAGGTAAATACGACGGTTTTTATTAAAACCGATGTTGATTGTTTTGTAAAGACGACAATTATTTATAAAAATCGTCGTCTAATAAGTTCCCAAGCTATTACATTTTAGTTATTTTTTGTTTCCTATGATGCTATACAATGATTTTAACTAGAAAACCAACCATAATGCTTTATTGTTTGTGCCTGATAAATCACGGCCATGAACTGGCCGAAGGAGCCCTTATCTCGGCCTTTGCACCTTCTCGAAAACTGAAAACGCATCGTTTTTGCCAGGGTGTTTGGTTTTCCTGGGAAAGCAAGAAGAAAATTGCTAAGGCACGATCATCTCGGCTTCAATTGGAGGCCGAGGCCGAGATCTAGCGAAGTCACGGCCAAAGGCATTAAAGTCAGATCATCACGTGACAGGAGGGTCCCACGCTCCATTTAATGAAGCAAGGTCTCTGTTTATTGCAGCAAACCCACTGGCCAAGAATGAGCATTTAATGCACGAGGAAAGGTGGGAAGTGATTGGGGTCAGGATTTGGTGACAGGGATCAGAGTGATTAGACGCCAACATTCTCACAAAGCTCTTTGCAGCTTGAGAGATTAGGTGACCAGCCACCAGAGCAATAAATGCGTCTCCACGGCCAGAAGCGCAGAACCCACGATTAGGCGGCGGCCGAGTTCACCGGGATTCATGGGGTCACACCACCATACTTCACGATCCCAAATGTCGATTGGACTACCCACTTGCGCTAATCAGGCTCTACCATGCAGATTTTCAGCCTCGATTACCCCTCCAGGAACTCTGCCTATAAATACAAGACTCATGACTACTTTCAAAGGGTTCAAACACCAAACAAAAGCCTCCCATGGAGCAACTTATATTTTGCTGTAATGCACTTTCAATATTTTACTTGCTTTCCTAGGAGTAGTGTTAGTTTGTAAGGGAAATTCATTCATCAATATATCATACGACCCTTGATTTTCAAGGCGCCGGAGCACCATCCTTGTTATTCGCTCACTCACCCCATATATCATACGACCACAGCTCCTTGAGCAGCACGCCGGAGCACCGCCCAAAACCCACCAACATCACCACTTAACGGCCTTGTAGTTCAGGCCGTGAACCTAACAGCCGAGACTAGTTCCTCTCTCGGTTACAATCGTTTGGTTAGAAGACGAGTCCAAACAGGCGCACCACTTAAACACTTTCACCTACTTCAAACATCTCGACGCACGGAGACCGTGCTGGCACGCCCGCGCACAACCGCACCGCGCCCAAAAGCAAGAAGCCGCGTGTCAACGCATAGCCTCCCGCCCCGGAACTCCAGGCCGTGAGATTTGTGCGGCAGACATTTATTAATGTATATATACACTAAAAAATGGGTTCTTTCATAAAACTTGAAGATTCAATAGTTATTAAATAGTTAACCAATCTTTATTCTACAACATACATATTTTAGATAATTAAAAAAAAATGAGGAATTCTACATAATCAACTTCAACCAGTTACATGTAAAGTTGATGAATACCCAAAGTTCATTGATTTGTCAGCCTTCATTCTTGGAACTCTTAGATGAGTTTGTGCTTTTGTGGCTCTAGGGTTTTTGCACAAGGTCTTTTTGCCAAATAAAGTCTATTTGCTCTTTCAAGAATGTTGATTAGGGCTGAGACAAAAAAAAAATTGAGAGAAGTAAATTGATTGTTAAGAAAATGAATGCAACTACAATTCCAAAGTTTAAGTATCATAATTATATAAACACAAGCACAAGTTGGAGCCCAATTCAAACAACAGTAACAATAGCTCACATATTAAGGATCCTTAGCAGGGCAAAATCTACGCAACCAAACTATGTAGCTGCAACAATTTATAATCATGAAAGACAGAGGTAAATATGATGGCAGAGAATGAGAGAAGACAAACAGGCCATATTTGGAGAGTGCTTGCCTTACTTGCCTTACAATGGATGATTGCTGGAGAAGAGCTATAGATGCAAATCAATTGGAAAATAAATATGGTCAAGGATATATAAAACGAAATCATAGTAAAATGAATATAAGAGAAATATTGAAAAATTTCAAGAGATATGAAATCGTACCAATGGGAGTTATGTACTAAATGAGCCTGGGTTCGTCATCACAATCGAGCCACCAATTTGAGAAAGGCAATAATTTGAATATTGGTGATGTATGTGTCATCAATCAACACAAAGACACATACATCGCCAACATTCAAATTATTGCCTCACACAAGAGCCAAGGCCTGAAGTGACGACGGTAGCCAAGGACCTGAAGTGGCCTGAGAGATCGATTTTGATGAGTCTTTCTAGATCGCAACCACGAAATTGGAGAGCTAACCGGACCAAGTCGCTAAGGTTGATGAGCGAGTTGAGCGCATCCAACCAGCTTTGATTCTCATATCCAGAACCTCCCTTTCCATCTTGTGGATCTGCAAAGACCTCAATCTCTCAACTCCTTCATTGATATCGATTTTCTGATGATTTTGTAGGGAGATGAGTGCTCAAGATATGTGAGAGGGAGTGTTTCAGAGAGTTTCATGAGGGTGTTAGAGTTGAGGAGGGTTTCAAGCGGGAAAAGATAAGGTTTTCAGAGACACAGGGGAAATCTAAAAATTTTAGGTCAAGCACGAGTTCACTTAAGTGGCATTTTTTTGTTTAGCGTGTTTCAAAAGAGGACACTTGTTCATGAAAATCGTCGTCTTTTAAAATCAACCCAACGCTAGTAGTGTATAAGATGAGATATCACGAGGGTTTTGGAAAAACCGTCATCTTTAAAAACACAACAACGGTTTTAAGATGCACCGTCGTATATTTCGTGTCGTGTTTAATTATTTTGTAGTAGTGAGCCAAGATTTTTCCCATTATTATAATAGGTTAAACAACTATAGTATTATAAATGATCTCAAACTCACACTTTGACACACGCAAAATATCTATTTTCAAGTTCCACGTAAAAGTGAAATCAGTTACCAAACAACTATTGTTCAGTTTTCAGTTTTCAGTTTTTAAAAAAAATTGAAACTAGTTACTAAACAAGTTTTCCGTTTTAAAAAAATCAATACTGAAAATTGAAAATTGAAAACTAAACTGTTATCCAACAGGCCTTCGCAACTGGATAGGATCCCTTTGGAACACCCAAATTTTTGTTAGTGTTTTGCTATTCAAGCTGAGTTTGTGGATTGGTCAGTTAGAGAAAAAATGAAGGAATAGAGAATAGCTTATTGAAAAAATGCTCTACTTACTCACAAAGTATGTGTGTAAGAATTTGTATATTCTCTATCTATAAGAATGAGCTCACACAACATGTATTACATGACTGTTAGCTCTTAGCTGGATTCACAGAAGCTACAATGAATCTCAACCATCCATCTAGCTCAATTCTAGGATTACTACTAGTCGCTATTTTCAGCCGTACACGATTGAAGCCTTACACTTGTCATTCTCTAGGACTAAGTGAATACACAATTAACACTCTAGGCTTATATGAAATCAAACTCATTACTTACAATTCTACACTTCCCTTTAAGTTTTGAGCTGATTTCACACCAAGCTTGTCCTTGAGATAGCATAATCGATCTTTAGCCAATGACTCTATGAAGATATTTGCCAATTACTCATTTGTAGGACAATAAATCAAATTAATAATTCCTTCTTGCAAGGCATCCTTGATGAAGTGATATCTTCGATCAATGTGCTTAGTTTTCTGGTGGAACACAAGGTTCTTTGTGATGGCAATTGCAGCTATATTGTCACAATGTAACGGTATAGCTTCAGCTTGAAATTCACCAAAGTCTTCCAATGCAAATATGAGCCAAATTGCCTGTGCAGTTGCTTTTGATGCACTGATGTATTCTGCCTCTGCAGGAGAAAGAGCAACACAGTTTTGTTTGATTGATGCCCAAGCAAAAACACCACTACCAAAAGAGATAGTATATCCTGAAGTGCTTTTACTGTCATCCACTAAACCACCCCAGCTCACCGTCACAGGAGCCAATTAACACTGCATTCCTTCCTTTCACATACTCCAACCCATAATCAAGTGTCCATTGAACATGCCTGAGGACTCTTTTGGCAGTTCCATAATGCTTATTGGTAGGACAATGCATAAATCTAGCAAGTAGACTAGATACATACATTATATGAGGTCTTGTAGCCTGAGGTATAGAAAACTTCCCACAATCTCCCTATAATTCTCTTCATTTGTTGGACCACTTCCATCATCTTTGCTCAACTTCTCAATTGTAACCAGAGGTATAGAAACATGTTTACATTCACTTAGGCCAAATTTACTCAACAGATGCTGCATATTTTCTTTGATCAAGAAAAATGCTAGTGTGAGTTTGAGTGACTCCCATTCCTAGAAAGTGATGCAAGAGTCCCAAGTCTGTCATTTCATATTTCACCATCATGTCTTGCTTGAACTCCTCTAACATTGACTGACAATTCCCTGTATAAACAATGTCATCTACATAGATGGACACTATCAGAATTTCTGCTTCTCCTCTGGTTTTGGTATAAAGAGTGGCCTCACTTTGACTTTTGGCAAATCCACACTGAGCAAAGTAGGTGTCAATTTCACCATACCAAGTTCTTGGTGCCTGTTTTAGGCCATAAAGAGCTTTATGAAGCTTGTACACCTTGTCTTCACTCCTCTTGACCACAAAACCATCAGGTTGATCTACATACACCTCCTCTTCCAAAACACCATTTAGAAAGGCAGATTAAACATCTAACTGATACAATTTCCAATTTTTCTGTTCTGCCAACGCAACTAGTGTATGAATTGCCTTGCCTTGTTCTTCTGTACTAAACCATCAAGGTTTAGCTTGATTTTGAACACCCACTTAACTCCAATTATAGGCTTATCAGCTGGTCTGTCTACCAGCTCCCATGTTGCATTTTTCTCAATCATTAACAGTTCATCCTTCATTGCTTTCATCCAAGATTCATCTTTAGCAGCTTCATCAAATTTTTCTAGTTCCATAATGCAAAGATTGCATTGAGCTAGAACATCATCCTGATTTCTCCATTTTAATGGAGTGTGATCAAAAGCTCCAGTATCTCTCATGTTGCTGCTTATATCACTTTTCCTTGGTGATTGGAAGTGATTATAACTTCTAGAAGGTGTCATTGGTGATGAATCATTAGACAGATCAAATTGTTCTTCATGATTGGTCACAGTTACTTGTTTCTCATACATTTGTTTCCAATCCCAAGCTGCATTCTCATCAAACACAACATCTCTTGAGAGTAGAATCTTCTTTGTAGTAAGATCATACAGTCTATAACATTTTTCACAGATTGCATACCCCACAAAAATACCCTTGGTGCTTTTTGCATCTAATTTCTGCCTTACTTCACTTGGTATGTGTACATAACACACACAATCAAATATTTTAAGGTGTGCAAGTCCTGGTTTTCTCCCACTATATGCCTCAAATGGGGTTTTATCTCCAAGTGCTATAGTAGGACACCTATTTAGTAAGTAAACAGTTGTGTCCACAGCTTCTGCCCACAGATAGTAAGGCAATCCTTTCTCTTGAAGCATTGCTTTTGCCATTTCAACCACAGTCTTATTTTTCCTCTCCACCACTCCATTTTGTTGTGAAGTATAGGCCATAGAGAGTTGTCTTTGAATCCCTTCAGCTTCACATAACTTGTTGAATTCACTGGATGTGAACTTTCCTCCTTTGTCACTTCTCAAACACTTCACTTTAAAACCACTCTGTAACTCCACCATTGACTTGAATTTTTTAAAACAAGTCAAGGCATCTGACTTGTATATGAGGAAAAAAACCCAAACCATCCTTGTGCAGTCATCTATAAGAAGCATAAAGTACTTGTTCCTAGCAGTAGATTCATTTTGCATAGGTCCACATAGATCCACATGAACTAACTCTAAAGGATTGTATACTCTCCATGCCTGACCTTTTGGAAACCATTCTCGATGCTGCTTTCCAAGATGACATCCTTCACAGACTCCATCAACCTCTTCCATGAATGGCAGTCCATGCACCATCTCCTTTTCTTTGAGTTGACTTGGGCCTTTTAGATGCAGATGACCCAACCTTTTGTGCCATGTCCAAGTAGAGTTAGATACACTTGCCTTCAGTGCAATATGATCATTAGGTAATAGTGCCAAAGGATAACACCTATTCCTTTTCATCTCTACTTTGATTACAAGATGTTGCATTCCTAAGAGGACACAAATTAATGTGCAAACAACCAATTAAAAATACCCGCAAGTGCACGAATCTAATGAAGTATAGATTATGTAAGTACGGGGTTCGATCCCACGAAGAACTTGTCGGTTTCCTATAAGTTCTAGTTTGAGTACGTAAAGAACACTTAATTGACACACCACAAATGCACAAATGCAAAAATGGAAACTAAAAATGAGTAAAGAAGTGTAAAAGAAATGAAACAACACAAGAAAATTAAACAAAAACACAAACAGCATTTTCAATCGCCATTTTATCACCACTTTATCACCCTACCTGACGTTCGTGACAGTGAACAGTGCGTGAACAGTGACGGCCGGTCGCATGAACAGTGACAACCGGTCGTTTTTGGCAGATTCGAAACTCAAATTCTGGTGTGATGAGCGACCGGTCGTTAGGTGAAAGCGACCGGTCGTTTTTTCAGAGTCGTTTCTCTTTTTTTTCAGTTTCAACCTCTGTCCAGTGTTTTGCCTATAACTTTCCAACCGTTTGTCCAAAATTCACGTTCTTTATACGGTTGGATTCAGCACAGAAAATGCAAGAACTCAGCGCGGACCAAAGGTCCAAAACAATTACGGAAACAAACAAAATTCAGTGACAAAGACACAAAACGTGTCAAACACGCAACTCACACACACATTTGGGGGGGGGGGGTTTGATTTGTTTCAAGTGACCTATTTCTATTGCAAGAAAGTAAATGGACTTTGAATTTAAATGAGAATTGCAGAGATGAAATATCAAAGTGTGAAATTAAAATGTAACAAACACTAGGGTTTTGGAATCCACCCTAAACAATTCTACCAAAGTTCGTGAATACTCAAGTGATGAACTCTAAATGTGTTGATGAAGATGTTCGCAATCAAGACCATGGGTCGTGGCTCAAGACGCATTGATTCTCTCTAATATACGTAAAGTGCATGGTTCGTGCTACAATACTTGTGCCCTCCTTATAACCGAACCTAGGTATGGTTCGTACTTCGATTCAATTACAAGGAAAACCCATTAAGTTCAAAGAGAATATGAACATCACAAGAATCCTAATAGCATGGTGTTTACATTAGGTATTCAAGAAACCAATTCACATGGATGGTTCTTACTCCATCCATCTATTGCTTAGGAAAACATGAAGATACACATAATCCCAACAACCTCAAGAAGCATGCTTTCAAAGGTGATCAATCAAAGAAGAACATACATCAAGGATAGATTAATTTGGTGAATTGGAATTCATCAACAATATCTAGAAATTCATACACTCAAGCATCAAAACAATAAGGTATTCATGTTTAGGGCTTCAACCTAAGCCCTAGCTATGGAGTTTAGTTGCTCATACTTGTTCCAAATACAAATTCAAAATAAAATTAGAAAGGGTTTACAGATTTTGAGAAAATTGTGAAAGCTTCAAGGTCATCAATGGTGGAAGCTTTCTTCTCCCCTTTGCTTGGCTGCACCTTGGCTTTCTCCTAGCTCCAAGCTCTCCCCAAAATCTGCTCAAAATCTCCACGTACCAGCCCCTCTCTATTTCTCCCAAAACTGAATGATACCCCCAAATCTGATTGCAATCCCTTTTGACTTCTGCCCCTTCTTTCCAGCTCACTTTTAATATAAAACTTATTCTTTCTCTAAAGCTTTTGCCCATTGTCCCCTTGCCATTATGAAGCTTTGTCCTAGAAAATATGCTCTATCCCTCAGAAAATATCTCTTTTACTAGGGTGAATTCTTGTTACCAAGTGTTATGGTAACAAGAAGAATCAAGTGACACAATGGAGGTAAAAGCTGGACAATTCCGGATTTCCAGAGCTGTGGTAACATGTTGGATTGGATGGATAGGCAATACTTGTCCAATGGAGCTCAAATTTGGATATGTTGTAGTTAACATCCATTGGAACAAGTCTCATGAAGATCATGACCTCATCCGAGCACCAGAGCATGTGGATCCCAGGCCAAGAAGTTGACCTACGAAAATGAACAAAAACAGAATTTATAACTAATAATGCACTTTTAGCTCATTTTCATTCCAACCAAGGTAAAATCTAAGAAAACACAAAAAGGAAGTAAAAAGCTATAAAATATCAAGAACTAACTCAAAATAGTGGGTGAATAACATGAAAAATTATGTATAAAAATGAACCGAACACAAGACACTCCAATGAAGGACCTTCAAAGATGCTGCACAATTTTCCTCCAAATACAGTAACCATGCTCATCCATCTGGCCCACACTTAGTAAATTCTCTTTCAATCCAGGAAGGTACATCACTTCCTTGATATATTTTCTGCCTTTGGTAGTATCAATTGCCAATGTGCCCATTCCTGCTACATTCACAAGCTCACCATTTGGCATTTGTACCTTGCCTACCACATTTGTTCTGATATTCTGCGCAGGATCTCTCATTTCCAGTCATGTGGTTGCTACAACCACTGTCTATATACCATTCTCCAGTAACATTTGTGGCAACAATAGTACTGTTGGCATAGAATAGATTTCCAGTCACTTCCATTTGATTTGCACAGTTTGCTTTATGCACATTCTTTCTTGTAGTACACTTTCTAGCCCAATGTCCAAATTTGTCACAATTGTAACACTTAGGCTTTCCCTTATATTTGCATTCACCAAAATGGAACTTAGAACACACTTTGCATTGTGGTTTTTAACTTTCTTGACTCACTGATGATGATGAGTGCTGTACAAAGCTAGTGTGTTGAGGCTTGGAATTTGATCCCCATGACTTGCCTTTTGGATTCCAATTTTTCTGAGACTTGGATTGATCAGATTGAGAACCTCCCTTGTTTTGGCTTTTAGGATTCACAGAAAAAGAGGCAAATGCCTTATTAGCTGTATCAGTATTATGCAGCTCAAATCGTTGCTCTTGACTCTTTAGAATGGCAATGACTTCCTGTAAATCTACAGTTTCTAGACTTTTTGTATTATCAATCACCAAACAAATAGGATCATAAACCTTATTTAAGCTGATTAGAACGTTTTGAACAAGCCTTTCATTAGATAGAGATTCACCATATGTTTTCATTTGATTAATCAGCTCATTCAAACGAGTAAGATATAAAGACAGAGATTCATTTTCATGCATCCTAGTGTACTCAAACTCACGTATAAGGTTTTGAAGCTCTACCGATCTAACATGGTCACCACCATGATATTCTCCATATAGCAGATTCCATGCCATCTTAGCTGAATCGGCATTAGCAATACGAGGGAAGATCTGATCAGAAATAGAATTCTGAATAATTCCCAAACCTTTTGCATCCTTCATAAGAATCGCAGCCTAGCTTCTTCTGATCATCTTCCTCTGTAGATGTTTCCTCAGCTGTCTTCTTCTTCTTCTTCAATTCTGGAATCGAATTCCTTTCTCCACCAAAGTCCACAACCTATATGACTTGAAGATGGTTATCATCTTGATTCTCCAAAACTCATAGTTCTCATCGGAGAAGATCGGAGTTCTTACTTCTGAGCCTCCATATCCAAACATTGCTAATCTCAAATAACCAAAAACAACTTGTTTCAGATATCAATTGAGCTCCAATCGATCGCCACGAACTTGAGTGAGCACCAATTAGCTCGATTTCACAGTGTTGAAGAAACGCCCAGGTTCAATTCAATCCAACCTGGCTCTGAGGCCATGTTAGTGTTTTGCTATTCAAGCTAAGTTTGTGGATTGGTCAGTTAGAGAAAAATGAAGGAATAGAGAAAAGCTGATTGAAAAAAATGCTCTACTTACTCACAAAGTTTTTTTTTTTTTTTGGTCAAGGTACTTACTCACAAAGTATGTGTGTAAGAATTTGTATATTCTCTATTTGTAAGAATGAGCTCACACGGCATGTACTATATGATTGTCAGCTCTTAGCTGGATTCACACAAGCTACAATGAATCTCAGCCATCCATCTAGCTCAATTCTAGGATTTCTACTAGTGGCTATTTTCAGCCTCACTGAAGCCTTACACTTGTCATTCTCTAGGACTAAGTGAATACACAATTAACATTCTAGGCTTATATAAAATCAAACTCATTACTTACAATTGTACAATTTTGATTGGGCTTGGTTGGGCCTATTTGTCGTTAAAGGGGTATTTTGTGGCCCTTAGCTATGTAGTATGCATCCACATCATTCCCAAATTTAATTTATAGTACTTTTTGCACGGATTCAATCCTTTCTTAGGATAATTAGTTAATTGCGGTTTGTTAATTTGTAGGTAACTTTAGGATGTTTGTTGAGAACCTAAAATCTTTTTCTGTTGAGGAACACTAGAAGAAACGCTTCACAGATATGCACACCTTAGGCTCGGCTGCATAACACTCACTCCGCCAACTATGATATTAGTGACCCAATAAATACGAGTTTGATCCAATAACGCCTCCTCAACGAAGCCAAATAGTTAGTTGGCGAGATGGGCTGGATAATGAAGCTCAAATCACTCATGTTGACACACACCATGTGTCAACCCAAAACCAGATTGGTCGCTATTCATCCCGAGTTGTCTGATTACTAGCTACTTTCACCAAAAAAGAAACAAAGCTATAGGGAATATTCACAAGTGCCTCTACAAAGTTGACCCAAAAAAGAGAAACTTGGGCAATTTCACATTTCCCATAAGCCATGAAACTTTCAAAGTCACTTGCACACAAGTTTACACAAAATAATCCAAAGTAGGAAATCATAAAGATATCATGATAGCACACTTTCTTTGTCTTCTTTCTTCTTGGGATTTTCTCACTGACTCTCTCTCTCTCTCTTTCTCGAAACCCAAGTGAGAAAATGTTCCACTTCTCTCTCTCATAGCAATACAAAAAACTCTCAGTCCAAAGAGTGTAAAACACTAAAACCCTCGCGTGCTTCACCCCTCCTCTCTCTTGGGAAAACAATCTCTCTCTCTCTCTCTCTCTCTCTCTCTCTCTCTCTCTCTCTCTCTCTCTCTCTCCAAACACATAGATTGAGCCTATAGGGTCATATATATAGACAGACATTCTCTTTTGTTCCCACCAAATGTTTCTGCAAATATCAAAACATCGATAAGTTCATTACACACCATCACCTTGGGTATTGCCCAAAACAAGCCAACAATTTATATTCAATAGATTCACATTTCGTCTGTATGCCTGAGTGTGTGTCAGAGAGAAGATTAACGAGAAGGAGAAGATTGACTTCAAACTTCAAAGTTTACTTTCAAATAAACTAATCTGTTTTTTCTGGGTAGGATAATATAGTCCACCTTATGGACCACCGATCAATTTTTCGTATCCACGGTTTTCTACAAGGCCTCTGAAGTTGGTTTGTTTATTGCAAAGGTTAAGACCAAAATGAGAACATTGATTTCCATTATTTTATAATTCCAAAGCTCGTGTTCTGAGAGGTTCTCACGTGACCTTTGCGTGCCCATTGTGCACACGTTTGACAAGGTAGAAAAGATTGGGACCTTGGTTGGAAGGCTTCAACTGAGAAACGTAATTAGGTTTGGACCTTTGCGTGCCCAAACTGCAGATTTTAATGCAACTCCATTGCTATTTTTGTTGCATCAACTCCATGTTGTCCATGCATGCATATCCTCAGACAGGCACGCAGCTTTAGGTGATTGGATTAGGGTTTGGGAAAAGCCTAAATTTTCGTGGATTTATATGCATAGAAATTAAAAATCTCTATCCTACAAACACTGTATAGTTTTTGTTTTGGTTTTTTTTTTTTTAAAGATTCAGGTCAGGCGATAGAATCCTGTTGGGAAGAGCCTCAAGTCTTGTGTTGTGTGTATATATGCATTGACTGCAAATTAGACATTCATATCCTACGCGTAACATATTTGTAAAAATACAGAAAAGAAAACTAATCATGAGACTGCAATACCATGTTATATATGCTCAGGGGTGGAGCTAAAATGTTTAGACTGTTGGGGCCAGAATTTTAAATTGAATTGTAAATGACTTGACCTTCTTAAATTTGGGGGATCTTAAGATTCTACAAATTGTTAATTGGGTTAGAAGCTAATGTAGACATTTTTCTAATCAAACTCCATCAACTAACGTTTTCAGTTAAAGTGGACATGATTGTAAAAAGTTCTCGTGTAATAAACGAAACGTGTGGTGCCTTTATAAAATTATGCCCCAAATATCTCAAGGGTCTTAGTAAAATTGAACATTTTTCTTTCATTAAAATAGCCTGCACAATTCTTCTGATACATATTTTTTATTAATCGAACCTATTTTTCCACCTAACTTCACTTATTATTATTTATTTCTATACAAGCGTTATTGAAATATGAGATAATCGAACTTAAGACATCTAGTGTAAGGATAAATGTCATTTTAATATCTCTAATGTAGGAGAAAGATTTCCATAAAATAGAAATAGCATCACTACTTTTCTATCAACAGCTAATAACGCTATAACATAAGTGATAGCATTTGACATGAAATAGCATTATTGGCCGAGGATAACTTTTTCCTATATTCCAGATTGCAACTACGTTTTTGTAGGGTAAATGTCATTTGAGCCATGAAGGCCACTAAAACCGTGTTCATCTACGTGTTCTTATTGCATGCCATATAATTTGGCCCCAGCCATCAATTTGCTTTTATCTATGGGCCAGGTGCATATCTCTGACTACATATATGTAATGATAACTTCAGAATTTATATTTATATTATGGAGGCAATAATTCCATTAAATTTCATGTACAAATATAGCAGTTGTACTAGCACCTCATGACCGTACGATCTCCTGACATCACATAACATCGCAAGACTACAATTAAAGAGAGTTTTCGATAATTTTTCGAACTCCTAAAATCGAATATATATATATATATAAAGCAAAAGGTAGAGAATGATGAAACATTCAAAATACTAGAAAATATTATTGGTTAATACAAACATTAAGAATTGAAATTATTAATTAAATGAGGATAATATGGTAAATTCACACTTTTTCATATTAAAAAAATAAAAAATAACAAAAATCAGATAATGAATCCTATTTTTATGGAACACAACAACCCATTATTTTTTTAAATTCTAAAATAAATTTAAAATTTTAACAAAAATGTCTATTGCAGGTGCGGAAAGCGCGTCCGGAGAGGCTAGTTAATTATAATAGGAGAAGAGTGGTGATTTTCACACTCCAATTTTATCCACTTACACTCCATTTTATAACTAAAAAAGAAGTGTAAGTAGATAAAATTAAAGTGGAAAATCATTACTCTAGGAAAATATGAAAACGTTTTAGTGGGTACCAAGTAACCTTTGACTGACATGACGAAATCATATCAATCGTCAATTTGAATATTTATTTTTACACCAGATCACTGATCACGGTATCTTCCTCTTGCATGCTGGTTCTTCACCTGCATCCTCACGGTCACTTTCGTGCACCTGCGTAACATCGGAACTTGTCTTCTGTTAAGGCAAGCAATCGAGAAATAATATCACAAATTAGATGTAATCAGTCGAACAATCTTTTCTTGACCACAATGTGACGCATTTCTCGCCCTCCGATACTAAATCCAACGGCCATTAACTGCCCTTCATCCAAAGTCTCGAGATCATGAACTCTTAAAACCCATCAAATCATTATGTACCTAATGAACACTCACTGACTCCATGCAATGGACTACGTATCTTGTGTGGGTATATAATATAAAACTTCAAACCTTCAATATCAATGTATAAAATCTTGAAAACTACTTGGTGTCAAATTGTGTGCCAATTTTGAAAAATAAGAGCTATTCTTAACTTTTTATGTCGATTGAATTTAATTATTATATTTTCAAAAGACAAATTGAGCTTAGAAAGAATTCTATTGACACTACTAGCATGCTCTCTACATTCTTTACACTCCCTACACTTATAATAAGTGATGGTGTACGAGTATAACAAGTGTAGAGAGCAATTTGGGTGCCAACACAATTTCTTTCTCCTATATTTTTAGTTAGAATCATTTTAACTTTAACATAGTATTAAAGTGAGACTATTTATCCACAAGTCAACAACAATTCAACCACAATTCTTTGTGATGTAATATAATTCATCCATGTATTTGATCAATTCAACCACATATACTAGATGCATGAACTTCACATCTAAATATATAAAGTTTTGAGCAAGAGTGAACCTATGAAGGGACTCAACTGGGCTTTAACCCAGTGCTGATTTTGTACTTTAGTCTTTAACCAAAAAATTCATAGTTTGCCATTGATTTTGAGCTAAATCATTTTTTATTAATTGGTTTTGGACTATTTTTTGTGATTGAGAACAAATACATATAATCTAGTTTTGTAGACATAGTTAGATGTTCATTAACAAATAGACATCTCTGTATCCATTACATAATTACATTATTTCCCTTTGTTGTTTCTCGTAATGTAAACTATACTTACATAAGAAAAGAAATAGATGAAAAAAAAACAATGCAACGAAGATAAGGAAGTGTTTCACCTAGAGGGCTTGGCTAGGTCGAGCCTCCTTGTGCATAAGCAATAATAGTTCCTTCTTGCAAAATATTGGGGCAACATGTATGAAGTATACACTTCATTTTTTTCAAATCTTTGTTTATGTAAATAAAACAAAACAAGTACTTGAGCAAATTATTTAATGGAGTAATTTGTGGACCTAGCAATAGAGGCTACTCCGTAATTCTACATTTTCATGATGACTCAAACACATTTTATAAGGAACTTAAATTACTCAGCCAGCCCCTTGACCACACCAGTCCAATATCAGTATGGTAGTGGTACTATCGACATTTTAAAAGGTGTATCCCCGTCCTGCCAAGCATAGACAATGACGTAAATCTGAGGGATTACGGTCTCATCGAACTTGACAGCAATATCTTAATAAAATCTGGGTTTTTTAAATATTAAAAATGGTTTATTTATTATTTTATTTTGTATATATAAATTCTTAAGCTGTGGGTTGTGAGCTCACAAAACCTCCATTAATGACTCTCACGTTTTCTCCGTTCACCACAGCTATGAACAGTAAGACAATGGCCACCGTTCCGTTCTGTCATAATCCGTTAACGTTTCAAGCACCCGAAACGTTTCGGTTTCTGTCCGAGGCGAATTCTATTTACGAGTCTCTTTTTAGCGAAACCGACTTCTCGGTTTCTTCTGTTTCGTTCCCAAACCAGCTTAACATCTTCAACCCACCATGTCATACCAATGTTTCGGCTGAAATCCCGATTTGTAGTGTCAGTGGTAAAGAATCGGAGTCCAAAACTGAAACTCCTCCGGTTCTTGACGGAATCGCCGCCGTTGTCGGCCAACATGTCCTCTATGGAAGCCAAAAGACTTGTAACATCCCAACCAACGGCGAAACGACACAAATTTCGGACTTCGGTTACTTTTCGGAGCGTATCGGTTCAGCCGAAACTTCCAAAAAAGATGCCGACAACAACAAGGGTATCGGAAACCTTTCGGTGCAAAAGAACTACAGGGGAGTGAGGAAGCGTCCATGGGGAAGGTGGTCGGCGGAGATAAGAGACCGAATAGGGCGGTGCCGGCACTGGCTGGGAACGTTCGACACGGCGGAGGAGGCGGCGCGTGCGTACGACGCGGCGGCGAGGAGGCTGAGAGGTGCAAAGGCTCGGACCAACTTTGAAATCCCATCAGTGTTTCCGCTCTCCTCACCTTGCTCGTCATCTTCTTCTTCAGACGCAAAGAGAGTGAGTAGTGGTAAAAATAATATGAAGGGTTTGAAGAGCAAGAGAAAATGTTCAGTGGTGACTTGCGTGGCTCATTTGTTTAGTGAGGCTCCAACCCATCTTAGAAGCCAAGCTATGGAGATGAAAGAAAATGTGGAGCTTGATTTGAAGCTGGGAGTTGGAGTGAGTGATATTGGTAAAACAAGCCCATAATGGAAATTATGTGTTCTAACTGTTCTTTAGTTAACTTTCTATTTTGGGTTTTTTTTTTTTTTTTTTGGGTTCTAAGTCATGCATGGGTTGGAACTTGGATGTGCATGACAATGTAAGCAAGCAAATGGCTTTGGTGGATTTTGTAGGCAATATATAAAGTATTAAGATTTCAAGTTTTCAAGAATATTTTCATGTTTGTTACCTGGGTTTTTAGTGTTGAAGAAATCTTCTGAGGCTTGACCTTGTTTAAGATTCTTCATGTGGTATATTTACACACATACATTCAAGTAACAGTCTGATAAGTTTCTGATTTTGCAGGATTTAATCTTGTATCCGTACTGAATGCTGAGCATACATTTTTGTTGAGCAGATGATGATGATGTATGCCTGAGACTTTGAGTATTTCGTGGCCTTAACTCGGAGTACAATTAGAACCAACCAAATAGGCGACCTTTTTCTAATGCACTGTACTCACTGAGATCTCAGGATCAGAAAAAGGACCCGCAACCAAGTACAATTATAACCAATAAAGTCTAGCTAAAAATCGAACCCTAGCTGCACTGTTTTACACGAAACTGACACCATTTTTTTACTGTTGCCTTCCGCTCCATGTTTACATATCTTTTTGATTTGGGAATCCAAAAGGTTTAAATTGGAGTGCGAGCAACAGTATATATGTATATGATGTCTAGCCATGTTTACATATTTTTCTGATTTGGGAAAATTGGAGTGAAATCAGATCTCATGTTCGAATTACCATGACACCATGACAATTTGTTTGCGAAAAATCCCTCCCTTCTAACTTTGGTAACAAAAAAAGAAAAATCCCTCCCTTCTAACTTTGGTAACAAAAAAAAACAGTGTATATACCGCCTTTTATTATTCAAAGGTTGCACAAAACAAGTATATAACAAATGGAACTTATATGTCACATCATCACTATTTTATATTGCACATAAAATCAAATATCAGGTCTTAATTTTGTGCAAAAGCTAACTTTATTCTTTAAAAAAAAATTCTATGGTTTTAAGAAGACCCCCATGAAAGACGGGTGTGGTGGTGGAGGAGTGAAAGAAACAGAAAACGTAAACCATGGAGGTTTTCTCATTCTGGCTTCAACAGGTAAAAAGACAGAGTTAAACTGATACTCCTTCATTTACTTTTCTTTTTTACTGCCACCGAGGAATGACCTGGCGGACTCAGGTAGAGAGAGAGAGAGAGAGAGAGAGAGAGAGAGAGAGAGAGAGAGAGAGAGAGCAAAAACACAGCAAGGTTTCCATTTTATATCAGATGCGGATTATACGTCACCTCTCCAAATCGTATTACTGTCATATTGGAAATCTAAACCAGTTTAGTTCAGCAAGCGTCAGTGACATTAATAGGCAATGGACAGTGATAGTACATTGACTGATTGGCGATAGCATACCATGCCATATTATATTATATTTCTTTTTTATTTTTAACAATAGAAACTTTAATTAATAATTTAATATAAAGAAATAATTAGATGTACACCTAAAAACTAAACCACCCATTATGATTTTTATTTTTATTTTTATAAAAAGAATGTTAGCAATTTTCTTTTTTGGACATTCTCCCTTTTTCATGACATATGTCAGTTTTTATACTTAAAACAATGTAATTAATGAATCAAGCAAGCTAACATTTGTTTTCCAAATCTACCCTTATTATATGTATTTATTTTAATATTTCCCTAAATTTATTATCCTAATTTTTTACAACTTTCTTATCACCTTGTTAAAAATTTAACTAAGAAAAAACGTCTATTTTTTTTTAAAGACTCCAAAGGGAATAAGGAGACATTCAAATAAGACTTCAAAAATTAAATAAGAAAAAACGTTAGTTTTTTTTCTTCTTTTCTAAAAGACTCCAACAAATAAGACTTACCTAATTAATGGTTTAGGAAAAAAAAATCAATAATCAGACTTACCGAATTAATGATTTGAAAGTGCAATAAATGAACTTCCTTTTGTGGACGTCTTTTGTCTGTATAAAAAAACGATCTTTCTTTTGTGGATTTTTTTTAAGGTCATTCTTGTGTTAAAAAATAAAGCACTAACGTTTTCCCTCTAAAAAAACATTTTCTTTTTAGAAAAACTATCATTTTTTAATTTTTTTTACATGTGGTAAGAGAGTTGTAAAAAAATTTGTATAATTGAAGGACAATATATTTAATAAGGGTAAATTTAGAAACAAAAGGTGGTTTGTTTGATGTATTAATGTCATTGTTTTAAGTGTATGAGAAATGACACATGTCACGAGGAAAAGAGAGAAGGTCCAAAAGAGAAGGTTGCTAGCATTCCCCTTTTTTTGGGACGAAAACCACCCATTATGAATAGTCCATGGATTCTGCTGATATTTGGTCCGAGTATATGTTTAGAATGTTTTCTTTCGTAGGGTGGTAGTGACAATTGTAGTAATTTATCTTCCTTTCAAGGTCAAATATTATGTGTATAAGAGCAACTTTAGAAAAGTGGAGGGCTTTTATTTGTGCTAGTATGTCAACAGCCCTTCAATCATTGGGCTTAAAATCCTTTTAATCTTTTTTTTAAGACAAATGGATGAATTGAATACAAATGTGCATATGGGATTAATCTTCGTTCGGTATTCGGCTTGTTTCTAGCCATAAAGTGCTTTCATTTACCTTGTCCATGAACTCTATTCCTAGCACGACATCGTATTCATCCATTGAGATCACGGAGAAGTCAGCTACTCCGTTTCAAGTAGCAATGTGTAGCTCCACACTACGAGCTACTTCGTCAATTGGTTTGACAGTTGAATTCACCGTCTTCATACTTCCTGCTTCCTTCAAGACTCGACACCCAAGTCTCTTTGCTTCCTGCATTGACATAAAGTTGTGCGAGGCACTAGTATCCACCAGACAACGGGTTGTCTTGCCATCCACCATGGCGTCGACGAACATCACTCATTTAGCTTGAACCTGTGGTTGAGCGACTTTGGCCTGTAGGGCATTGAAGCAGTGAATGGCCCCCATTCCTGCTTCCTGCGGGCCTCATCTTCCTTATCTTGGTTCATAGCATTCAAGGCTTTCTTCTGCGGACAATCCCGCATCATGTGCACTCCATCGCACAAGTAACAAGCTAGCTTCGATTTGTCTTTCCCCTTGTCACCTTTGTCATTCTTCTTCACGGATGACTTGTGACTGTTAGTGTTTGTACCATATCTGACCCTCCACTCATACAACGACACGTGGATCAGAGAAGCTCACCCAAGCACCCAAGGCCTCGAACAATCGGCATCGACGACCGATGGCATTGTCTCAAAGCTGCAAACAGCCGCTACAGGCCCAGCTCGTCTACAATCGGCATCCCTTACCGATTGTCAGAACCAACCTCGAAGCACCCACCCAAAATATCAAAGGACTCGTGTCAACCTCAGGGCCCTCCCACGAATCCCACATCGGAAATGAACACTACTAGCATCCCAAATGCCATCTATAAATACACCCCTTCACCATCAACAAAGGGGTAAGACTTTTCAGCTTGACTCTTATACTTTTATATAGTCAACAGCAAGAGTTCTTATAAACAAACTTACTTTGGCATCGGAGGGTCTTAGGCTGGTTCCACACGGTTCCATAGACCTTACGAGTCTCGACTTCCTTCTATTCAGGATCAGCATCCGAGGACAGGAAGAATCTGCATCCAACACTCAATCGATCTCTTGATCATCCATACCACTTGTAAGTTGCACTCATCTCTATCTGTTCAAGTTTTAGTGCCAACAGATGGGCGCCGTCTGTGGGAATCGCTTATCGATTAACCCATATCTCAAAACTCCAAACACTGAGACCAAAAGATGAATCCATCTTCGGCCCTCCCCGCCGATGGCCCCATCATCGGCCTCGGCAGTGAGCCAAATCTAGCTCTCTTGCTTCAGACGCCACGAACAGAGACCCATGCTCGACCAACCACTCTGGAGGCTCGCATGGAGACTCTACAGCGGAAATGGCGCGAATGCAGGAGCACAACAATATCCTCGCTTCTAAACTAGATGACACTCAGAGGCAACTGCATGATCAGCAAACACATTCCACCCCGTTGCAGAACGGTTTGGAGCGACCCATGCAGGTTCGGCAGGAGAATTCGATTAAGAGCGTACGGAAGCCAAGCATTCAGGATAAAGGGAAACAGCAGGCAGCAAACAAACCAACCGCTTCCCGAAGACTGTTCGTACCCTCCCCCAGGGAGTGCCATCCAGAATATCGAGTTTACTCCGATTGCCGCGATAGGATCGATGAGCAGCGCAAGGAACGACAGCCCTCCCCCTCCGGATCCGGGCAATAATGTCAAATGAAAGATTCAACGTTATATAATTCGTTTCTGCAGGCAAACCCTCTTCCAAGAGAAGCATCTTTTTATAACACGAATTTTTTATAAAATAAAATAAAGAATTATTTGAAACTGGATTTGTACCAATGGTGGCCGCTATTAAGCTAAGTGGGTTATGAACTTATGATTATAATTAAAATAATGATGTCTCTTGAGTCTTGGCTAGAGGCAGTGGTTGGCCAAATGGGGTTAGCAAATCTATGACATTAATGAAGGTGGAACTTTTCTTTATAGATATTTTTGTTTAAAGAAATGGATCATGATGTAATAGCAGTGACTCGTGGATAAGAGAGGAAAGCTTTATAGTGAGAATACCTCAACTTCATGACTTGGCTGGGATTTCACGAGGAGATGTAAAAACTACTTGTTTTTCTGTTTTCATTTCATATAGACAGACATAATAAGGTTGTTTTTTGGGGGGTTCAAAATAGACATAATAAGGTAGATGACATGCATCATGTCATGCATACTGAACCCCAATCAATACTGATATCATCACAATTAATCCAGAGCATAAGAAATGATGAGATTGATATGTACGTCATGACCCAGGGCCTCTTCCAAAAGAACCCATTTCATGAACTAAACATGGCCTTAGTTCGAGTTGACATTTAGCTTCTTAAGGCCATTGGAGGGGGCTAAACTCAAAATTTAGGATTTTAGCCTAAAAACTCCCCCAAAGCACGTATAGGAACGGGCCAAATTATTACCTAGCTAAGTTTTGGGGCGAAATATGGGACCATTTTGCAGACCGGGCAATAATTTTTTGGGGCCCGAACTGTGAGAATCTGTTTTTTTTTAAAAAAATTTATTTAAACTATATATATTATTATGTTAAACTTATTTATGGTTTATTAAGATGGTTTTTCCTTATTTAATATTTATTGTGGAGACCTATATGTTATTAATTTTAAGTCTAGTATGAGATTATTCCTTTAGGTGAAAGATGATACCATTCTTGTTTTCCATGTGTAGAGACTTGGAATTAGTCTTAATCAAATCATCATTGACATGCCACCTTGCATGCTAGTAACAAGACTCAAACTAAACACATGATTGCATAATTGTGATTAATATTATATTTCTCCAAGAGGATGATATATATTAGGGGTGGCATTTTATACCGAAAAACTGAAAAACCGCAAAAATCAACCGATAATTTACCGCAATCGCGGTAAACCGAACCGCATTTGCATTATTTAGAACCGAACCGCATTTGCGGTTGCGGTTGCGGTATTTGATTTTCAAAACTTGCGGTTACCGCAAACCGCGAATATATTTTAAATAATATTGTCTATATTATATTGTATGTAAAATATATTTCATACAACATATTTCATACAATATTTTCTACAACTTGTGCAAAAGAGGATGAGATTGATGATGAGGTTGCACAAATTGGTGATGATGTTGATGTCACATTTCAACTAGTGCAAAAGAGGATGAGATTGATGAAGAGAAGTAATTAGTTTATTTATGCTCATGTTATTTATGCTTCTTCTTACAATAAAATGTACTAAACTTATGTTGTTTTATTTGTAGATAGCATTGGTGCTCAAACAACATAACGGGGTTCTTCAAATCCACTCACCACCACCAACACTTGAGTTTGTAACTTTAGTTTGTAACATTGGTGCATTGCATTTTCCTTTTAGTTTGTAAATTTAATTAACTTTGAATTGGATTTTCTTTTGGGTTGTAACTTTAATTCATTTTGCATTGCATTTTCTTTTTGGTTTGTAACTTTAAAGAATTTGGAATTGGAATGCTTGAGAAGTTTAACTTTAATTGGAATGCTTGGAATTGAACTTTAATTTTCTTTAGGTTGTGAATGCTTGAGAAGTTGAGGAGATTGTGAATTTATATATGCTTGAGAAGTTGGATTTTTATGACACAAAAAGAACTTGCGGTTTTAAACCGCTAGTCACGGTAACCGACCGCTTTTTGCAGTTTACCGCAATGCGGTAAACCGCAAAACGCGATCGGTTTGCGGTTTCAAAAATCACCATACCGCAAATAGTCGGTCGGTTTGCGATTTGGGCAAAAATTCGCGGTTACCGAACCGCAACCACCCATAATATATATACAAGTACAAGTTGATTTTGAAGGAAGTTGAGGTTCCACCCAAAACCAATTGGCAATGGGGGAAGTAGCCTAACTCCTTATAAACCCAAGCTAGGTCCCTTAACTTTTCAATATGAGACAAATATTCTTAACACGCCCCCGCACGTGTGGCGAACTTTCAAGCATAACGCGTGGACAACACATATTGGGTGGCGTGTGAGCACGTGTGGCCGTTAGGCCCAACACGTGAAGCCTTGCTTTAATACCATGAAGGAAGTTGAGGTTCCACCCCAAAACCAATTGGCAATAGATGAAGTAGCTCAACTCCTTATAAACTTAGGCTAGGTCCCTTAACTTTTTAATGTGGGACAAATACTCTCAACTGATTTTTCCTACAAGGAAAAGTAATTAGCTAATTACAAGGAATCCTAACTAAGTAATGATTCTAATTAGGTAACATAATTTACACTAGGAAATCAAGGGATCATGGGACCCTTGAATTATGGTTCACGAAAATCAGGGATCATGAGACCCCTAAATTATGGCTCATGCCAACACTCCCCCTCAAGTTGGTGCGTACATATCTCCTATACCCAACTTGTCAAGTGAGTCATGAAAAACCTTGCGTTAAGACCTATGCCAGCTATTCTTCTAACTTTACAAATGGTATATCGATTCGCTTATCTACCAACTTCTCCTTGATATCATGCCTATCCATTTTTTCTCCTTGATATAAGGGTCTTCCCAACTGGGCTTCATCTTTTTCGCCCCCTTCTTTTGTGCTGAAATGAATTTTTTTCTAAGCACAAGGTCCCCAAGTTGGAATTGTCTAACTTTGGCTCTTTTGTTGTAGTAGGACATCAACTGTTGATTATAAGTTGCAATGCGAACAATGGCCTTTTCTCATTCTTCCTCAAACAGGTCAAGGTTGACCTTCATCTGGTCGCAGTTCTGATCAATGCTGCCCACCTCAATACTCATGGATGGAATAGTGATATGAGGGAGAATATTTGTGAGAGATCTTCCACCCTTTGAGCTTCCTTCTTTTACTTCTTCCTCGGTTCCTGTAAAATAGATTAAAGTCAACAGACCATACCCAGGGGTGTTGACCAAAGGTCCTTCGATGCCTAAGTCAGTTAGATGATCTTTAGGAAGATACGAAATTAACAGAAAGGTTGGAGTTTTCTCTTACGAAGAGAGCTGGGTGGCCAGAGTCGTGTATGTGGTGGTGTGTGGCCGTGAACAGTGGCGGACGCACTTTGGGACAAGAGGGGTCGCACAACCCCTTAGGATGCCGGAAATACGGTTGTGGGCTCCATGAGCGACCCTTGTGTGTGCACACAAGGTGCTCGATGAAAGTCCCATGTGGGTAATGGAGAGAAAGAAAGTGATGGGAGGGAGAGAAGAGAAGAAAAAATGAGAGAGAAGAAGAAGAAAGAAAGGGAAAAAAAAGGAGAAAAAAAGGGTGAAGATAGATGGGGATGGAGTGGCGACGGAGGTTGGGAAGAAAGAAACAGAGAGGAAGAAGAAGGAAAATAATAAATAGAGAGAGAGAGAGAGAGAGAGGTAAAAAAAGAGGGGGAAATATTAAATAAAAGGAAAGAAATTGGGAATAGGAAAAATAAAAATAAAGAAGATGGATACTATTTAATACAGTATGACACCAAACAAGATAAGAAATATGGAACCAGTGTTCGTGTCAAAGAGAAATGGTATGATATCGTATCATACTATTTACTATGTAACACCGAACAACATGGTATGAGATTGGCACGGTTTGTTTTCGGTATCGGTTTTCCGATTTTGATGCCCAGCACTACCTGGCCAAACTACGTCGGTCCAGGGCTCACTCAATTTTTTTTAATTGACCTGGCCACAAAACTACGTCGTTTTGAGCCATGCTTTTGAAAAAACAAAAACAAAAGATCATCCTCCTCCCCTCTCATTTATCCGACTCCACAACACATCTCCAAATTAATATCTCACAACCCTAGGAGCCCCAACCTCCCCACTACCTCCTCTTCGCCAGCACTGATCACAATCGCCTTGTGTCATCACCGTCTTTCTATTTTTTTAGTGCTATTTTCTTTGTAGGGAAAATTTCAACACTTTCATACTAAGACCCCTTGGCCCCAGAATCCCGAATCTCCCACTAGCCGTGAAGAAGAGAGAGTGGCATGAGAAAGAGAGAGGAATTTATATTTATATTTATATATTGTTGTTGTTATTTATTTATTAAATTAAATAAATTGTAAAGTATTGTTCATCCAACAGTACGTGCCCCAAGTTCTCACTCTCTCAGGCCATGAGCCATGCATGAGTATAAATTGAAGAAAGTAATGAACATGAACTTACGCAGAATACAGGATTAATAGTAAAAGGCGAAAAGAAGAAGGAGGTTCCCTGTGGTTTTATTAGAGTGTGTGTGATCTCACTTTTTGTTGGGTGTTCTTGCTGATATTATCATAAAGGAGATGTCTCATACACCGTAGTCTGAATTATTAAAAAATTACCGAATCATTCCAAAAAGAAACAAACAAACAATTCAAACCTATTCAAATTTCCACCGAATAATTATTATAGTAGTCAGGTATTTCTCGAAAAGAAAAAAATACCCGTAGGCCAACCCATGTGAAACATATAAATCTATGTCCACCAAAAAGCAACCCACGTGTATACATAATCTAAATTTTTTCTCGTTTTAGTGGGGGCATTGGGACTACAAAAAAAACATATAAGATAAATGGAGAAACCAGAGGCTATTAATTTAAGGATCACTTTTTGAGGTCTTCGGAAACCAAACCTCTGTTCTATTGAATGTTAGTTGTAGCCTAACGGCTATAGGCATGCATGTTTTAAATGTACGTCGTGGGTTTGTGCGGTGCGGGTGTCTCTCAGAGAACTCTAAGCTGTTGTAACCACAAGAAAGCCAAGAGGTCCTACTTTTCTTTCCATTATAAAAGGAGAAGAAGATTGTGATCCTCTTAAAACCCAAAGAAAAAAGAAGTAGAAAAAGGGGAAGAGATGGGGGAGAGGGTGACAGTTAGCATAAGGGAATCGAGCATGGTGAAGCCAGCCGAGGAGTCGACGCCTCGGGGCTCCCTTTGGCTCTCCAACTTGGACCTAGTGTTCCCGCCCTTTCACACGCCCAGTGTTTACTTTTACAGACCAAGCTGTGGTCATGAGCACAATTTCTTCGACCCGGAAGCGCTCAAGCAGGCACTCATCAAGGCCCTCGTGCCCTTCTACCCTATGGCCGGCCGCCTCAAGCTCAACGACCAGAATGGCCGTTTGGAGGTTGATTGCAATGCGGAGGGAGTGCTCTTTGTTGTAGCGGAGAGCTTCTCTACCGTCGATGATTTCGGCGATTTTGCACCCTCTCCCAATTTCCTTCCGCTAATCCCCCGCATTGATTATGCTGCGGGCATATCCTCATATCCCATTTTGGTGTTACAGGTAAGTAGATCAAACGCCCATTTAAGTTTAAGTTTTATGCGAAGTAGAGGTTCGAGACCCTCAGCCACCCAATGAATATTTATGTAAAGTTTAGACACCATTTGAAAAATGGAGGTAACCTACTTCAAATGTGGTGGAGTGTCACTTGGTGTTGCAATCGAACACCGCATTGCAGATGGAGTTTCTGGTCTCCATTTTGTAAATACATGGTCTAGTATTGCTCGTGGGGATCTCTCAAATATTACACCACCCTTTATGGACAGGACATTACTTCGTGCCCGTGACTCGCCTCAGCCTGAATTCCCCCACACCGAATACCATCCTTTTCCAGAAATGAAATCAGCTTCTGATGAGCATCTGCAAACCACAAGTAATATTACTACGTCCCTTTTTAGATTCACGCAGGAGCAGCTCATGTAAGCGTTATAAGGTCACACACTCATTGAACTTGGCTGGGACTCTGAGACAGATACCAAGATCAATTAGAACAAGTATTCTGAAGCTTATAGATATGTGATTAAGATATTCTATTTAAGCATTGAAGTCCTAATATAATTAAAAGAGTTGGACATAGTCATCCGGTTACTTGGTGATTAAGTTGAATTCTAATAGGATTGTAATGGGAGAGTCCTATTAGAATTACACCAACTAAAGCTCATTATAAATGGGATAGGTCCCTGCCTCTGTCAAGCACCGAATCACAAAAGTACTTGAGCCCCATTGAGATAGAGTGATATACAGAGCTTGTTAAGAGGTGGAAGACTTGTCTACTGGAACAATGGTTTCTTCTGCAGGTATTTAGTGTATTATTTGTATGTCTGCTAAGATGTTATAAGACTAACATGTGGTATCAGAGCTGCAGGTTTTGTCATACTTATAATACCTATAAAGGCAGCAGCGTTTGCAGGAGCATAAATCAGATTCTGCAATTTTTGTTATGGATTACTTTTATGATTGGTTTACTAACGATTATGCAGGAAATTATACAGTCAATCCAAATAGTTCCTAAAGGAATATCATAATCAAATAAAATAGCCAAAGCAATTTTGTTGATTATGATATATCAATTGAACAAAAGAAAAGGATTGAGTCTGTAACACATATTGAGATATAGAGAACAGTTTTGCCAAAGCAAAGATGTTTTATATGTTTTGGTATGTGTTAGCATAAAATAGTGCATGGCTTATGAGAACTGTTTGAAATTTTTCTACTCAAAAGTATAAAAGTCTCAATGAAAGTCAGTTAGCATGTATCTGTGCATTGGTTTTATGATCAAGTATTGCATATTAGAAATTCAAAACAAATGAATCCTAATATGTTTCCAGTTTTGGGGAAAAGATAATTTACTCTAGCATGTCCTATTCTGCAGCTTTGAACCCATCCTCTGTGAGTCACCACGCAATTGTTCCATTGACTGGGACAAACTTCAGGAAGTGGAAAGAGGATGTGGATATAGTCCTGGGAATTATGGATATGGATCTGGCCCTTAGAGAAGATGAACCAGCAAGACCAGCAGATGGAGCAAGTGCTACTCAGAGATCGAAGTATGAAAAATGGCAAAAGGCAAATAGGGTTGCACTGATGATCATCAAGAGATCTATGACTGATGCTGTTCGAGGAGGTGTTCCTGATCTCAAGGATGCAAAAGCTTATTTGTCTGCAGTGGAAGAGAGGTTCCAACGATCTGAGAAAGCAGAAACTGGTGTGCTTATGTGTGAACTGACAACAATGAGGTATGATGGAGCTGGAAGTGTCAGGGAGTACATTCTGAAATTAATTGAAATCTCCAGCAAACTGAAGGAACTAGAGGTATCTCTGTCTGATACTTTTCTTGTGCATACCACTCTCAATTCATTACCTGCTGAATTCACTACACTGAAATCAAGTTATAATGCTCAAAGAGAGAAGTGGAATCTGAATGAACTCATAGCAATATGTGCTCAAGAAGAAGATAGGATCATAAGGGAAAAAGTGGACCTCACAGTTAACATGATAACTAAGTTCAACCCTCCAAAATCCTACCCAAATGAGTCTGCCAAAAAGGAGCTAGTCAAGAATGTTCACCTCCCCAAAAGGACAAATGACTTTAAGGCTAACAAAACATCCAACTTTAAGTGTTTCTTCTGTAAAAGGCCAGGGCACATGAAGAAAGCTTGTCATAAATACAAGCGATGGTTAGAGAAACAAGAAGCTAAAGGTAATCTCCAGTCTTTTGTCTGTTTTGAGTCTAATCTAGTTAACGTTCCCTCTAATTCCTGGTTACTTGATACTGGTTGTTCTGTCCATGTCACAAATACTTTGCAGGGCTTTCTAAGAAAGAGAACTCCAAATAGGAATGAGGTCAATGTCTTCGTAGGGGATGGAACAAAGGTTGAAGTCAAAGCAGTAGGAGTCGTCAATCTTCAGCTAGGATCGAGTCATTGTCTAGAGCTAGATGATGTAGTCTATGTACCTTCCATGAGAAGGAATCTTATTTCAATTTCTAAATTAGTTTTGTCAAATTATTCTTTTCAATTCAATAAAGAGGGCTTCAGTTTGTTTCATAATTCAATTCCAGTTGCAAAAGGCCCTGTTGAATGTGGTTTATTTCACTTAAATTCCATTCCATCTGCTCTAAACACTGAAATCATTCCAAATCCAACTCAATCTGCTAGGCTTTGGCATCATAGGTTAGGTCACATCTCTAAAGAGAGAATCCAACGCCTAGTTAAAGAACAAGTCCTGCCACCAGTAGACTTCTCTGATCTAGATGTCTGTGTCAATTGTATTAAAGGGAAATTCACCAAGGCAAGAAAGAAATGTTCAAATAGAAGTGGTCAACTCTTAGAAATAATCCATACAGACATCTGTGGCCCTTTTCCCATCCAAACTCTAGAAGGCCACAGATACTTCATAACCTTCATAGATGACTACTCTAGATATGGCTACTTGTTTCTCATTACAGAAAAATCTAGTGCTCTGGAAGCTTTTAAAATTTTTAAAACAGAAGTTGAAAGACAGTTGGAACTAAAGATAAAAGTTGTTAGGTCTGATAAGGGAGGAGAATATTATGGGAAATTTGATCAAACTGGAGACACCCTGGACCTTTTGCTAAGTATTTGCAGGAATGTGGAATTGTTGCACAATACACCAATCCAGGAACTCCAGGAGTAGAACGGTGTAGCTGAAAGAAGAAATAGATCACTCAAGGACATGGTGAGGAGCATGATCTGCAATTCACAGCTACCTAATTACCTATAGGGCGAGGCAATAAGGACAGCAAATTACATCCTAAACCGTGTACCAAGTAAGGCAGTATCAAAGACACCATTTGAGCTATGGACTAATAGAAAGCCGAGCCTCAACCATCTGCATATATGGGGGTGCAAGGCAGAAGCAAAAGTCTACAATCCACAAGAGAAGAAATTGGATCCTAAGACCATAAGTTGTTTTTTTGTAGGTTATCCAGAGAAGACGAAGGGGTACAGATTTTATTGTCCAAATCATACAACAAGGCTTGTGGAAACAGGTAGGGCAGTTTTTCTAGAAAATGTCCATGAAGAAAGAAAGGCCACAGATTTCCGTTTTTGAAGAGTTGGGTGAAATTGCAATTGAACCAGCAAAGCAAAGTGTGCAAGTTCCATATATAAGTGAAATACAAGGAGAAGATTATGAAGATATGAAACCTGAACAAGAACATGGGAATGAAATTCAAGTCCAGGAAACTCAAGATGTGAACAATGAAGTAGTTCAGCCACAAGAAGCACCAGCCCCACAGAGAAGATCTAACAGAAAAAAAAAGACCAGCGATATCCCAAGATTATGTAGTGTATTTACAAGAATCAGAGTTTATGGCATCATATTTTGAAAATCCTTTATCTTTCAATGAAGCCATTAATAGTCCAGAGGTATTGAAATGGAGAGAAGCCATGGAAAGTGAATTAGATTCAATGAAAAACAATCAGGTGTGGGATTTAGTGGAGCTGCCAGAAGGAGTGAAGCCAATAGGGTGTAAATGGGTGTTCAAAACCAAGAAAGACTCAATGGGCAACATAGAAAGATTCAAGGCCAGATTAGTTGCAAAGGGTTTTACTCAAAAAGAAGGAATAGATTACAGTGAAACCTTTTCTCCAGTTTCAACTAAAGATGCTTTTCGGATTATTATGGCTCTTACTTGCACAGGATGACTTGTTTTTACATCAAATGGATGTAAAGACAGCCTTTTTAAATGGGAGACTAGATGAAGAGATATATATGGTGCAACCTGAGGGTTTTATAAAGGATGGAGAAGAGCATTTGGTCTGCAAACTCAAAAAGTCCATTTATGGACTGAAGGGCATCAAGGCAATGGTACTTGAGGTTTGATGAAGTTGTAAGCTCACAAGGCTTCACAGAGAATCCAGTGGATGAGTGTATTTATTTAAAATTTAGTGGGAGCAATTTCATTTTTTTTAGTACTCTATGTCGATGATATCTTGCTGGCCACTAACAATTTGTCTATGCTTGCTGACACAAAGTTTTTCCTGTCCATCGCATTTCGAGATGAAGGATATGGGGGAGGCGTCTTATGTGCTAGGAGTGGAGATACACAGAGACAGAAGTCGTGGTATGCTTGGCTTATCACAGAAGGGGTACATAGAAAGAGTGCTTAAAAGATTTAATATGCTATCTTGTGCATCTGGAGAAGTTCCTATTACAAAAGGAGACAAATTAAGTAGAGCTCAGAGTCCTCAAAATGAGTTGGAGAGAGAAGAGATGAAGAACAGACCCTATGCATCTTTAGTGGGCAGCTTAATGTATGCTCAAGTATGCACAAGACCAGACATTGCCTTTGCAATTAGTGTGTTAGGCAGATTTCAAGCAAATCCAGGGAATGCACATTGGATAGCAGCCAAGAAAGTCATGAGATATTTGCAAAGGACCAAGAGTTTTATGCTGGTTTATCAAGAGACAAGAAAGCTTGGAGTTAGTAGGATATTGTGATTCTGATTTTGCAGGTTGTCCAGATGATTTAAAGTCTACATCAGCATTTGTTTTCTTGCTAGCAGGAGGAGCTGTTTCATGGAAAAGTTCAAAGCAAAGCATTGTGGCTGCTTCAACGATGCATGCTGAGTTTGTTGCTTGTTATGAGGCCACCATCCAAGCATCTTGGTTGAAGAACTTTATAACAGGTTTGCGTGTGGTGGATTCGATTGCTAGACCGGTGCAAATTTTCTGTGATAATAGTGCAACAGTATTTTATTCCAGAAACAACAAGAGGTCAGCTGGTACAAAACATCTTGAAATAAAGTTTCTGTTAGTGAGAGAGAAGATAAAAGCAAGGCCAGACTTGGGATTGATCACATAAGCACACATGACATGATTGCTGACCCTTTGAATAAAGCAATTCCCAACAGTATATTCAAGAGACATGTGACTAGCATGGGGATTTTGGCTAGTTTGAATGATCAGAATAGTGGGAGTAAATTTGCAGTTCATTTTCAGTTATTTGATATGCATTGAGGTAGAATTTTTATGTTTTGTTTTGCTTAACTATTGAAGTTTCATATTTGGTTGCTACAGTTTCTCATTATACTTCAATTAAGTATTATTTTTCTTCATGATTTATTTTCATGAATTAAAGTTTGAATGCAACCATACAGAGCTTCGTTTTAGAAGCATTAAGTGGACCTGGTGTATCTATATGCATGCAGTTCACATATAAAGAGCATATAGTGCATCTATTTGACTTTGTCTTGTGGGAGTTTCATGTGGATGAGGATTTTATGGATGTAATTATGGATGCCTTGCTTGATTGAAACAAGTTTGTGTATCTGTAGTTCTGCATTTATATTCTCATCTGACAGAAACATGTTTAGGATTTTGTTCTTTGATCTTATGGCGCCTTAAAGTTTGTATTTGTTTCGAGTTCGAAAGGAGCCTATGTTTTAATGGTGTGTGTGCCCTAGTGGGAGAATGTAAGCGTTATAAGGTCACACACTCATTGAACTTGGCTGGGACTCTGAGACAGATACCAAGATCAATTAGAACAAGTATTCTGAAGCTTATAGATATGTGATTAAGATATTCTATTTAAGCATTGAAGTCCTAATATAATTAAAAGAGTTGGACATAGTCATCCGGTTACTTGGTGATTAAGTTGAATTCTAATAGGATTGTAATGGGAGAGTCCTATTAGAATTACACCAACTAAAGCTCATTATAAATGGGATAGGTCCCTGCCTCTGTCAAGCACCGAATCACAAAAGTACTTGAGCCCCATTGAGATAGAGTGATATACAGAGCTTGTTAAGAGGTGGAAGACTTGTCTACTGGAACAATGGTTTCTTCTGCAGGTATTTAGTGTATTATTTGTATGTCTGCTAAGATGTTATAAGACTAACAGCTCAGTCTCTTGAAAGCCAAGTCTAAGGAAAAGGGAGACGGCCAGAATACTAATACAGTCAACTATACAACATTTGAGATGTTGACATGTCATATTTGGAGATGTGTTTGCAAGGCACGTAAACTTCCGGATGATCAAGACACCAAGCTATTCATTCCAATTGATGGACGGAACAGATTGCGACCCCCACTCCCACCTGGTTTCTTCGGCAATGCCCTTTTCAGAACCACACCAATAGCTGCAGCAGGAGATCTCCAATCGAAACCAACTTGGTATGCTGCAAGCTGTGTTCGCAGTGCTTTGGTGCGGAGGGACGATGATTATCTTCGATCAGTCCTTGACTATCTTGAGCTTCATCTTCCTCGTAATCCCCAACTTGTTACGGGGGTTCCAACGATTCAGTGCCCAAATCTTTCGATAAACAGTTGGATCAAGCTGCCGATTCATGATGCTGATTTTGGTTGGGGTCGACCCATTTTCATGGGGCCTGGCCGCCCATTTGTGTTGGACGGGAGGTGTTTGTTGTTACCAAGTACAACTAATGATGGGAGTATATCAATTATCCTTTGTCTGCAATCTGAGCACATGAAATTATTTTCCAAATTGTTGTATGACATATAATTAGGAAATGAATCGCCTTCATCTTTAAGGTTGTTCAAATTTGAATTTGAGTATTAATTTGTGCACGTTGCTTCACTGAGTATCGCAAAACTGAGTTTCAAAATTCATCGATATGTAATATTGGTGCATGTACGGTTGCTCTGTTTCTCATCAAATAAAAAGAATATTGAATTCTTATGATGAGTTTCTGAAATGTTGTCATTCTGTTTTCACATATTTTTCGTGAGAGAAATGAAGTTGTTGTGCTTAAGGCTTGACCATATGCTTCTATCATTAGTAGTTGTGCTCGCATGTTATGTTGCGTTGCTTTTTAATATTAAATTCCCTTTCTCAAGCTTTTAAAATGAAGTTCACTTTAATTAAATCAAACAAAGAATAATGTCTCTGCAAACGTAACGTGCCTATTTTTTCATACAATAATGTGTCTTTTTTTTATTCTTAAAATAATGTGCCTATCAAGACTAAAACAAATGTGCCTATTTTTATCTTAAATAATGTACCTATTTCTTTTACATGTTAGTGCAGAGGAAATAAGTTTCTCTCTCTAGCTTTTTGGCATGTTAGGCTCCAGATATAGGCTATATTTCAAATATAGCTCTAAAATAATGCAAAACTATCTCTCCAGCTTTATCGGCTAAATAAAATTTTGGCCAAATTTGGAGGGCCACATTTGGCCCTTTAGCCCTCCAACTAGGCCACATATAGCCCACAAAGTATAGGCCAAATTTTTGTGGGCCCATGCATTTGCTTTTTAAAAGTCAACAATAAAGTAAGATGATGTCATATATATAATAAAATATGAAGGATCCTAAAATATAGCCCTTACATCCTTGAAGATGGAAAAATTTAGCCCTGCACTATTCTTTAAAAAATTAATATTTTGGATGGCTAAATTTTTAGCCATGGACTACATTTAGCCCTATGACTGGAGATGGCCTTAGAACTTTGTATATTAATTGGGCAAAAGTATTTAAATATTAATTGGGGTTACTAATGTGGTTACATATTAATTAGGCTTACTAATAAAATGGGATATGAATGAATAAGTAAACTTAACATACTCAGGATGGTTTGGTTTCGACCGATTTTTCCAACACAAGAATCGGGATGGGAACCGATCTGTAACGGCCTAGTTCAGTTTTTAAGCCTAAGTTGACTTCTTTTGTCAACACGATTTTTTTGGACTCGATTTGGATTGGTTGACCAGTTCATCGGTTCAAATGCCCACCCCTATTTAAAATTAGTATTATGATTAAGTTGTTTATATTGGTACCAACTGAGGTTTTTGATGTTTTTATAAAACCCCCAGGTTTTGAAAATTACACTAACATCATCTGGAGTGTCAAATTGTTTTCACAAAAATCTGCAGTGAAGGAATTGAATAAATTGACTACAAAAGGACTGCTCTATTTATATGAAGAACCCTTTCCAAAAAAAATAAAAATAAAAATCTGAAAAGGCAATCAATGTATCACTTCGATAAACAATTGCATTGGCACCTTTTTCTGAAAATCCAAAAAGGACCACCATTGTCCACTGGTTTCCGATAGGGTTGCAAAAAAATCTGAAAAGTTATCACTTCTATTTTGTAAAGGGCACCCGTTCCTTCAGTTGGGCTCATTACCAGAAACCTCCAAAAGTTGGGCCATTTTAATAACACAATGGTCATAACCCAATGAACTAATAATTCTTAACCCAATGATGTTTACTAATTTCTATTCAAATAAGAAAATTAATACTAAATTTCTCAGAAAAAAATTTGAACCGAACCATCCGCATTTGTTTAGTTTGGAGGGTTTGAACAGAATGAGCAAACCCAAGATAGATAAATTGAAACCCAGAATCTAGCAAGACAAGTGCTACAATATCATATATAGGACCCACACAACAAGATAGAACGAAGAGGCCCAAACCATTAACCCTTCTCTGGATGGCATTAGCAAATCCTTGAGGCCTGGTTTTCATCAAACATAAAATAATATTACCAACAGTAGAATTAAATATCAAATGCTTCAGGCCAAAAAGAGAAAAGTCAAAGTTTCAAGTGCCTTCTCTTCAGTTTTCTGCCAAACCAGAACTCGTATGGATTAGTTCCCTTCCTCCAGCATTTGTCATTTCTTCTTCCAAACACTAGCAAATTTCCAAAAAAATTCTTCTGCATGATTGAAAATACCAAATCCAAAAGAATTTTATTTTGAAAAGAAAAAAGGAAGAGAGAACATAGGGGGTGATCCCCTAAATATATACATATCCTCACATGACCAAATTACTCAATAATTAGAATCAAGCATGTCCATGAGAGAGAGAGAGAGAGAACCAAGAGAGCAGTTATACCAAATCCAAAATTGTGGCTCATTGAATTTGCCATGTATTGTTTCCTGCATTCTATTACAACTGCCTTTAAACAATGATAGTATGTTTTGGCCTTGTTGCATTTGAACACTTCACAACCTGCTTTAAGCCTTTCAAAGCACTCTGGGGTATAAACTATACCATATTAAGAGGAAGAAAGAACAGGAAGGGAAAAAGGAAAAGAAGGAAGAGAGGGAGAAGGAGAAGGAGAGGGAGGGTCGCTTGCAGAACACTAATTGCAACTACAATCAAAATCAATGTACTTATGATGGGTGTTCTGATACTATATACGTAGCCACCCATAAGTGTTAATTAATACCTACTCTTGTTCTCCTCTTTAAGGATTTTGGTTTTGGTAAGCTTATTGCAAATCATACATTTATAAATAGCTGATCTAAAACCTTAACTATCCATTAGGTTTTCAAGATTTCAAGCCAAAAAAGAAAAGACTATATTCAACAGAGGCAAGAAACAAAATTATACATTGTTGACACCGAAATGACTTATTTATCTTACAATCAATTTTCATTTGAAAGGGTTTTTTTTAGGATCTTTCCCATTAAGAGAGACGATAATATACTAAACTTACACACACTACACAGATGTTAGAACTAAAACCAGGGACCTTTCCTAAAAAGAGCAATTGCTCCAAATCACTAGTGGATCCTTTGCATTTGAAAGGTAATTTTAGTTAGACCAATTTAAGTTGATTTAATAGTAATAACTCTTGGTGGATGTCTGAATGAAGTGACTCGGTACTAGTAATGGTTCATGGAGTCATGGTTTCCCAATTCGACTCGGTACTTTGTTCCACCAAATCCAAGTCTTGGTATCTTATCTTCTTCACCCACCGCTCCACCTATCTCAGTTTCTTCTTCACCATGTCATGAGACTTGTCAACTGTGCCTGCAATTTGGGCATACTGCTCCAAATTGTCCACATCGCCACAATTATTCCTATCAAGGCTCGCCTCCTTCACCAGCTCTCACTACTCTTACTGCCACTTCTACTAGTCAATTTACTGATCCTAATATTTGGTTGACAGACAATGGGGCAACCAATCACATGACATCTGATCTGTGACTTCTTTCTAATGTTACACCTTCAACCACCAAGGATAATGTCACCATAGGTAATGGTACTGGACTGGACATAGCTCATATTGGTAGTTCTTCTCTTGTGTTTGGTCATCAAGTCTATACTTTGCCTGAGGTTTTACATGTTCTAAACCTTGCTACTAATCTCCTATTTGTGCATCGTTTTTGTCTTGACAATAATTGCCAACTTCTTTATAATGCCTTTTGGTTCCAAATACAGGATTTGAAGGGGAGAATTTTGTATTACGGAAAGTGTCTTAATGGCCTTTATCCTCTCCCGACAAGGACACTTTCTACCTTACCACCTACGGCTGCTTTTCATAGACAGAAAGTTAGCAATACACTTTGGCATTATCGACTAGGCCATCCATCTAATGAAATAACTAGCTCTATGTTAGCTAAGATTCATATACCTCTATCCTCTAGTTCTTCTCAATTCTCTTATCTTCATGACAATCTAATGCTGAGTTCTCCTAGCATTAGCTTGAGGGGGATGTTAGCCTACATCTCAAACCACCTGATTAAAGCTCTTATGCCCATGTGCTGTTAGTTGTATATTGTGAGCTGGCGTGTTAGTTACGATTACTAGTTAGTTAGCAGTCCGTTAAGGTAATCAGCTGGTTAGTATTAATTAAGCTGAACTGATCTACATGTATATATATAAGCTGGTACTGTTACTTTGAGAAATAATGAAAAACATTCCTTCAGTATCAAATATCTCTCTCGAACTCTCTCTTCTACCTTCTGTGATTTCTAAGCTTGATTGAGCTCTTTAATGCAGTCCTAGAGGAAAGCTTTCACTTATGTCTCCTGCATAGTTCAAATGTTTTGTGATCATTATATAATTAGAAATTTGGTATAAGTCTAATTATGAGGAGAGATTTTGGGTGCAATCCACGCAGAAATTGTTGTTCCAAGTCCTTTCACTTTTGGGCCACATAAGATTACATGCCTTTTTCAATTTATTGATATTTACTTTTATTGATTTTTTATTTTTTGTTCCTGCACCTAAAACATAAATAAGGTAAATTATGAATTCATAAAACTGGTAAGTTATTGATTTGTAGGATATTAATTATCATATTTTATTTGAATTTAATTGCAAATCTATTTATTGAATTCTGAAATTTTCCCAAGGTATACCGACATCAAAATTTGTAATAAGAGTTCATAAAAACTTCATACCTTAACAATAGGTAAGGTACCTATACATGCACCTCGTATGCAGTATGCAGGTAATTAAATTCATAAGTTACCTCTAGTCTAGGTAGTTATACCCTCTAGCTCAGGTAATTGTACTCATATAATATCTTGGTATGGATCTTTAAACTCAACTGAGATAAAAGTCCATATAAAATTTCTTTGGAAAAACAAAAAAAAAACACTATTACATGGAAGACAGGGTACGTATGTATATAAATATGAAGCTCTAAAAAAACTGCTTAAGAAAACTCAAGAAAAAAACACTTACCTGTAAGGCAGGTACATATATATACAAGGAAAACGCATTATATATAAGGAAATGTATACACATATGTATAAGGAAACATTGAATTTTAGGAAAGTGTTTTCATATAATTCCATTTATGAGTGGCATATCCTGTAAATTTTTTAAAAATTATGGACATACTAATTGCTTAATTGGTGAGACTGGACTACAATTGAAAAGAGAGAACATGTGGACTGCATCCATTATATCTCGATGAAAATGAACCTATATCTAAGAAGCCCTTATATAATTAATTAGGCAACCATGTGGTTATTGATTTTATGAAGTCAACGCTATTTTTTTTGTCATTTTCTTTTTCAAAAGTTTAACATTTCATTCTCTCCTATTTTTTCTTCTAAAATTTCCGAGTACAAAAGTACCAAGTAGCTATTGGTTTAGTGGTATTTTTCTTCATATATTATGGGCTTATTTATTGAAATGCCTCATGTGATTTCCAAATAGTCTCATATTGCCCCCTAACGTTTTAAATGACTCAATTTCCTCCTAAACTTTCATTATGTGACCAAAGTTGCCTCATTCTGTTAGTTTTCAAATAAAAATCTCAATTGATGTGAATTATTTTTATTAAAATTCAAAATTCAAAATAAATATAAAAAATGCTTGAAATTATTTAAAATATATATGAAAAATATATCCTTTTTTTTTCCTCCTTCAATAATCAGTCCCCACCACCATATCCCTCATCTCAACCAGCCTCACCGCCCAACCAACCCCAGCAAACCTTCATCCTCTTTCTCTCCCTCCTACCACACCCCCCCAACCCCTTCCGTGGCAGCCAAAAACCCAACTCGCCCTCTACCTTCTCCTCCTTCTCTCTTCAACATCATCAAACCCTAACCAACAATTCACCCTCTGTCTCTCTCCTCCCAATTCTCTCTCTTTCTTTGGCAACCATCGAGGGAGATCTGAACTGCCATAGATGCAAAATATGAAGTCAATTTTGTGATTCTGTTTGTGGGTTTTGTGCCATTTGACAGTTGGGGAGAGAGAGGGGTGGGTTTTGGTGGGGCGTTGGGGCTAGTTGAGATGAGGGAGAAGGTGGTGGGGGCTGACGATTAGAGAGAAAAAAATAAGGAGACATTTTTATCTTTATTTTTAAAAATCATTTCAAATAATTTTTATATTTAATTTAGATTTTTTTAATTTTTAATAGTTCAATTTACCAAAATACCCAGGCTACTTCAACTGATTTAACGATTTTTATCTGAAAACTAACGAAATGGTATAACCTTGGTTACAGAATGAAAGTTCAAGTTGGTTATTGAGTATTTGAAACCACACGGGGCATTTCAACAAATAAGCCTATATCATGGAGTAATTACACCATACAGTCAACAGTTCAATATATTTTTAATAAACTAAAAGAGGAAAAAGGATGAGGGTTCCCAAAGAACTTCAGACAAACATAGAAACCTGAACACGGGAAGAATCTATTAACTAAAGGGTTAGGATCTCTACACTACCCTCAGTTCTTTCGTGTATGAAAAAACAAATTAATGTCCGCATTCATTTCCAGAAGCGGTCAAGGTAACTCCTGTTTTTATACTTACACTTTCAGTCTGTCAACCTAAAATACAGTTAGGAACTTAGGATCAAGGAGTTAAATCTTATTCAGCTAAATACCGCTGATGATCTTGATGCCGCATAATTAGAGAAACTGAATTTTCGTATACGTTTGAATCTGCTCAGCTCGTTCAGTATAAAACCTCGGAGCTCGGGTCGTCTCCAAATGGTAGATTTAAATCAGGTAGCGAAAAGGCAGCATCCTGGCTCCCGGCCTCTTCTACCTTGCAAGAAACATTTGGTGGACAGGAGCTTTGGGAAGCGCCAAGATTACTGCAATGAACAATTGTTGGCATGATTTTTGTAGGGACACCAACTGCATTTACTTGCTCAAGTTGGTACGAAATGGATTCACCAGGCACAACAGAAGTTGTAGCTTTCATCGTTGTCTGGGGCAACTGCAAATCAAGCTGTAATTGAACATAAAACCACTATTAAAATCCATGTCATGCCTGTCTATAATACATTCTTCTTTAAGTAGCTGATAATCACGACAATATAGAAGGTAAAATCCCATACTTAATAAATTATGTGACAGGAAAGACTAAAAAGAGTTTCATATTACATTTCTACCATAACGACACTACTCAAAATTTGGTAATTTGTTCAAATTTTGATGTCACCTATTGCCTAATATAAATTTTTTTTACGTAGCTTGTGAACATTCAGTTTCCTTTTTTTACCCCTTCTTGAAAGCTAAAGTAACACATAGTTGAATGCAGGAAGCATCCTTAGTGGAGGAAACTAGAGAACCAGAAGAGTAGGCCACTGTTGAAATGAAAGTGACCTTGAAGTCTTGAGAGAACGTGTAATCGTCTGCTGATGCATACCATAGTGTGCCCATTATGTATTAGAAGACCATATATGACATTCCCTACCCAAACATAAAAAATTTAACCCTCAAGAAAAGATGAAGCACTTTATCATGCAGCAGGCTGGTTCAAAACATATACATAGTGTCCACATGTATGTATTCTGCGACTGAGGTGGACTTCCTACTTAAGCGCATTTTCTGAAAGTTCTAATGAGGGATGAGAAAATTTCTGCACTGATGTTGAGATGTTCTGATACTTGATTTGTACCAAGATCGCAACTCTAAGCAGATGGAACTACAAGTCTACAACTTTCAACACACGCCCTTAAACGATGCAACAAAGGCCCCAATGCAGACGTCAATCACTCATCCAGAGACGACTAAAAGTTCTAGAATCATGCAAAACAGAGAAATCTCCCCAAGAGGAAAGAAAATCAGCACATTTGAGGCATACAAATTATCCTATATGTGAAGTTGATTCTCTAATCCAATAAAGAACTTATAAACAGATTTTGATGTGCAAGCATCAAATTTTCACAAAAACAGCTTGGAAGCCATTATTTTATAATAGCTAGAATCTCTCCTAGCTAGAATCTTTCCAATCCAAAATATCTTTTAGTTTTAGAATAACGAAATCAAAGATCGGGCACATGAAAATTCATGAAACTTTAAGTTTTAGAATAAAGCCATTATTTGCAAACAAAAACTGAATCCGTTATGAGGTTTCAAACTGCAAGTTTCATGAAAATTCAAATATATCCAAGTTCGTTTTAAAAGCATACATATAACATAAAGAGTCTAGAGAGTAGTAGCAGCATGTTCACCTTTATTTTTCTCAAGCTTTCATTTGTGGCCCTCTGTTTTTCAACAGTGACGCGTAGTGTTGCCAGTTGCTGCTCAAAGGATGTATTAAAGAAATCAATATTCAGAAATCTCCACTCAGACATATTATGAAATAAAAAAGGAGGATGAATTAAAGACATACATTTTTCAAGTTTCGTCTTTCCTTCAACAGAAAACTCTCCTCCTCTTTTAGTTCAGCTAGCGTCTGCACACAGCCACGAGAAATTATTACTACACTATGAGATATGAATCTAACAAGTATTCCACTCACCACCACAAACAAACCAAAGAAAGAACATGGGAGATGCATAGCCTTAAACCAAAGAGATATGCTCTATGCACTCTCCACACAAAAATTAATTGTGGTATAGGACATAAACGTTCTATGACTATCTTCTTTGGCGCAATACATAATGGTATATTTACCTTCTTCTTTCTTGGTCTCTTGAAGATGGCTGCTTCACTTCTAACAGCAACCTACACAACCCAATTAATCACCAAATCATTTTTCAGCAAGTTGTACAGTAAAAAAAAATAATACAAATGAGAGCTTGCCGGCTCAACTGATATAGGAAAGGCCCCCAACAAAAATATAAGACACTTTGCATCCAATCAAGTACACATATTACATGCGGCGGTGATGGAAAATCACTGCATGGACCACGCCATAATAAATCCATAAATTCTCAACCGCTCCAAGGCCTCAAAACTTCAAAAGGGTCTCTCATAACTTTCTCGTGACAATGTGCGTTTCACTTATGCATTCAAATTGTGACCATTTCAAATTGGCAGCCCACAAATAGTGTGAAGCTCCATTATCTTCTTTTCTTTTTTCTTTTTTTTCTTTTTTCTTTTAGCAATTAAGCTCTCAGTTTTCAACCACAATGCATAATGCAACCTACCCCAAAAACAAAATTACAAAAAAATACAACCAAAAAAACAAGTCTTGAGGGCCCCTATGTTTGTTGAAAAGTCTATGAGTTTGGCAGGCACCAAAGAGCAAGCAAGTCAGCTTATATAACAATTTGGGGGGCAATGTGGCCTTTCCACCCAAGGAGCCACTTCTTCTACAGTGAATCTCCCAATTTGATACCCAAAACGAAAGCACTTTGTCCCATTGAAACTGTTTTCAACTCTCAACCCTGAACCCACCCATATACTATTTCATCTCTTCTTGGACCCCACCAAAACATTGAAAAGGTTAACATGCCAGGCTGTCACATAAGATAGAGTAACAGCCTCATCAGAAATAACTTTTTTACCCATTTCACTGTTCCCGTTGGATCCAAGCTTTGACCTCGTCTTTCCATAAAAAGAAGTGACTTGCCGATCAAGCTGTCACGCAAATACGGTAACAGACAAATATTTTTCTCTTGTCGTATTTTAATAATACACCCTCTCCCTGCCTGCCTATGGTCTCTGGCGTAAAGACAACGTCGCAGGACGGGGGGACTCGATTTGGTTGGCCTTTTTACCATGCGCCTGCAGGAAACGCCACACTGTGGCCGACCGCACCCAATCATTCCCCCTCCTCACTGCACAACTACTACCCTACCAGCACCACACCAAACCACACGTAGACCTATTTCTTGCCACGAAGACACGCCACCGATAAAGGAGGTGACGATGTTTTTTTCTCTTCCTAAATGCCCTCGAACTTTAAGTACGGTTTGACTTTTGCTGGGTCGTTTACGTCATTTCGCGAAAAAACTTGAGCTGCCAAATGCCAGTTGGGGTATGGTTGTTGACTCCGACACAAAGGAGTTGGGAGTTGGGGGGGAGTGTTGTGCTGCACAGTTTCTGGGGTTGGCCGAGGATTTGTGAAGTGGCGAAAATAGCCCTAACCAGAAGGGTATTTTGGGGTTTTCAGCAGAATAAGCGTGACAAGAGCGGAAAGGAAATGAATGAGAGAAGAAAAAAAAGCGTGAAAGTGTCATGGAGTTCTCTGACTCTATGCGTTGAATGGAAGTCACCGATTTTCTCTGAAAATTAAAAAATTCTAGAAAAAGAGAAAAAGAGAAAGTCATCGTACTCGGAAAGAGGAGGGCATTTCGGTCCACACGATGTTGACAATGGTAAAACGACAACGTCCAGTCCAAATGACCGCCGGGTCTAGAAACCGGTCGGTCGTACGAAATGAACGAATTGGCCAGGGCGGTCACGAGACATCCCCATGCACATAGGGGCATAATGGTCAATAGAAAAAAGGATCAGTTGGAAGCCCTCTCTCCAACCAGATTGCAAAAGAAAGAGACTCTGACAGGTGCCCAAAGCCAGGAAGCCAGACAATCTATCCTATCTGACTACTGAACCACCCCAGGTAAATACCCCACCTTCCCAGGGGTACTTTCGTCAATTAAGATAGATAGGTAAAAAAAATAGAAAAAAAGAAAAAGAAAAGCCACCAAATCAAAACCCGACCCGACCCGAAGGAATGACAGAGACACAGACACACAGACCTTAGATCTCGCGGCATCGGTCGGCTTGGGGGGCCTGCTGGACTCTTCGGAGCCGTCGAGGGCGCCGCCGCTGACCGAAGTGGCGCCGCTCCAGGATAGCGGCGTGGTGGGGCTGGCTCTGGCGGCGCTCGACTGGCCCTTCTTCTTATCCTTACCCTCAACGACGACGAGGTCGCTAGCATGGTGATGACGTGGCACGTTCTTGGAACGGCGTTGCCTAACGCTCCACCGGAGAGACGGAAGGTCACGGCTGGTCTTGGACTGCCGCGGCGGCTCGGCGTACCTGAGGAGGAGAAGAACGTCGACGACTGCCGTCTCGTCGTTCATGGCCAGGTTGACCCAGCCGTCGTCGTCAGTAGCAGCAGCAGCCATAGTGTCGTCAGTGTCGTTTTTATCCTTTTTCCTTGTTTTTGCAGAGGGAGGGAGAGAGAGAGAGAGAGAGAGGGGAAGAAGAGGGTGGCGAGAGAAAATCTCTCTTTTATTTAGGTGAGTTTTGTGTTGTGTTGTGTTGTGTTGTTGTGTGTGTGCACAGAGAGAGAGAGAGGAGAGAGAGAAGAAGAGGAAAGAAAGAATAATGAGGGGAGGGTTTTATATGGGGTGGATTTGCTTTGTTTTGTTGCTTGCTCGCTTGCTTTCTTTTTTCTTGTGTTTCTCAACAAACAACTCTTCCACTTCCTTCCTCCTCTTTTGCGTGGATTTTTCCCTTTTCTTTTTTCTTTTCTCTATTTCCGATCTTTTTCTTCTCATTTTCTGTGGGCCACCACACAGGAAACACGTGGCAGTGTTGGAACAAGCTCGCGTGGCTTTTCCCCTTTTTCTTTTTTTATTTTGTTTTGTTTTGTTTTGTTTTTTGGTTATGGGTTTTTGATGGATGACACTAATTTATTTATAGATAGGGTTTATAGGTGTAGATTGGTTGAGAGATGTGAGCTGGACGCGCTCTCAAGGTGAGTGAGTGAGTGAGTGTGTGAGTGTGTGAAAGAGAGAGAGAAGATGGAGAATTTGGGCAGATGTGGAAGATGGTGATGTTTGTCAGTTAATGATGCGGCACGTTTCGCTTAGGATATGGTGGCCATTTCTTTTTCTTTTTAATTTTTCTTTTTTGTTTCATTTTCCCATTATTTATTTATTTTATTTTTTTCTATATAGTTATTATAGTAGGAAATGAGAAAAGAAGCTAGAACCCTAGTTTACTTGGCTGGTTTTATTTTATAATTTTGTTTTGGGAAGTGCAGTACGGCGCTAGACTTGCCATATCTTTGATGACTTGTACAATATTTGGAGTTTGGCAATGCGGCAAGGCAGCGTCAACCTTGCCATCTTTAATTACTTGAATATTTCGAGTATGGCATCTTCTTTTGCATTTTGTATAATCAACGTAAAGACAAACTCAATACTGAAGACTCTAAATATGATGGATAGAGCTCCAAAGGAATTTTCGGGACTCTAAAAGTATCTTTCTCACAATAACGGTAAATTCTATATTTACGCTCTAAATTTTGCTTACCACTTTCATTTCCTAGTTTCTTTTTATCACAATATGACTTCAAAATGGGCAATAAAATAATTTAAGTTATTATCAACTTAACGTCGGCAGTTATCCAACACTCCATACTCATCATCTTACAGGCATCTTTTGGTGTGCCATCTTCATAGATATATCATCGAGTAATCATCAATAATGTCGGATAAAGCAAAGCTTCGAAACATTATTATTTGCTATAAGTTACACCCAATAAATATAGTGCTTTATTACATTCATATGTCAGCTTTTTGGTTTTTTATCACATTATTATCTATACACGAAATTACTTTAAATGAACATGACAAAAATTAGACAAAATAGAGGACCCATGCAATAGAAGAGGGGACTGCTTCCTCTTCTTTCATTTAAAATTTATCTACTTCTACAAGCATTGTAAACTCCTTTTATTATATTAGTCATCACTACAAGATCAATCAATAGAAATATATCTTTAAACCCACTTTGGTGTTCTTCTACTTCTTAATCTCACTCACACTTTGATCATCAAAGTTTATGCAAATAATCTCACGGAAAAATATACGCACAAAATTTCTTCACTCTTTGAACTTATTCTCCTTCAATGTCTAAGTTAGTAAAAGGGTTTTGGAAAGATGCAACAAATACTAAAAGGACAGAGTTTTCTCTCATGTGGAGAGCCGGGCAACACGTGCGTGTGTGAGAGATGAGAGGATGACAAGAGAGAGAGAGAGAGAGTAATTTTGCTAGGGTTTTGGAATTACCTCAAATGTGAGTTATGCTTGCCTTTATATAGTCTCCTTGCTTGGCTAGGGTTTGTAGAATAATTTCATATTTAATTGAGATTATTCTTACTCATAAATAAGTGATAAGATTAATCAAGGAGATTTGGTGGAAATCCTCATCCTTGATTCGGGGAGATATCCTTATCTTAAATAAAAAATAATAGTCTAATTAAATAGAATTTAATTAGAATAATTAATTGACTTATGGAATATCCCTCTTCCACATGTCACCTTTCTATTAGTTGCTGAAAATATTTGTTCTCACAATCACTACGTTGCACCCCCTCTAGGTTTACATTGACGGTTGGTGTTACACATGTCAACAAAATTCTTTCTTCCAGATGGTGTACATAAATTTTTCTAACAATGCCACGACACGACTGAAAATTAATTTGCTTTCCAAATGACAAAAAGAGAAGAAGAAAACAAGAAAGTGCAAAAGAAAGGGAAAACCATTTGGTGCGTATACTTGGCATGTTATGAAAAGATCCTTGTGGTAGGTAATAATTGATTGCAATCATGCATTTTTCTCGTTCAAGTGGATACGATTCAATTTAATGAAACCTAACAACAGATCATGGTAGAATACGTTTTCATGGCACATAGCAAGTCCTCAAAAAACTTGGTAGTTCGAGAGTAACTATTTGGTATCCAATCAGTTGGTGATGAGGGGCAACTTTGAAGGAGTGCAAACTGAGGGCACAAGGCCCCAATTTTAAGAGGCGCTTTAAATATATACATGTACAGTCCCCTTTTATTTTTATTGAATGATTGAGAGACACCCTAAACTCTAAACCAAGCATTCGTATATAAAAAATTGAACTACTCGAATTATTCCAAGGGGGATTTAGACATTTTCTCTTAAAGTACTGTTCCATAACTATATAATTAAACAAATAAGGATTTTAAGTCTATGACTAATTGACTATAGTTTATATAGTATATCAATTAATATGGAAATTAATATCAAACCATTAATTAATCTAATGAAAATCAATATCAAATAATCGAATGAAAATCAATATCAAATTATCAATTAAATAAATAAAACATAATTGATCATACCTCGTTGTGTGTCACATAGCCTCTTCCTCCTCAAGTTTGCTACTGAATATTGATCATAAGAGCCAAATTAGAAAAGATAAAATAAAAAAGAAATAGATACACAAAAGAGAAAAAGGAAAAGAAAAAAAAAGGGCTTTTGGTAAGAAGAATAAAAAAAGGCTAAATTTTTTTTGGATTGGCTGTGCTCAAGAAGAAGAAAAAACGCAGCATTTAGATTGTACAATACTGTAGGGCGGCACCAGATGTCAATCTTTATATAAAAGAGTTGATTTCCTTTTTGTAAAAATTCTTTTGTAATCCTTATTTAAATAAGAAAGAAACCTCAGACCAAAAAACTAATAAAAAAGAAAGAAAACCAAGCCCACAAAATGCAGCAAGCCTTGTTGAAAGCCCATGAATTGTTGTATGTCCGTTTCCTTCCTTTTTCTTTTCCCTAACCCAAAACCAAGGACGGAATCATAAATTTTTCAATGGGTGGGTTAGCTAAAGTTATTAGCTTAAAATCTAATGATAATTTTTTTTTTGTACTTACATTTTCTATAGTTTTTCTAGAAATAAAAATATACATTAAATCATATAAATTATGCTAATTGTAAACACAAGGAAAAAAAATTAGAGCCATATTATTCACAAAAAGGTGAATTTTATTTAGAAAAATGCTTCACTTTTGGAGACAAATTAATAGAAATTTTTTAAAATTGTTGTTGGGACAAACTTTAACACCAAATACAAATGTGGAAGACCTCTTACTATGCATATTGGTGTTGAGATTATATATATATACAGAGAGCTTACATTGAGGGATCCCTCAAATAAGCTTATTTGAGGGACACCCCTTATTGGCCCCACTCTGGATTGTATTTCACTAATCCAAACCGTCTATTTTGTAGATACTCATTCAAAGATCATCTCTACAAAAAATCACTTGAATCTGATATCATTTGACCACTCAATTGTGTTATTGAAATTTGAGTACTTTCTTGATGCACCGTTGTTCGTTGATTTTGTAGGACACAATTGGATATCGAAACGGTTTCCGATTTGTCTAATTTTTTGTAAGGATGATCTATGAATGAAGACCTAAAAAATAGATGATTTGGATCATTGAGAAAAAAATTGTAGGGTACCCGAAAGGGTGTCCCTCAAATAAAATTATTTGAGGGATCCCTCAATAGAAGGGGACTGTATATATAAATATTTTATAGTTAAAATATTAGACTATATGTATATTTAATTTGTTTTTTCCCAAACTGTCCCTGGGCTAGAGCCAAAGGCAGCCATTGCCTTGGTTCCGCCCATGCCCAAAACAACGTCATTTCGGCTAGGCCTTCTAAAAAAACTTAAGTTGTGTTGCACAGCCCGCATGCAGACCAACAACGCAACAAACCTTCTTTCGCTTAGGCAAATGGTTGAACACCTAGGGCTTGTTTGGTACACCGTGCAAGCTTGGACTGGATTGGCTAAAGTTTTATCCCATGTTTGTTTCACCCGGTTCTAATTTTAAGTGGGATTAACTAATCCTGGGCCCACCAAAAACACCTTCTTAGGTGTTCTTAGCTAAACCCGTCTGGAGAGGAGGGACTGACAGTCCCGACCAAGCAAGCAACCACACCCAATCGCCCCACAACCAACGACCCACCAAGCGGCAGCCACAACCACAATCCCTAACCACCAGACACGACCACCCGCCACCCACAGCCACCACCCACAGCCACCCAAGAAGGAGAAGACAAAATAGAAGAGGAAGAGGAGAGAATATAGAATTTTCGAAAAACAAAACAGAGAAGAAAAAGAGAAAATGGAGAAGAAGAGATGAGAGAAATTTTTCACAAAAAACAGAGAAGAAGAAAGAAAATGGAGAAGAAGAGGAGAGAAAATTTTAGAAATAAAAAAACAGAGAAGAAGAGAGAAAATTTTAGATAAAAAAGAGAAAAGAAAAGAAAAGTAGACAGAAGAAGAGGAGAGAAAATGGAGAAGAAGAAGATGAAAGAGATGTAGAGGGGAAGAAAAAGAAAGAGATGCAGAGAGGTTCGTCCCAAAAAGAAAAAAAGAGATGCATATAGGAAGAAAGAGATGGAGAGAAAAGAAAAGTAAAAAAAATATAAAAAAATTTTACTTTTCGGAAAAAAAAAAAGTCCTAGTCCAATCAAACATACACCAAACGCTCTACAAGTGTTATCCAGCTTATGCCAAGCCAAGCCAATCCAGGACATTATCAATATTTAATCCAGTCCTATGACAGTCCCCCGTACCAAATGAGCAACTAGAGTGCACCACCAGATATATATATTATTTTATATATGTTTGTTCTAATATCCATCTCTTGAAAATTGGAAATATTTTTGCTCACCACTTCAACCCAAAGTGTACCCTCACAACTATTTTCAATACTTGACACGTGCCCATATGCATAATCATAGTTAGCTATTTGCCTTTGTATTTGTGGAACCATGGTTATGAGGGTACATCTTAGGTTAAAATGATTAGCAAAAATGCAGTCCCAAAAATACCCACTATTTCTATTACCAATTAGGTTTTTATTTTATTTATTTATTTTTATATTAGTATTTGAATTTAACACCAAGAAAGAGAAAATAGGAGCCATATTCTCTTTTTAAATTTTTTTTAAAAAAATATAAATAGTTTTAATTTACTATATTACATTCATTTAATGAATATGTTCATTTCTGAATAATTTTTTTTTAACTAAGGGAATATTTTGAATGTTTTATCATTTTTCTGTCTCTCTCCTTTTATATATATATATATATATATATATATGAATATATTCTTTAACTAAGGACATATTTTGACATTTTGAATGTTTTAAGGAGCTCTTGTCATAGGTTTAGTTTTTTTTTCTCTCACAAATAAGAAAACTTCATTGGTTAGAGGATATCTTTTATATGCTATTGTCTTTTATTGGTCAATTATAATTAATAATTTGATGAATCATGGTATTTTGATGTTAAGCTCTTTGTTGAATTAGTTGTTTAACAATTCTTTTTTAATATTAAATATATATATATATATATATATATATATGTTGATGAGTTGTTGTTTTGTATAAAGCTCCTAAAATCTCATAATTGTGATGGTCATCGATCATGTGCTATTAATACTAGTCTTTTCGCACACGCTTTTACTCTTGCAAGAGACTTTTTTTTTTAAATTTAAATTTATTTTAGAATTAAAAAAGATAATGGGTAGTTGTGTTCCATAAAAGTATGAGTCATTATTTGATTTTTTTAAAATATGAAAAAGTGTGAATTTACCATATTATCCTCATTTAATTAATAATTTCAATTTTTAATATTTGTATTAACTAAAAGTATTTTCTGGCATTTTGAACTTTTTACCATTCTCTCTAGACTTTCAATTGCATCGAATTATGTATCTTTGTTACACTCATTTGGCCAACTTGCATATATGCCAAGAGAATTGTAATCCATAGTAAAGGGTAATTTTGAAAAGTAGCTAAAGTTTGGATGTTAAACACTTTAGCCAAGTTTAAGAAAATGTTGATGAGTATTGTCCTTAACGTGTTTAAGAAAATGTTAATACATGTTTCTATCATCATTAACAAAATTTGCAGTTTCGATTGATCTATATTGATCTATTTGTACTCGAATCAACCCAAAATCTGTACTCGAACCAATCTAAAGACTACTTCCATGAAACCAAACCCGGTCCAACCCCAAAAGAACCAGGTTCCTAAAACCCAAGTATCTTCTAAACCCCCACATTTCTTCTCCACGGTCGTCTTCCCCAAAATTCCAAAACCTAAGGCCATCAATTTCGACAACCATGACTCTCCAACTGAGAGCCAGACACCGAACTCTAACAAAACCACCTCTCACTCACCTCTTCTCCACCACCTCCTCCTCAGACCCATCCGACCCAAAAGACCCAAAAGACTCAACAGACCCAAATCCCCAATCTCACTCTTCCTCGCTCACCTCCTATTTCAGCGATGTCAAAGCCAGCCTCAAACAACAACAACAACAACAACAACAACAACCACAACAACAGAGAAGACCCATTCCACAAAATCCCTCATTTTCGAACCATCTTCTGTCCAGGACCTCCGGAGTGGCTTCCTTGGAAGAAATCCGCAAAAACCTCTCGGAGTTTCGGCTGCGATCCGCTGTGCCGGAACCCACAGACTCAAACTCTGCACCTTCACAGCAATCTTCAACAGCTCAAGGTTCTGCACAGCAAATCTCTTTTCAAGATCTTTATAAGAGAAATGTGCTTGGCAAGTCTGAGGACCCCAATGCCAATAAGGGTGGCAAGCTCTCTTTCGATGCGATCCGAGACAGCTTGAAGAAGATAAAGTCGAATACCAATGTGCAAAGTGATAGGAAGACTGTGGACCCTATGTCCTTATCGGCATTTACCAATAGTTTGAAGCTCAAGCCGAATGTGATCGGCGGGACTGACACTTTGCCGATGTCGATTTTTGGGAAGGAGAAGATAAAGGGGAGAAATGAAGAAGAGGGCTCGAATGCAATGAAGACAGATTTTGTGAAGTTGTATGACCATGCAGAGCTGGGGGAGAAGTTGAGGTGGTTGAGGCCGGAGGCCAAAGGGGACAGCTGGTTTTCATTGAAGGAGTTAAATGAGAGGTTGATAAAGTTGAGGGAGATGGAAGAGAAGGAGACTGAGGCGGCTATGAGCGGCCTTTCGTTTAGGGATTTGAGGGATAGCTTGGTGAAATTGAAGATTTCGGATGAGGAGAAGGTGAAGAAAACTTCGAGTAAGTAAGCAGTTTTGTGCTGTTTTTGTTGAGTTTATGTTAAATTTCTTATGTTATGAATGATATATGTTTGTAGAGTTAAACAGTACGGTTGTTTACTGAGAAAATGTAGTCGATGAAATAGGATGAAAAATGAGACCAAAAGTAAACAAGTTCCTTCATAGAACAGTTGATAAGGTAAGATGGAGAAGATGCAAAGTTGAGCAAATAGTTATGTTTGTTGGTCAGAAGAATGTTTACATTTGTGTTTGCTCTTTGTGAAATTAAGGGAAAGAGGAGAGTTTATGACTTTGCACTTTGACATTGAGGGTTTTTAGTGAGGTTTTCATTTTGAACTTCTATAAGAAGCCCTTCCATTTGTTGTTAAAACCCTTTCTAATTTATCGACAATTATGAGAAGGCCTAGAAGTAGCGATTATATTTTTGTTCTTCTTGTTGCACAATTTTGAATATTTTCTGATTGAAGATTTCAATATTTGCTTGCTGAAAAATTGTGGAGACGGAAAAGGAAGCAGTGTTAAAACTCAAGTTTTAACATTGTTTTTACCCAATAGAGATTATGAGAAAGTGCAAAATTCATTTACTGAATAACTCTTGTGCTACTTCCTATATAGGAGCCATATCTCCATACTGCTAGAGAAATATTAACTTCCAAACTTGAATTTTACGACAATTCAGGCTATGTATGTATATATATATATATTTTATTATAAAAGCTTACAGAAGTTATAAGTTTAATGTTTGTCTTGAATTTACCAACTAAACATTTTGATTTGTGTGAAAGTTAGATATGCTACAGATATAGTTATCTTCCCTAAGTGGAATATATACGCTCCTTTTCCCAGTTTAGATTAAACTTTGAAAATATGGCCTAGGCATCTAACATAAATTAGTTCGAGTTCTATCTTGTGGGATTATATTCTGGTTTCTTCCAAAGAAAACTCCTGGGGTTCATCACAAGGTAGAGCATGAAAGGGAATTATCAAATTTGAGTTTGTTGGTTTGTACTTTTAATTTACAAGTATATTATAAACAAAACTTTACGTTGATTGAGCTCGATTAGTTTTATTTGCTAGGTATCCTGCAATTTATTAATTGATTTTATTGTTGCAGTCCAGAGGCTTGATATCTTGGGCCAGTTTGGCCGAACTCCTAGCTTTATGCTGCAACCTCCCAAGGAATACTTGGTTGAAAAGGCAAGTATATCTTTTCTGTTAACTTTATGCATCATTTGGGAATTTTCACAAGATTCATGATTTGAGACGCTAAATTACCCATACCCCACCGTTTTCTATGTTATCCTCCTCTCTGTTGAGAGCATGTGTTCTTCTCAGATAAATTTTGCTTTGCACTTATAGATGCTTGAGTTGTTGTAACTCTCGCATGAAGTAATACTAATTTTGTTAATGTTGATCAGTAGTTTGGTGCGTAATATGTTTAATGAAATATTTGATGCAGTATTTCCATCCAGATAACATGTCTTCTGCAGAAAAACTGAAAATTGAGCTTGCCAAAGTTAGAGAAGAATTTAAAATGTCAGAGTCAGATTGTGGTTCTGCACGAGTTCAAGGTATAGGTTATGATTTTGGTTTCACTTTTTTTTATTTGTATGCATTTTTATGATTTTATTTTCCATTATACAAGTGTTCTTTGCCTTTGGCACGCACATTTTACTGATCATTTAATTGGGCAGAAATTTAATTCCACTTTTCGTCTGGTTCTTTCAGTTGCCTTGCAAACAGTCTTTTAATCTACTTTCATAAGTAACATTTACGAGGGCTGTTTAATTGTTATTTGCTATTTTTTCAAAGTTTCTTTTCTATATTATATTCTTCATTGTTATACCTTTCAATGCTGTTGGAAGAGAAGACAAGGGTGAGAAAGGTTATACTCTGCAAAAGGATGTTCAAATCTATAATATAAATTGACATTGGTTTATAGTGCAGAGTTGTGTCGGCCAAGTACTTTTAGTGGGTGATATCCCCTTTTTACTTTGTTTTCAGTTAGTTATTATGATAATTACAGATCAAGAACTATAAAGAAACATATTCTAGGAAACTTTTAATGGTGTTATTTATCAATATAGCTAACCATAGAGAAACCGAGGAAAAAAAATGAAAAAAGATTGCGTTTTCCAAACTTTTAAGTAGTGAAGATTGAAAATTTCTGGAGATGTGCTTAGATGGTCTGTGGATTCAATAAGGGTGTTTGAAGTTTGTAGTTTCTACAGCAATGTTAAAGGTTCTCGTGAGTACCATTTGGTGAACTAGAGTACTGCTTAAGGTGACTTTCTTTCTTTGTTTGGTCTTTGTTGTAGGGTAGAATCCTCACCTTTGATGATTTCAGGAAGAGGAGGATCATCTTAGTTAAAATATTTTGTATGTTCAAAAATGCCAAGGAATCAGTTGACCACCTTCTGCTATTACTAAAGGTGGCTTAAGAGTTGTGGTCTACTTTCCTCTATTATTAGGAGGTTCAGTTGGTTATATCCGGCTCATTGAATGATTTCCTGCGGCCAAGGGGATATAGAGTTAGTAGAGTTTAGTGATTGTTGGTGGAAGGCTCCCTTGTGTATATGAAGGGAAAGAAACAGTAGATGTTTTGAGAATATGGTTCCAATTGGGGGTCCTTAAGCATTCCAAGCTGCAGACCCAAATTGTCTTTTTCACTTACAGAAGGGCCTCTATAATCTATTTTGATGCTCTTCTGGTGTTTTGGAGCAACCTTATACTGTAGTTCTGTAGGAATTGACGTTGTTAAGGTCTCCATTGAAGTTTGAACTTGATATTTGATCTTGTTCTTCTTGATTTTTTGTGTGAATGAAATTGTCTTGCTTATTAAAAAATGGGAAAAAAAAGAACAAGGTGGAACAGGGAATTTGATTTTTGGCAGGAAACTGAGTTAAAACAAAGAATCCAAAAACCGAGTTAAAAGAGAAAAAAAATTCCTGCTCCACTCCCCTTTCTGGGGAAAAACAAAGGGTTCAATGTGCTGAAATTAGCACAGGCATAGCATGTCTCCTTCTGATTCTTGCTTTGAAGGTTTATTAACCGTTTGTTTTCCTGATTGTTCTGCAGTGGCGCAGCTCACAACCAAGATCAAACATCTATCTTCAGTTTTACACAAAAAGGTGACAATGGAACCAATAATCTCCTCCTGTTTCATGCTTTTGTTTTCCTACTTCAAATATTGTTGGTCATGCTACTATTCCAGGTAGTAGTTTAACTCTTCCCTGTTTTTTGTGCACAATTGACATGGTACAGCTCCACTTGTGGGTTTTGAGATAGCTTTGTGAAGTCTTAATAGTCCCAAGTAATTAGAGATAAAATTAACGGAGGGGCATGTTCATTGGATTAACACAATGTTAGCTTACCCTAGCTGTTACTCGTGAAGGTTCACCTTGAAAACAAACATTGGCACTAGTTGTGTGCAAGTATTGAGGTGCTGGTGTATTTGTATTTGCACTTCATAATTTTCTGGTGATTATGTTTACCAAAAGCCAGATTGTCCTTGTGAACATTATTGCATTGTTGATTGAGAATACACCTCAAAGAGTGAGATCCCATATATCTCTGCAAGAAGGACATGCATACACATATGCCACCCACCGATCACTCTTTTGCTGTTATTCTTCTCCTGTCACACTTTTTATTTACGTCAAGTGGTAAACTTTGAACCACACTGACGCATAAATACTCAGGCTTACTTGATACATGTGGTTTGTGAGTGATTGCACCCAAATTTGCTTAAGGCCTTGTACTTGTTAAGGCCATGGAGTTTTCCTTGTTACCGAAAAAGAAAAAAAAGCAATGTGCTGATGTTGACTTGTTAAGCATATGTGCATTACATGGGTCTATTTAACATTTTAATTTTGTCACAAGTTCTATTACTCTACGTAACAGTTTGTTTATTTATTTATTGTAGGATAAGCATTCCCGTAAGGGTCTCCAAGCGATGTTGCAGAGAAGGAAGAGGTTATTGAAGTATCTTCGAAAAACTGACTGGGATTCTTACTGCTTTGTTCTCTCTAAACTTGGTCTCCGGGACAAGCCAGAGTTTCTCTCCAAACTTGGTCTCCGGTACAAGGCAGATAACAAAACTTAGACCAGTCGACATTGTTTCTGTTTCTTCAGCATTTTGATTTGTATCTGGTCAGCTATAACTTTTTTCAATTTTGTAGGGAAGAAAAGTGAAATTGAGGGCCCATACTAGTTTCATTTCGTTTTTCTTTTTCACTTGTTTTGAATAAGTATGTTGCTTATCTGTTCTTCTACTAAGACACGTTTGGTAAACTATTCTAATTATACAACATCCGACTAACACAAGCATTGCTGTATTTGGTTCCAATGGGTTGCGTTAGTAAAGACTTATCAGTTGTAAATTCATCTTTACAGTTCATTTCCTTTTGTTTGTTATTAAAACCCAAATCGAAATCTTGTTTCTGGTCTTCTCAATGGTTTAATCCAACTTTTTGGGAAGAATTCGGAATTGTAGTTTTTTTCTTTGTTCTCTTGTTTCTTTTCTCATTTTCTACAGCATTGTTGTAATTTTATGTTTCAGTTGAGATAGGGATTCCACAAAACTCCCTTTGATGGAGTTCATTGCCAAGAAAAGATGAGTTCCAGACCTCCCTTTGCTGCCACTCGCAGTGCACACCGAATATAAGTTCCATTCTAGGCATAATTGACCGGATTGGATTAGATTGAGTAATCAATGGTTGAGCTAGCATTAACACAGATACTCTGAGTTCACTTGCCCAACCGTGCCTTTTTAGTATTTATCTTTATGGAAACCTTAACTAGTTTGTCTACTTGCAGTTGAGCCATTTCTTGCAATTGAACGCAATTTCATTGCATCCATTTCTTGCAAATGAACACAATTTCTAACTTTGGATTCCTTACGTGTTAATAAACGCCAAGAAGTCAGAAATTGGAATAATTCTAATACCCATTCCAACTATAAGCGATAAATATAGGTCTTAATGACAATGTGTCGTTATGTAAGATTCAAGATACAATTAACACCAACATCAGAAAGCATCCTCTACAATTGTTATTGGCTGTGAACAGAGTTGCTACAGAATGAATTGAGTTTAACAATATAAGAAAGACAAACATCCAAATGCAATCTTCACATATTTTTATTCAAAAAAGACTTTGTGCAAGAGAATACTTCATCACCTGTAAAGTTCATTCAAAGGCACCCCCCTCATACACCACACACCCATGACGCAAGAAAAGGTTCCTTTGTCTTTCAGTAAGAACAAAACGACTAGGAGGAACTATTTTCTTCAGTGATGGTCTTGAAAACACCATCCAAGGAACAATATCAGCACTGAAGTTATTACACCACTTCAAATTTATCTCCTTCAATTCTTTGCAGTTTTCCACCACTTCCTTCACCCCCTTTGATGTCAAACTCCAGCAGCCTGCCAAGTCCAATTTCAGTAGCCTGCAACATCTTTTACCAATCATAGCCAACGCATCATCATCGATTCCAGAAAACATTAGAGACAACACCTTCAACTTAGGAAGTTCAAACTCAAGGTGTAAAAAAGAATTCGTCATCCCTCGAATGTGGTTTGCCTCCAATTGTCTAATCTCAGAGCATCTCTTCAATACTTCTACTATGCCTTCTTCTGTAATTCCCTTACATTTGCTCAAATTGAGCACTTCCAATTTGGGGCAAATAGATGCAAAACTTGTTATAAAGTTATTGCCCACGGAATTATTTGCCAAGTTTAAAGATTTGATTCCATGGCTTGCCTTAAAGTCAGTCTCAATGTTTTCCTCCCCAATACTTGTTGCTACCATTTCCAACTTATCCAAAACCAGACAGTTTTTTATGAGGGTGTAGAAGGTGATACAAGTCAACCCATAGCAATGACTAAGGTTTATATGATTGATACTATGGAGGAACCTGGATAGCTCAGCTATGTCCTTGTCCCTAAGAAAATATGCTGCTTCAAGATTTAAGTGCTCAAGAGATTGGTACTCATTCAACAAAACCGAAATTCCAGAAAAACTATAGTTTGCGCATCTAGAAAGAGTGAGCTTCTTCAGAGGAAAACGTGCTTCAGCAACGGCATACAGAAATTCATCCGAAATATCGGAATCCGAAAGAGCAATAGCCGATAAAGCTTTCGGGCTTAGGAATGGTACTTTGAATGCTGCATTAACAGAAGGATTCCCAATTCCATGAACCGAAATAGAATTCAAGTGAGAACACCCATGGATGAGCTTGGATATACCATTCAGTGATATAAAGTTACAAAAGTGAAGCACAACTTGGCTTAACAACAAACAGTTGGTAGACAAAAACACAAGGGACTTATCAGTAATGAAGCTATTACCAGAAAGGTTGATCTTCCTCAGGCTCTTGAGCTTCAATGACAATGAAAAGATGCCCAAATCGGATATGGGCTTCGACCCAATTGTGGAATAACTGTTTTCATCCGCATGATAGCTGATGTCAAGCTCTTCAAGGCATGGAAATGACTCTGCAATCACATTCAGGTCAGAATCCCCAAAGCACCCCATCTTGGAGCAGTTCAAACTCTTCAAATCCATCATTTTGGAGCCCAACGCTCTTAAACCAACCACTGGTAAAGTTGGTTGCTTGGAAACGTTCAGCGATTCTAGATTCAACCCAGATAGCGCAATTTGATGAAGAATTGAGTTCATGTCACCTTGAAATCCAGTGAATTCTATCTGTTTGATCCGACGGAACCTTTGAAGAAGACGAGGCAGAAGGGCTTGAACTGTTGGATCAGAGAGATTGAGACGAAATAAAAGTCTATTGGTGATTGACAGGAATTGCTTGCAGGCCAAAGAGAGTGAATTGAAGTGAGAGGGGTGGTCTAGCAGTTTGATTATCAGTTCCCAGCATTCTTCTGGCAAATCTACAGATTTTTCTGCCATCTACTTCTTCAAGGTTTGCAAGAACTGATGCGGTAGTGTTGTTACGGGCTTAGCTTTGATCTGGCAAGGACGTCCAAGTTTGGAAGGCTGTTAGGCTATCCCCAATGGGGTCTCTATTTGGGGTCTCAAGTTTGGAAGACGGATGGACAACCTCATATTATGAGTTTTCTCTTGAAATTCCGCCACGAGTTAGATCATACTCTTTATTATTATTATTATTTTATTAAAATTTAACTAAAAACATACAAAAACTATTTAAAAAACTATTTATAAAATTTTAACTCCAACCATAATCTCTAGTTTAGGAAAGAATTCAAAATTTAAATTCTGTAATTCAATTACAAGGAAATAATGCATTAAATTTAGATTTTCAATGTATTTTCCTTATTTACCTCAAAGGGTAAAATCGAAACAACAAAAAAAGTAATAAATGTCAAATGACCTACATCTAAAATAAAAAACGTGAGAACTAAACCCAATGATAGCTAACCGTTTTGGACTTAGATCTAAAGAATGCCCTAAAATTTTAGGGCAAACATGTTTACAGGTAGAAGAACCAAAGAATGGAACCAAACTATCATTAGCAAAGAGCAAGGTATGAATAATAGTCTCATATTTTTATTCTTTCATAATATTAGTAAGTGATTGTATAAGTCTTCTTATTAAAGGGAATTTGTAGGGTAATGGTAGAATAGAAAAGAGAAAGAACAACAATGAACAAAAATGATTAAAAAGTATTAAATAGTAAAAGGGAGTATAAGTGAAGAAAAAGGGAAGTGAGAAAATCACATTCCTAAAATAAAGCAGCATTAAATTATAGGGAGCCATTATGAGTCTTTTCTCTTTCTTTAAATTTAGGAGCTCCTAGATGTCTGCCTATTTTAGGAGGTGTATAGGGAGCATGGTTGAAGTTATATTTTTTCAAATCCTCTCTAAAATTTGTCAAAGTGATTTAAGGAGTCCATTGTGGATATTTTAAGTATGAGTTAAGTATTTGTGGCAGAATTTAAGAAAGGGGTGAGCTACAATATCAGGGTTAATAGGAGGTGAGTGAAAATGAATTCATTAATTATCAGTTAATTTAACTATTAGATATTAGTTAGGATTTGTTATAGTTTTCAGGATCAAGTGTTTCATTTGGCCTTGTATGCAAACACTCAATAGAATGCAAGCATTTTTACTCTGTTTTTTGCTCTAACGACGACATTGTTTCGTCAGTAAATCAGTTATATGCTGAAAATGTGAGAGAATAGAATCTATGGCATCCAAATTCTCCAAAACATTGATACATTACAAAACAAAACACAATTCACATTTTGGTACGTAGCAATTATTTTCATCTAGACTGAAGAAGCATAAGAACCAAAGAAAACAACTTAATTAATTAGTTCTTAACTATAAGAGGGAGGTGAATCAAACGCCGGTGGAAGCTGATCAACAGGAGGCAGAAAAGGGATTTCTGGGGGTGACAATGGCTCATTGAAATCCGTATCTGGTGCTGGTGGCGTGGACCCAAATGGAAATGGCTCCTGTGGATTTTGGGGCACTTCAGGAATTGGAGGTGGCAGAAAGATTTCTGGTGACTGAGGAATGGGCAAAGATGGTGGTTGATCAATCACACCAGGGTCTGGTGCAGTTGGGGTTGATATAATTGGTGGTACAAATGGAAATGGCCCCTGTGGATTTTGGGGCACTTCAGGAATTGGAGGTGGAAGAAAGATTTCTGGTGACTGAGGAATGGGCAAAGATGGTGGCTGAGTAATCACACCAGGCTCTGGTGCAGTTGGGGTTGATATAATTGGTGGTGCAAATGAAAATGGAGGAGGCTCAAAAGGTAGTGGCGGTGATGTAAATATTGGGACAAGTGGGGGTGATGGAGAAGAGTCTTCATCAGGTGGTGGTAAGTCTGGTGTAGGTGGAGGAAGATCAAAGGCTGGTTGCTCTGGTGTAGGTACTAATGGGGGAGGTGTTAGCCATGGAAGGGTGGGTGGTTGTATCACTTCTGGTGGTGGATATACAATTGGGATGGGTGGGGGAGGGAATTCTGGTGGTGGTGGTGGACTAGGAGATGGTGGAGGTGGTGATGGAACTAATGGTGGTGGAGGAGGTGGGGAAGGCGGTGGCGGCGAGGGCAAAGGCGGTGGTGGCGAGGGCAAAGGTGGTGATGGCGAGGGCAAAGGCGGCGGTGGCAAGGGCGAAGGAGGTGGTGATGATGGCGGTGGAGCAGCAGCTAAAGGTGGGGGTGCTGGTGGTGGGGAGAGCACTAATGGGGGTGGAGATAGTACTACTGGGGGTGGAGATGGAAGTGAAGGAGGGAAGGGGAGTGTGGGAGGAGAAGGCGGGATACGTGGCGGTCGAGGAGAGGGTCGAGGTGTTGGGTCAAAAGGGTTGCTTGGGGAAGGGTTTATAGGGAAAGGCCATTGGCCACAGGTTCCAAACAGGTATTGAAACAATGGATCACAGTTTGATCTTGTTCTTCCTCCATTGCTGCTGCCTCTTCTACTTCTACTTCTGCTTCTGCTTCTGCTTCTAGTGCTTCTTGATCTCTTTTCTTCTTCTACTTCTTTGTGTGTGGGATTGTGCTGAGCTTCTGTGATTGTTTGAGTGATCAGTAGCAGAGCTAAAGTAGTCACAATGAGTGCTGTGTTTGCTTTCATTTTCTAGTTCATGTTTCTCTCTACACTTGAGGATTGTTCTAATATATGGAGTGAACAAAAAGAAGTCTTTCCTTTCCTCACTAATTTTGGATTTAATTTTGATATTAGCCACATAAATTTTTTGTCAATCATGTCTTTAATTGGTTCCTTATGAGGTGAAGTGTGCAAAGTCAACTGCAATTACTATGCATCAGATAATGCCTCAGGCTCACAGCTATGGATACTAGTTTCAACAATATGGATGAACTCTCTCTCTCTCTCTCTCTCTCTCACACACACACAGAGCTGAGATTGAGGAAGGTTGGAACTTAAAATGTGGGCAGAATGGGCGGGTTGCCTAGTTTGAAGTGCCAAGGTTGACAGCAATAACTAACAAAATCAATAAATGAGATGCAAAATCAATAAGTGCCAAGTTTGAACTCTCTTCCCTATGTGCATGTTATTCAATACATACATGCTTTCCTTAATTTTTCCAGTTTCACCTCACTGCGCTTGCCAAAGAATATACAGATTTTACAGGAGAGAAAACCAAAATGTCTTTACCATATTGGCAAATAGGCTAAAGCTTGGGTTTGGGAGAATTTCTCTGATTTACAAGCTTCTTTTGTTGCCCATATAGTCCATTTAAGAAAACGGGCTCTAAGGAAGGAGTTGCGCGTTGAAAAAGGCCAGGGCCCATTATTGTCTTTAAATGTTTTCTTTTTTATTTGGTGACATTGGAGAGCGATCGAACCCTTCCGACCTCATTATCTCATTCTCCCTTGCAACTTAGGTTTCAAGGGCTTGTTCTTGAATTTAGGCTTTCTTTGATGCATTAAAAAGAAACGCATCTCATCACTCCTTTTCCTTTTCCTTTTCCTCCAAATTTGTGGTGTGTTTGCCATCATATGAGTGTTAGTGATGTGTGTGAAGTGAGAGGAGGCCTTGGTCCACTTGAGGACTAAGCAGACTGACATTTCTTTATCCCACTGAGGTTACCAAACATTATTTGGACCAGTTTTATATGCGAGGGCCCTAGATTTTGACGCATGTGCACAATGTATGACTAACTTTTGGACGGAGGTGACACATTTTGTATTTTGAAAAGTAAAGATGATATGTGCTTTTTAAGCCATTGAATGAAACTCGCGTATAATTTCAAGTGACATTTCTGAAATTTTATATTTGTTGCGATTAGAAGAGGGGCCAGACTGACTCATCTCTGCCATACAAAGTGATGTATCCTTTTATTAATCTTTTGGACAAGAAGAAGCAAATTTAATAAGCTAACTAAAATTTGACACATGAAAGTTTGTAGCAAGACAAATAATTGTACTCAATAACTATAGCAGAAAAGTCAAAAAGATATACATCTAATAAATTCTTTATCAGTTTTTGCGGCTGAATTCAACAGTTTCATTAAAAGAAAAATTTGTATAACATTGTGCCGCTATTGGAATGATGAGTGGTGCAGTGCTCTTCCATCAAAGAGAACCTCAAGATCACATCAACTCACTCTCCTCCGCCACCAAGAACTCCCCACTTCCAGATTCCGACTCGACCCCTTAGCCCCCGCTCCCTCCTTTCCGATCAGACTCTTATAATGGAGCATAAAAAAAACCACCCATTACATACACGCAAAGACTATTTTGCGTACTATAAAGAACATGAAAAAATTGTTTCGCTCCTAAAATTAAATGACCAAAATGTAACTCGTATACAATTAGTCCTATAAATTTCTAGCCACTAGTTTACTGAATTGGTTAGATGAGAGAGGTTGCCAATGAATTTCTTCAAAAACTTCACTGAAAAAGGGGAAAAATAGAAATTGTTATTAGAATTCCAAAAAAGTCGTTATCTACTCCTCCGTTATAAAAGTATCATAAAGAAATTGCACTTGGAAATGAGATTTTTGAAGTTTCAAGTAACAGCTAAAAAAGACCTTACTATTAAACAGACATAGACTCCACTCTACACCCGAGTTCAAAACCTCCTCCCCACAATTTATATTAGATTAAAATAAAATATCGCTTGTATGATAAAATAAAAACCTAACTGAAAATGACTGAACTTGTGACCTAAATGCACTTGTTTGTCATGCAATGGCACAAGTGCTCTGTTTTTTGTTTTGGTTGCTAAAGGGGGCCCAAGGGACCAAACCGAGGAAAAAAACTTACCTGCACCGGGGATAGGACTGTAGTCCTATCCCCTGCAAATGCAGCCCGCCACGTGTCCAACTCTGCAGAAAATAGACAAGTGGCAGGCTGCGATTGGAGGGGATAGAAACTATTTCAGACATCAGCTTAAAGCGACATGAAGGAGTGTGATGAAGGGAACCTTGATTCAATTCCCATATGTAATGAAAACAAAAAACTATTTCTGACAGTTGATATGATTTTAATTTTTATTATTATATGACAGCATAAATATTTAAATATTATCAATTAATGTTGATTGTGTTATCATTATTTTTATTTTCAAAGAGATGAATGATTGGATTTGAGATCTCCTCCCAACAAAGGAAAATGAATACCACAAAACCAATACTTAAGATTTATCATATAGATTCTTAATTTTGAGATATATTATGAGTTTGTGTTGTTGGAATGTATTTATTAATTTCAAACTCATGATAGTTTTAGGCATTTCATTTTTAGGTTTTATGGTTTTAAATCAAATGTATATTTTACAGTATAGAGATAAAAAATGAAGAAAAAAGATAAAGCATGAAGTTTAATCTCGATTTGTTTAAGGAAACGGATAAACTACTCCATCCATAATTATTATCAAGATTGTCAAAGAGGGTTTTCATTATCCTCCATGTTCATTCTTGTATCATCTTTTTGATTGATGGAAACTCATTCTTTTTGTGGTGTTTATAAATCTATTATAGCAACAATTGTCTTTGTGAGGATTGTCCTGATAGTTTTGTTGGTGTTTGACTTTCTTTGACTCTCTTGTAGTCTATAACATGTGTTGTACTATTTCCTTTTCTAGGGTTTTGTCCCTCTGTGTTTTCGTCAAAAATGTTTTAATGAGGCCACCTGTAACATGTTGTTGCATCATATAACGATTTGATTATCTAATGAAGTCTCCTCTTCTAAAAAATAAAATTACCCTCATACTCACATCAAAACTTTGACTCTCTCTATTTCATCATAAATAAATAAAAAAAGAAAAAAAGAAAAAAAGAAAAAAAGAAAAAAAGAAAAAAAGAAAAAAAGAAAACAAAATCTTTAATAAATAAAATTGTTACATTCCATAAACCCATCACTAATCATTTACGGAAGTATGAATAACTCTTATAGAAAAGTAGTCTTTTTGCACGCATTTCCGCGCCTCCGAGAGGCTTTTTTTAAAAAAATTTAAATTTATTTTAGAATTAAAAAAGATAATGGGTTGTTGTGTTCTATAAAAATAGGATCCATTATCTGATTTTTCTTTTAATTTTAATTTTTTTAAATATGAAAAAGTGTGAATTTACCATATTATCCTCATTTAATTAATAATTTCAATTTTTTATGTTTGCATTAACCAAGGGTATTTTCTGGTATTTTGAATGTTTCACCATTCTCTGCATTTTGCTTTGTATATACTAGCCTCTTCGCAAGCGCGATTTTAAAAAAAAATTAGAATTAAAAAAGATAATGGGTAGTTATATTCCATAAAACGAGGATCCATCATCTGATTTTTCTTTTCATTTAATTTTTTTTAATATGAAAAGTGTGAATTTACCATATTATCCTCATTTAATTAATAATTTCAATTCTTAATGTTTGCATTAACCAAAGACATTCTTTGGTATTTTGAATGTTTCTGTAAGATCCCACATCGACCAACGGAGAGGGGGTTGATGTGCCTTATATGTACATGTCCACATCCATCTAGCACGGGGCCTTTTGGGAGCTCATTGGTTTCGGAGTCATGGGAACTCCGAAGTTAAGCGAGTTGGGGGCTAGAGCAATCCCAGGATGGGTGATCCACTGGGAAGTTGCTCGTGGGCTCCCAAAGACAAAAACCGTGAAGGCAGAGGGGGGGCCCAAAGCGGACAATATCGTGCCATGGCGGAGCCGATTCGGGATGTGACAATTTGGTATCTAGAGCCACTCTGCCGTGTGGTGCGAATGTGCCGACGAGGACGTCGGGCCCTTAAGGGGGGTGGATTGTAAGATCCCACATCGACCAACGGAGAGGGGGTTGATGTGCTTTATATGTACATGCCCGCATCCATCTAGCACGAGGCCTTTTGGGAGCTCACTGGCTTCGGAGTCATGGGAACTCCGAAGTTAAGCGAGTTGGGGGCTAGAGCAATCCCAGGATGGGTGACCCAATGGGAAGTTGCTCGTGAGCTCCCAAAAACAAAAATCGTGAGGGCAGAGGGGGGGCCCAAAGCGGACAATATCGTGCCATGGCGGAGCCAATTCGGGATGTGACAGGTTCACCATTCTCTGCCTTTTGCATTATATATATAGATAGATAGATTAGATAATGATCTCATCTTTCATCCAACATATTTTTCAGTTTAGCGCGAAAAAAAAATCACTAGCGAGAAATAAAAATAAAGGTAAAAAGTTATTTTTGGTCTTGATAGTTTGCCATATTTTTCACTTCGATATCTTTGGTTTCAAATTCTAGTAATTTGACCAATGTAGTTTCCCTCGTACTTTAAGGACACATCCAAATTTCCGTCCAATTCCTTAACGGAGTAAGTACGTGTCCTTGACGTGAAAGAGTATTTTGGAGAGAATTTTAGAAGAAATTTGATAAAATTTGTAACTTGTTGAATTATGAGGAATTTAAAACTAAAAAGGTAAAATTGACAGAATTAAAATTATGGAGAAGAAAGTGGTAAAACCAGCAAAACCTTATACAAAAATCAAAACGAAAAGATGTTTTTTATTGAGTGCTGCTATTTCCACCAACTTGTCCTATTTTCCCACCCACCTTATCTTTAAACTTTTAAAGATAAATTTAACCATATTGTAAAATGACTTAAAAGGACTTAAGGAAAAAGAAAGAGAAAAAAAAAAAAAAAAAGAAGACATAGACTTCTCAAGTTCTCACGTAACCCTATCGTTTTTCAGAAAAAGAAAAAAAAACACAAGAATACAACTCCTTGCTCATGAGAAGGTGAAGAAGGCTTTTCAGTGCTCAAAACTCAATTCTCAAATAATTATCTTCTCTTTCTATTTATTCAATCAAATTATTTATGAAGAAGAAAACAACAAGAGAATGGATATTGAAGAGAACAATTTTGGCAAAAAGGTAAGGTAATCCAATTTGAACAGAATTTCTAAGATCTTTAGGATTACTTAAAGCATTGGGAGATGAGTATTTCTTGGACTCTGATTTTTTTTCCTTAAACAAATTAAAAATATGAAAACCTGGGGATGAATCAACAATTCTACGATTTGGGCTCTGTTAATTACACAAAGAACGTTCCTCACAAAACCAGTTTGGCTGAGGATTTTTTAAGGCATGAGAAGGTGAAGAAGGCTTTGGGGGTTAATGGGTCGTTGGTTTTTTAGGAATGCAGTGATTTGGTGGGGGATATTTTGCATGAAGATGTGATGAGCAGGTTTTGGTTTCGAGGGCTGGTCAGCGGACTAGAAAGTTTAGAAGGTGGGTAAAGAGGTTGCTGGGTATGTTCACAGAATCCATATTTACAATAGTAGAAAGCTAAGAGCATAAATATGATTATATTAACAGAATCCATATTTACAAAAATAAAAATTACAGCAAAAAACAGTTTTAGTTTGTATAGTAAATATGAGAGATAGAGAGAGAGAGAGAGAGATGGAGTGTGAGAGATGGAAAATAAGATACAACAAAAATGAGAGAGAGGTGTGTGGCCGTTAGAGAGAGAGAGAAGACATGAGCAAAGAGAATAAAGGAGAGAGGAAATGAGGTAATAATTAAAAGGGTATTTTAGGAATATTGGTGGGTGGATAGATAAGGTGGGTGGGAAAATGGGCAGGGTGGGTGGAAATAGGCAGGACTTTTTTTATTTTGTTTTTTTATTTACTGGATAAGGGCCATTAATATTTAACTTTTATATTTTGGCAAGGGGATAATGGCCATAATTGAAGATGGTCATGGCTGGAGACTTACGAGTCACGTGGAAACCTTCTCCCCTCCCTCCCACTATCAACATCCAAACTCAAACACCATAACTATTTTCAAGTTTCACCCTTTTGATTGTTTGATAACTGCCACATGATTTCATGCCCCATCTTGGCTTTAGACAGATGCACATACAGTTCACATTCAAAAGTGCTTTCTTGGTTCCCTGCAACAGTCCTTGGTCCCCTTCTCCACACAAACAGAAACATATTTGTAAAAAGATATAGATTCAAAGTTTCAAACTAAACATAAGAATATAGAGACGTTTCTCAGAGTCCAAATACCTAAACACACATACACACGCGAGTCTTTTCACTTTCTCTGTAAAAAGTGGACATGAATCTTGCTCTTCTGTTAATACCCATGTGGGTGTCAACCACCAGTTTGTTGGTAACCTTAATTGAAGCCAGAGCAGAGCCAACAAGTTCCACCATTTCTGGTCACATTATCCTTGTTGAGGAAGAACCCATCACTCAGTTTTCTGCAAAAATGGAAGCTCAATCTCCAGGTATTTCAACAATCCAGAGTTTTTCTTTGTTTTCTGTTTTATGTTAATTTCACATTATTTTAATTTTAATTTTAATTTCTGTTTACTAGATGGGTAGTGGGTTTGTATGATTTTAAAATTCAGAACTAGATCACTGAAATTCCAAACTAGAATCAGCAACTTGTCAGTTTAGATTTGTTCATCTTTTGAAGTATTTAATTCTACCTTTCCTGCCCTGTTGTCTTCTTTGAATGCCTTGCTTGGTTGCTGAGAAAATGCAGGGGAGAATGAGCTGAAAAATTCAATCTCCAATCATTGTTTTTTTGAAAGTTAAAGCCATAAGAAAGCTTTTGGGTCTACCAACGATCCACTTTTACTTTTGGAGAATGCTTCTCATACTTTTTGGTTAAAAAGATACTTAATTTGCGCCCTCTTTTGGTTGCGTAGAGAATGTAGGAAGGAAAGAAATTCAAATTGTGAACCTTTACATTATAAACTTTATAAATTTTCTGAAACCATGAAAAGCAAAAGGTTATTCGCAATGGTGACTTTGTTTTTTGAATTTAAGAGATTTGGAAAAGCATAGGAAATACAGATAAGAAATTCTGTTCTCTTCTCCTCACCATTTTTCTGTAGATGTGTTCACCAGAGTTAGATAACATCCTATCTGGATTTTCAGATAAAAAATAAATTGACTTCCTTACTCTTTCTTTGCTAAATAAAAGTGATATGATTATCTTTAATGGACTTCACACATGGACTTGTTCATATGCTGGGTTACACTAATTACTGATTATGATTTTGGATATTTTTCCTGTTAAAACAGGATTGCCTGAGGTTAGAGTAGTTCACCATCAAGATTTGAACAAGAGTATTCTTATAGCACTCATTATTGCTTCCACACTCCTTGGAGGAATCTTGCTGTTCCTGTCATGTTTTTGGATCTATAGACAGAAAACCTTGAAACATTCCAATGGGAAAAAGGGAAAGCCAATTGGTATCCTCTTCTCATCAAAGATTTCATTTGATTTATGTTCATACTCTATTATCAAGATAATGAATAATCATAAGGTTTCTTGTTTTCCTTTTCCCCCTATTCTACTTTTAATATCCATCTAAAGAGGCTGCAAAGGGGATGCAATTCAATCCAATGACGGTTGAATTTAATTCCTTGCGAATGGGGAGTAGGAAGGGTTCAGTTGCAGTATTCAATTATCAATCGCTTGAAGATGCAACAAACAATTTCAACCAAAGTAATGTTTTGAGTGAGGATGGTTCTGGACTTCTTTACAGAGCTAGTTTTGATGGCAAACTTATTGCAGCTGTTAAGAAAGTAAATAGTGAAGGTCCGGATTCTGATAGAGAATTTAAGGTAAGTTCATCTTAAACTTCTTTGAATTCAGGTTCCTGAATACAACTTTTTTTTGTTATGGGGTTCCCTTTTTGATGAATACTTGTTATGCAGAATGAGGTGAACTTGTTGAGCAAAATCAAGCATCAAAACATCATTAGACTTTTGGGTTACTGCATTCACAGTGAAGCAAGGTTTCTTGTTTATGACATGATGCAGAATGGGTCCTTAGAAACTCAGTTATGTGGTATGAATTTTCTGGCTCAATTTATGAAAATGACAAAAGGCATTTGCAAAGCCCACGTTGAAGTTACCATTTATTTTTGACTAATCTTGTAGGACCTAATCATGGGTCAGCTTTGACTTGGCATCTACGGTTGAAAATCGCTGTTGATGTTTCCAGGTAATTCCAATGAACTAATTGTCCTATCACCTATTTTTGTATAGGTATATACATATGTTAACATGATACTTCTTCCGTCATTAATGCTCATTTAGGGGATTGGAATATCTTCATGAGCACTGTAATCCCCCTGTGGTCCTTAGAGGCCTAAAATCATCTAACATTCTTCTGGATTCAAAATTTAGCGCTAAGGTTAGACATATCCAAGCCCTTGTTATTACCATAATAGGAGTTTCATTGTCTAATGAGTTTTGTCTTGATTTAGCTTTCAGATTTTGGTCTTGCTGTAACTGCTGGGATGAAGGATAAGGACAACATAAAGCTGTCAGGAACTTCGGATTATGTAGCACCAGAGTACATTTTGGATGGTATGTGTAAACGTTTGACGTGTGAATATGCTGCTGATGTCCATTATGAGTGTCATTCTGTTGCCAAATGCTCCCCCGCAAATGTCTCGAGTTTCTGCAGATATGATGAGTTGCAGTTAATATCTGAAATTTCTATCAATGAAACTCTTTTTTCTTGTGATGATTTATGTGTACTTCACTTAGTCAGGATCCCTTCCCCACCCCTAAACCCTTCCCCACGCTGCGCCCGCCTCCCCCCCCCCAGTGAAACTCCTCATAAATAGCAAAGCAGTTTTCATATCCCGTCTCCTGTTAAGTAAATTATTTAATGTCAGTGTATTTGCCTTAGAAAAGCTGTGGTAATAACTAATTTGGACCCTAAATTAGTCTTCAGAGATATTTTTAGCTCTTTTCTTGCAGACCCACTGCCCCGTATGTGGTCCCAGTAACTCTTAAATCATTTCAATAATGGACTTGGTTGTTGAATATTCTGTGTTCTGGCTCCGAATGCAGTTTTGCATTATGCTTCTTTCCATTTCAAGGCACTCTTAAAACAAAAATTAATACCAATAAGGCAGGTATTTAGCTGGAAACTTGCTTTGTTTTCTGTTGTAATTGGTTGATGTGGGATTTCTTGAGATGTGAGCTGTTGGCTTGCAATCCAATTTTTTTCTCTTCAGTTCATACTAAATCATATCTATAAAATGTCGTCTCCTTGTTCTGCAAATGTAGTAATAGGGAATTGTCTTAAAATATTGCCTAGATCCTTGATGATTGTTAAGCGATTTTGATGATAATATCTGAATTTTTATTCTTTTTCAGGTCAGTTAACTGATAAAAGTGATGTCTATGCTTTTGGAGTTGTCCTTTTGGAGCTCTTGATGGGAAGAAAATCGGTGGAAAATAAAGCCGGAGCTGAAAGCCAATCCATAGTCACATGGGTATTTATTTTCAGTCCCTACAACGTCCCTACATGAGTTGTTGGAACTTAATGTTTCTGTTGATTTATTGACATGCAGGCCATGCCTCAGCTCACTGATAGATCAAGGCTTCCAAACATTGTGGATTCTGTGATAAAAGATACTATGGATTTAAAACATCTGTACCAGGTTCCTAAATGAGCTAGATTATATTGATACTTTGAACTTTTACGTTGTTGTTTAAATTGATAAGTTGAATTTATTCTGCCATGAACAGGTCGCTGCTGTGGCAGTACTATGTGTACAACCTGAACCAAGTTACAGGCCATTGATAACAGATGTTCTGCACTCGCTAATCCCTCTCGTCCCTATCGAGCTTGGAGGGTCACTGAGGATTGCAGACTACGTACCCTCAGCCTGAGCCAAGCCTTCCACTGAAAAATGGTGCTCTAGCACTCGTATACATAATCCAGGCTAAAGATGGTCGCCTTTCTTATTGCTGGAGGAGGATGGCTCGAATCTTTGGATAGCTTTCCTTGTGTTCAGGTCATCATTTTTGTATATATTCCTCAAAGGATTCAGATCCAAGAAAGTGTTGCTCCGAAAAATAGAAGAAGAGCTTATTGTTGCTCCAGTTGTAAATTGAATCAAATTGAAAGTAGACATTTCATAGCAATCCTAAATTTCTTTTTCTTTTTTACTTTAGCAGATTCATTGCCATGTTTACCTCTGAGCTCAAATGAAGCCTTTTTTCTTTTGAATTTTTTTGGTTTGAAGCAAGACTAAAGAAATAAACAGATAGTATAAGTGACAGTCCTAAAATCACTTTTTCTTCAAATCAGCATTATTTTTCCCAGTAAAAAAGGCAGAAGATGGAGAACCTTTCGTAGAGATCTCACTCACTTTCTTTGTAAAGATAAATTCAAAGCTAATAATAAGTGGCTACCAAACATTTTGTCTTAGCTAGCAGTGTGGAGATTTAAGTACAAATAATATAAAGTACAAACTATATAGAAACATCCGCCAAATTAACGAGATAGGATTGACCAACATCATCAAAGCCAAACATGGCAAGCATCATAAGTCACTTTCCAGCAAATAAAAACCAGCTCGACTTTGGATTTACAATTGAGACAAATTCAATCATTTTAGTACCTAAATGCAACAAATGTACCTCGATATTTTCAAGGAATTTTTATACTTTAATTACAATAAAATATGATAATTCATGTTAGCTAGAACACCAACTGTTTCGTCATGGATATCCACGATTCACACAAGAGAAGAGTCACTACTTAAAACTCACCCAACCAAAATACCAACCCTACAAAGTCTGAACAATTTTTTTTCTTTCTTTGAAAACTACAGGGAAAACAATGTCCTTGTCAGCATGGCTTTGCACAAGCAGCGCCAAGAAGATGCTTGTCAAAATTGTTCACCCCGGCGGGCATGTCGAGCTGCATGACAGCCCTCTTCTTGCAGCAGAGCTCATGCTAAGGAACCCAAGATGTTGTGTTGCACATCCTCACATTTTCCAGCAGCCATGGGCAATTGTGGCACCAGACACCATGCTAAGGCTAGGGCAGAAATACTACGTGGTGCCGATAAGCACGATTCGGAAGCTTCAAAGGCTCTCTTTAAAGCATTCACCTACTTCAGATCATGAAATGCAAAGTGACATCACACCAAGAAAAGAAGATCAGAAAAGTGATGACATGGTTTCTGATTATTGTAATTGGTTTATCATGAATAAGAATTCTACCAAGTCTCCATATGCTTGTACAAGACATTCTAACGATGAGGAAAACAATGTGAACATGGCTTCTAATCATGCAGGATCAACCACTACAAAAGGAAAGGAGAAAGAGGAGGGGTGTTTTTCTCAAGATAATTGTTTTGATTGCTTTCTTATGGGGACCAAGGTTAAGGAACATGGTGATGATTTGAAAGATGAAACAAAATCATCAAGCACCAGTATTTCATCTTCTGAGATTGAGACCAAGGCACTTACCAGGAGGAGGAGCAAGGATTCTACAAGAAATTTGGTAAGAAGACCACCTAAGAGACTTCCATCTCCAGAACATTGGCAGCCAAGTCTGGAGAGCATCAATGAAGAATGAAGTAATTAGCACCCTTGTTTTTGGGATCCCATCCCTTTCCTTCCAGTTGGGTTAACCCCTAAATACCATTATTTATAGATTTGAATTAGTTTAAATTCTATACATTTGCGTCTGTGTATAACTTTGAAATTGCTTGTCTTGATCTTGATCTTGTTATAGACTTGTTTGAGAGTGTGTGCTCATAAGCGCTTTTATTAGAAGAACTGAATTTTTTTTTTAAATATTCAAGTGTTTTTTGAAAATTTTCCATGAAAAGTACGTACTTGGTAATGCTTCCTAGCAAACATCTACTATGTACATCTCCAGAAAGCACTACTAAAAATGTTTTTGCTTTCTGTCGTTCTTTTGATTTCTCTCACAAACAATGCCAGAAGCGCTTTTAGCATCCTAAAAGCGTTACCAAATCTTAACTTCCTTAAGATTAACACAAGTTATTAAGTCGTTAAACCATCTGGAACCTAGATCCACTATAGCAGATTGTTGTATACGCATGGTACTTTCTTGGTCTTACTCGTTCCACAAAATAAAAATTTCACCACCCCTTGTCAGTTGATTTTTTTATATATCTTGATTCATAGTAAGAAGAGGAGGAGGGCAAAAGTGGAACTTGGTCTATCCGTGTAAAAATGTTCTTATCATTATATTATTAGAGATATAACTACAAGAACCCATACTCATTAAGATTACATTTACTTTACATCATTAACATTATGCTGTAGCTTCTTGTGTTGTGTTGAGCTTTGTCTCTAGTCTTATGCCTCGGGCTTGTTTTTTGTTGCAAGCTCTTGTCTGTAGAGAAAATTCTTGATGTAACTAATGGTGTGTTTACTAATCAGGAATTGAATTCTCATTAGGAATTGAATTCCACCTGTGGACGATTCTTGCGTTTACTTCATATCAAGGAATTGACAAGTAAGTGGGACCCACACAAAATCAATTCCTGATTTTGGAGGAATTCAATTCTTGAGTCAGAGGTGGTATTATTCTAATTCCTGAAGAACTAACCCATTAGAAATTCATCTTTTTTTACCCATTATATCCTCACACAATTTTCAAAATTCCAAATTTACCATATACTTTAATCAAACAACGTGGACATTTTAGTAATTAGGACCACTCCTACCCCAATTCCATATGGTTTAGTAAACAATTTCAATAGGAATCCAAAATCTAACTCCCCTCAATCTATATGGTTTGGTAAACAACTTCAATAGGAAATCCATATTCTAATTCTCATCAATCCAACTCATCCTCAATTCAATTCATCCTCAATTCAATTCCTCCTAATCCAATTACGGATTAATAAACATGCCATAATTGTATACAGCCGGTGTTTGGGCAAGATTTTTTTATCCTTGGTCATGATGTTGTCTTTTATTGTACTGTTTCGGCCTTTTTAGTAATAACTTTGAATAATTTCTAAATTTTGACCATCAATTGAGGGACATTTAGATCCTAGTGTGTGCGTCCATAGACTTGGTGGACCGAATGAACAAGCTAAGTCAATATGAAATCTGCACAAATGGATCAAAACACCCAAAGAGAACAAGAACATGAAGAACGACCAAGAATATTGAAAAAGAGATTTGAGAGAAAGTATACTTGCATTTCTCTTAAGAGAACTACACAAATCTAAGATAGTTTGGCCAAATGAGGTCTCCCCCTCTTATATACAACTCCTAGCCCAAAAATAGTAGGGATGATAAAAATCCCAGTTAGGTCGGCCTCTCAGCCATAATCGCGCCGGGGGGGGGGGGGGGGGTTGGAATTTCAAGGAAAAATTGGGGGCATGTAGGGGATTCCCAAATTTCGAAAATCCCAGTCGGGTATGGGTGCCATCCCTGAACTCGGCCCGATAACTTAAGTAATATACATATAATATAACTAACTATGTATGATTATAATATAATATAATAAATAAATATATAATTTAATATTTATTCAGTTTTGTCAAATTATATAGATATGATCGTGAGTAATTGTGTTGAATTTTATAGGTCAATTAAATGTGATTGATAGTTTAAGAAGAAATTAGTATTATAATGTAAAATAAGTATTTTTTAAGAAAAAGAAAAATCGAGAAATGCGGGGTGGGTTTGGGAGAAAGTCCCATGATGGGGATGGTATTACCATACCCGACCTCGAACCATCATGTTGCCATCCTTACTAAATGGATAGTCAAGATTACAATGACCCAATAGTAATACAAGCCCTAAAACATACAACATATCTAGACACTACATAACACTCTAGAAGGCAAATCTCTAGCTCCTAACAGAGATGGTATTGCCATACCCGGCCTCGAAAACCGGCACGTTTCCATCCTTTACTAAATGGATAGTCAAGATTACAATGACCCAACGGTAATACAAGGGAAGCCCTAAAACATGCAACCTATCTAGACACTACATAACACTCTAGAAGGCAAATCTCTAGACTATTCTCATATGGGCAAATGCACAGCGAATTAGGCTATCTGGAGTGAACTTGGAGGAAATTCGCCCTTCTATACATGGCTTAGAGTCTCAAGTAAGCGGTCCATAACACTAGTCCAAAAACTTGTGTTTCTATTCAATTTAGTGCTCGTTTGACATTGCTTATTTGGGGTTATAAGTGATTTTTAAAAAAATTTGGGAAGCCCAGCCTCTTTGGTAAACTATGAAAAAATCACTTATTGTTAAAAATTGTTATGAGAGAAAGTTATAAGGGAAAGCGCTAATGAGGTGCTTTCATTTTCTGATTATGCAAGAATCAGTTTGAAGAGGCATGAGTTTAATGATTATATATGAATCATTTTCTAATTATGCGAGAATCAATACCAACAACACTTTTAACAAAAAGTTTACCAAACGCCAAACTGCTTTATCTCAGCTGATTTCTTTCACAGGCAAATTCTGCAGTGATTATTTTCAAAGAACCACAATGCCAAACTGGCTTAGTGCAAGTCTTTTGTTTTTATTGACTTAAATGTTTTATTATTTATACTTTTATGCTCATTTTATACTTTGAGGTAAATTGCGGATACAAATTAAAAATATTTAATTTCATACACCTCTCGTTCTTGCTTTCAAATTTGGAGTAGTCTCAATTTAGAAAATGACTAGAAAAAAATTTCGTTTGTAAGGTTCATTTGTTTCCATGCTAAATGATCAAGGACGGACCCAAGATTTGAAAATGGCGTGGACTAAATTTATCTTACATACAAACCTATAGAAAAATTTGACTGGTACGAGTAAATTTCATTTATAACAAAAAAATTCATGCAGAATATAACGGGCCTCACCCTTCAAAATGCATATAGTACATGTAGATAGAAACTAGCAAAAATAAAATAAAATAAAGAACAAGAAATAAACATGCAAATTTAGAGAAGAAAATTAAAGAAAATTTCAAAAACCCTAAATCTCCAAAATTACAACATCAACAAATTTAGATAAGAAAATTAAAGAAGACGAAGAATTGAAGCCTTAGTTTGCTTTAATTAAGTCTTCAAGAATGACATGGGTGATTGGCTTTGGCGTGCACCACCAAGCAGGGAGGGATGATTTTCCTTTTGCCGAAGAACAGGGATTGGGTAACTGAGCAAGAGAGAATGAAAAAGAAAGAAAGAGAGAATGAATGTTTTCTGCATAAGGGGTTGGTCCCGTGTGGGGTTAGTTTTTATTTTTTATTAGTCAGACATGTGGTGTGGGTTTGTTAATGAGATTTTATTTGTTTGTAGTCTTTATTTTTTATTTTATTGGTCAGACATGTGGGGTAGGTTTGTTAATGAGATTTAATTAGCTGGGATGGGGATGGTCTCGTGGGCTGTGGTATTATTTTAGGCTACAAAAACTCAAGTTACCTAGACTACAGCCCAAGTTAGCCAGGACGTAGGACCGTCCTGCAAGCAACTCTACATTAGGTGCACTACTTTAGCACCTATAGCCTCTTTGGTTCGTGGAATGAACTTATTGGGAGTGAAACTTTCAATTTTAATCCAAGAGATGAGAAAATGGAATACATTCATTCTCGTGTTTAGGAATACTGGGAAATGAGGATAGGAAATACCAGTTTCTCTTATTTAGGCACTTACCAAATATAGATGCAATTTCACCTGCCCGATAGTCTTCGAGAAAACCATAAATTATCTCATATGCATCACTATACTTTGGGTGCAATATTGTATGAATGATACAAGTATAGTATATACGTATAATGTATTAAACCAATGCAAAAACAAATTTCAAACCAATGCATAATAGTTGTTGAGTAAAGATAAATTTGAGTAATTTGACTCTAAGCCAAGTGGTAATATTTCGGTACCACGCAACAATACATACTACATAAACTTTGGAATCTTGAAGAAACAAACAATGTGTCATATAGTTTAGCATTTTAAAATTAAAATTTAAACTTATTTTTGTAATAAGAAAGGACATGAAGTATATGACAATATCCAGATTCCCAAAATCCATCCACAATCCTTTTCTAGTTTCAATGTATGGGTCCGCTCCACTGTTAAGATAAAATTGTGGGTAGCTTTTGTGAGAGAAAAATACAGGTAGTTCAAGCTATTGATGCCAGACATTTGCTTTTGGGAAGCTGATGCCAAAAAATCCAGCTTAGCAATTTTGATAAGAATGTTCTTATCACCCCCACCAACTCCATGAGTAAGTGCCACTTGTCCTTGTCTTTGTATCTTTATATGGAGAGAACCAATCTCAGTGAGTGAGAGTGAGAGAGAGACCCAGAAAAGCCTCGAGCTTTGGACAGATTGAAAGAGAACTGCTAAAACCCAGATATTTTCATCATCAGTCTCACACACCACACAACCCTTTAGATCCATAAATCTTGTAAGACCCATCATCCCATCCAAATCCTCTAATCCAAAATACCCACTTTTTACAGGTTTTATCAATTCATTTTTTTTATTCAATAATTATTGGGTTTCCTTTTATTTGTTGGCTTTCAGGTTGCTAGAGAACCCCAGTCCAATGCCTGTACTCAAAGGTGAAAATCCAAGCCCCAAAGAGGGAGTGAAGGTGGTTGGATGTGATGAGAGAGCTACAAAATCAGATCCTAGTGATATATCTCAACAACTTGAAAATTTGAAGGTTGAAGATGCTTCTTCTGGTTCTACAGGGTGCAGGGAATTTTCTTCTGACACAGAGATTGGGGCTAATGAAAAGACTGCTTCAACAAATGAAGGTACAGATCTTTTACCCATGTTTACAAAATTGCAGTGCTTTGTTTATAAATAAGTCCGTTTTGATATGGGATTTTATAAAAAAAAACCCTTCAAAACCATTACTTTAGAAAAACTTTATGCTTTACTTTCAAGTGAAATTTTTTAATACACTAACAACCGAAAATGACAAGTGAATAATTCAGGACTTTTTTCTCCAAATAGATTCTTTAAGAATTTTTGTATAAAATGTCATGTTAGAATAAGTCTATTTATGAAAAGTCCGTAAGAAAAAGATTTATGTAATTATTTGTAAGGTAAGCGAGTAGTCTACTGAAAAATGATAGAACACACAAATGTAAACTTGTATGAAAACAGGGATAACACACGTTTTTTTCTTCTACCAATCACAGACTGACACGTGGAAAAGTGATCATACGTGGCATACTGTGATTGATCGGGGATAGTGCTATCCCCGTTTCATGTAAGTGTTTCTACATCTTTAGAGACTAACTTGTATACTATCTCTCTAATAAAGGGTGAGACCCATTATATTGGTGGGCTTCACTTCTATTAAAGAGATGGTCTCCCTAGAATGACCCTATCGATAAGGGTTGGAGTTAGTTTATTTAACTAAAGTCTTGTAATAGTTATTGTCCTAGAAAGTTGCCAATTAAATATTCCAGAAAAATGAAAAATGGTGCTTTTACCAATTAATGGTTATAAAATCTATCGACCATCTCCAGTAAGTGGCAATTGTTTTGTGCTGCTCAAAGTCACTTCCAGAAGAATCTCCTTGATATATTGAATAAGAACAAAGTTCCAGGACTTACTCCATTTGATCGATTTAGCAGGTTCTTGTAATAAGCTACCAGCAAGATCACAGTTATTTGAGATATGTGTTGCAAAAAAATGGAAGCTCCCTTTGTATGAGTGCTGCAAAGAGGAAGGACCACCTCACATGAGAATGTAAGTTCAAGATCATATTCTAGAAAGCCAAGTCATAGCTGCCTCATCAACAAATGTTGTCTTCTGGAATTAGTATAAAGCCTTTTAATCTCACAATTAGAAGTTTCTATGATATCTCAGTTTCTGTTTTGTTACTTTTTTAATTTAATCAGAATGCACAATTCAATTTAAGCTAGGGCTCGTTTAAGCTAGAAGTTTCTATGACTAACCAATGTAAGAAGGTTTATTACATTAAACCTACTGAAGTGATCTTCTAATCAACTAAGGATTGCAAAGACTTATTGTTTATCAGGGACTCAAAACCTATCTCGATTAGGAAGCCTCTAAACAGTGTTTAATAAGGATAATGAAGGCTTAAGGGTTCCTAGTTCTACAAGGATTGGAATAGATTAAACCTATAGCATGAAGGATATCTCTAAGTGATTCTTGATGGGCAGGACACTTAGAGAGATGCATATAAATAGAAGGCTCCCTCCTAGATCCGATACACAACACAAGCTAATCAGAAATTCACCCATCAGAAATATATAGCTATAAGGATCGGTTTCTAAGGAGAAGAGCTTCTTTACCTTGCGTAGCCATTCTGCTCCAGCATCAGCAATTCTGCCCCAAGCATCATCCAATCTGTTCCAGCACCATGTCAGACTCAGGTTAGTGTTCAATGTGTTATAGCTCTAGAGTATTTACATGTGGTATCAGAGCTTGAGTTATATCATGTTCTACCTAACAAAACTCGTGCAGGAAAATTAAGAGAAATAACTCGAAGTTTTAAGTTATAAAGTATGAACATGATAACAATATAAAGTATGAACTTTATCATGTTCTTGACGTTTTCTACAGATCATCGCTTACAGTTATTGTGCAGTGATTGAGTAAGCCAAAGCGACTCAACCATTGTATGATCACTGTATTCAAGGTTTTATGATCAGAATTTGCACCATGATGCAAAACATATCGAAAGGCTTTCTGTCCAAAGATGTAAGTTGTTTGATATGTCTTGTATCATGGTGGATCGACATGGGACATGGATAGATATGGATTAGTGAAAGGTTTTCTTCTGTCTAAAGATGTAGAAGATCTTTTGCTCAGGAAATTCACATCTATTCGTTTTCCATGTCAATAAGCATGCTTGATTCACTGTCCAAAGATGTGATTAAGTATGTTTGATTAAAGTTCTGGGGAAAGTTGTATATATATTTAAAGTACTTATTTTGTTCTAAACATGTACAGTCAATCATAACTCAATTCGAACTCTCACTGGCTCAAATTATAAGAAATGGAGAGAAGATGTGGAAATTGCCCTTGGACTTCTGGATTATGAGATGGTTCTTCCTGATGAAGCTCTATCAGTGCCTGCGAGTGATGCATCTGCTGAGACTAAAACTAAATATGCAAAGTGGATTAAGGCCAACAAAATGGCAATTCTGATCACGAGGAGGTCTATTTCAGAAGAGGGTCAGAGGCAGTATTCGAAACTGAGAATGCTAAGCTATTCATGGAAGCAATTGCAGAAAATTTCCAAGGATCCAAGAAAGCTGAAATAGGCACACTCATGAGCCAGCTGACAGATATGAAATACAATGGAGAGGGCTGCATAAGGACTCACATTCTGAACATGGTTGAGATAGGAAACAAGCTGAAAGCCCTGAAAGTCAATGTGGATGAGACCATGATGGTGCACTTTGCCATTAACTCTCTACCTAGCATTTTTAGACAACTGAAAACTACTTATATTGCTCAGAAGGAGATATGGTCAGTTGCTGATTTGATAGGTATATGTGTGCAGGAAGAACAAAGTATTAGAAAGGACAAAGGCAAAGAACAAGTGTATTTCGTGTAGGATACTAAATTCAAATCAAGAGAATGGACCAAAAACAAGAATGCAGATAAGCAGCAAAAGAAAGATGAGACTGCAAAGGGGATGGGTCCAGTAGGTCTAAAGTGTTTCTTTTGCAAAAAGTTTGGACACTTAAAAAGAGATTGCAGGAGATACAAACGTTGGTTAGAGAAGCAAAAGGGAAAAGGTAAGCATGAAAATATCTCTGTAATCTATGAATATAATACAGTTGAAGTTTTATCTAATTCATGGTGGTTAGACAGTGGTGCAACAGTTCATGTAACTAACTCTTTGCAGGGATTCAAAACAAAGAGGGTGCCAAACAAGGATGACTTGAAGGTGTTCGTGGGAAATGGAGAAAGAGTTAGAGTAGATTTTGTTGGTTTAGCTAGTCTTGAATTGGAGTCAGGTTTTATTTTGGAATTAGTTGATGTCGTTTATGTTCCTTCTATGACAAGGAATTTATTATCAGTTAGCAAGCTTGTAAAATCAAACTTACAGTTTGAGTTTGATGAGTCTGGTTTCTCCATTTTCAGAAATAAGAGTTTTATTGGTAATGGATTGTTGATTGATGGAATGTTTCGTTTAAGCTGCAAATTGCCAAATCAAAATACAGAGATGATAAATATGTTAAGTTCAAAACAGCCTTGTAATACAAAATCCTTCACACTATGGCATAAGAGACTTGGACATGTCTCGAAAAAAAGGATGAATCTGTTAAGCAAAGAGTTAATCCTTCCACCACTTAATCACCATGAACAAGATAAAATATGCATTGAGTGTGCAAAAGGAAAATTGACAAATCTCAGAAAGAAAGGGGCAATAAGAAGTGAGAAACTACTTGAGATAATACACACAGACATTTGCGGGCCTTTTCCAGTTGATACACATGATGGTTTCAGGTATTTTATTACCTTTAGAGATGATTTTTCAAGATATGGATATGTGTATCTCATAACAGAAAAATCCAAAGCATTGGAAATGTTTAAAATCTACAAAGCAGAAGTGGAAAACCAACTAGATTCTAAGATAAAGGTTGTAAGATCAGATAGGGGAGGAGAGTTCTATGGCAAGTTCAGGAAAAAGGAAGAAATCCAGGACCCTTTGCAGACTTTCTCCAGCAAGATGGTATTGTTGCACAATACACAAATCCTGGAACACCACAACAGAATGGTGTTTCAGAAAGGAGAAATAGAACCTTAATCGAGATGGTGAGGAGCATGATGAGTTGTGCAAAGCTTCCTATTTTTCTATGGGGTGAAGCCTTAAAAACTGCAAACTACCTTGTCAATAGAGTTCCTACCAAAGCTACAAACAAGATACCCTACGAAATCTGGTGTAAAAGAAAGCCTAGCTTGGCTCATCTAAGGACCTGGGGATGCAAGGCAGAAGCAAAATTGTACAATCCTATGCAGAAGAAGCTTGATTCCAAAACTTTGAGCTGCTTCTTCATAGGATATCCAGAGAGGACAAAAGGTTACAGGTTTTATTGTCCTAAAAATAACACTAGATTTGTGGAAACACAAAGAGCAGTTTTTATTGAAGAAGAAGAGGGAGGATCAGATGAAAGCAGATTTTGAGTTTGATGAAGTTTTGGAAAATAAGGAAACTGCAGATGAAAATCAAATAAGAGAAGTCACTATTTTACCTTTTGATGGTTTGGAAGAAAACCAAGCTTCACCAATGGATGAAGAAAGAAACAATGAAGAAGGACAAGAAAACCATCAAGCTGGAGCAGAAGAAATACAAACAGGATCAGCCAGCACAAGCTTCAGACCAACAACTTAGAAGATCACAAAGGCCAAAGAGGCCAGCCTTGTCAAGTGACTATTTTGTTTACCTACAAGAATCAGAGCATGACATCAATCCTGAGGAAGACCCTGCAACCTTCAAGCAGGCCATGGAAAGTAACAAAAATTCACAATGGTCTCAGCCATGGAATCTGAATTAGAATCCATGAGCAAAAATGGGGTATGGAGACTAGTTAATCTACCACCAGGATGCAAACCTATAGGATGCAAGTGGGTTTATAAAACCAAAAGAAATGCACAAGGGCAAATAGACAGGTATAAAGCCAGACTAGTGGCAAAAGGTTACACACAAAAAGAGGGAGTTGATTACAATGAAACTTTCTCTCCAGGATCAACTAAAGATTCATTCAGAGTTATAATGGCTTTAGTTGCTCATTTTGATCTGCATCTTCATCAGATGGACGTTAAGACAGCCTTCCTAAATGGAGAACTAATTGAAGATATATACATGAAGCAAGGGATGGTTTTACCTCAAAAGGGGAAGAGAATTTAGTGTGCAAGCTGCAGAAATCAATATATGGTCTAAAACAGGCATTAAGACAATGGTATCTCAAGTTTGATGAAGTTGTTAAGTCCCAAGGCTTCATTGATAATCCATTGGATGAATGCATCTATATGAAATTTAATGGAAAGAATTTCATCTTCATGCTGCTATATGTGGATGATATTCTTCTAGCTAGTAGCAATTTGTCCATGTTGCATGACACTAAAAGAATGCTATCAAACCATTTTGATATGAGTGATTTGGGAGAGGCAAACTACGTTCTTGGAATAGAAATCAGCAGGGACAGAGAAAGAAAAATGATTGGTTTATGTCAGAAGGCATATATTGAGAAAGTGCTTAAGAGGTTTAACATGGGAAACTGTACAGGATGTGATGTTCCTTTTTCGAAATGTGATAAATTGAACAGTGAACAGTCTCCTAAAACTGAACAAGAAAGAGAAGAGATGAAGGATAAGCCCTATGCATCATTAGTGGGAAGTTTGATGTATGCACAAGTCTGCACCAGACTAGACTTGGCATTCTGCATAAGTGTTCTTGGCAGATTCCAGTCTAATCCAGGCCAAGCACATTGGATTGCAGGTAAGAAAGTATTATGGTACTTGCAGAGAACTAAAGAGTACAAATTGGTCTATAGAAAGGTTGATAGCTTGCAGCTGGAAGGATATGCAGATCCAGGCTTCGCAGGATGTCAGGATACTAAGAAATGCACATCAGGAGTTGTTTTTCTGTTTGCAGGAGCTGCAGTGGCTTGGAAAGTATGAAACAACAGTATGTATCAACCTCAACCATGCAAGCAGAATTTCTGGCAGTTTATGAAGCCACCTCAATGGCAATATGGCTTAAGAATTTCATGTCCATGTTGAAAATTGTAGACTCAATACAGAGGCCAATTCAGTTATGGAATGACAATACATCAGCAGTGTATTTTGCACAAGGGAATAAAAGATCAAGTGGAATGAGGCATTTGCATTTAAAGTTTTTATCCTTAAAGGAAAAGATTAGAGATGGAGAGACTGCTCTAAGTCACATTGGCACAGATTTTATGATTGCAGATCCCTTAAATAAAGGTCTGCCTAATCATGTTTTTCATAGGCATGTGGCAAGCATGAGATTGCAGTTGAGTTTCGATTCCTAAAGTCAGTAAGAGTTGAGTGGGAGCTAGAGTTCTTGTAGTTATGTTTTCAGTTTTAATTTTGTTAACTAGTTTTATCTAGACTGTTTTTGATTTTGCAGACTTAAATGAATTACTTTTATATAATGTTCTGCATTTGCTGTTTATGAATGACAAATAGAATAAAGACCAAACTGTAATCATGCTAGCATTCTGCTTGCAGTTTGAATCTATGAATAAGTCATTAAAGTTTGTTTAAAAGGAGACCTTGGTAGTCTTGAAGGGTGAGCAAAGAACAGTTTGGTTTTGTCACACTTAGTAAAACTAAACAGGTTCTTGTTTTCCAATCTAGTTGGAAGCCTTATGTGTTTTGCAAATTCATATATGTGGTTATAAAAGTCTTGGATGTTATATATCCAGTGTACTTCGATAGTCCCTTATGAATTTTCAAAATGACAGTGGCTTGATAAAAGGAACAAGAGAATTTTGAGTACCACATGGCCATTAAGTGATGAACAATAAGTCTAAATTGATTATTTGATCAAGTGGGAGAATGTAAGAAGGTTTTGTTGCGTAGATACAGCTGCACCAAAATGGGTTCAACTGCATCCTCAACTTGTGATACTCGCAAGTGCACGAACCGTTGGTAGTTTAGCGTATGTAAGTGCGAGGTCGATTCCACAGGGATTGGTGATTGAATGATCCAATTCAGTTTTCCTACACAAAACAAAAATGAAAACAAAAGAAACAAAACAAGAAGAAAGAATGTACATTACAAGAAAAATAAATTACAACTAAACAATTGAGAACATTAAGGAAAAACTTAGAGAATTTGGGGAAGAGAAGGGAGAAGAGTTTGGAAAGTGTTTGGAGAACATGGGGAATTTGGAAGGGAATGAGAATTGTGTTTGGGAAATGTTTTAGAGCATGGAGAACTTTGAAAGAGAATAGAGAAATGTTTGGAGAATTTAGAACAAAGAAAATTTAGTAGAATGATCTTATTACAACAATTGAGAACTACAAAGGGAAAGTAAGAGAATTTGAGGGAGATAAGGGAAGGGAGCTCTAGAGAAGTGCTTGAGAGCTCCCCCCCTTGGGGTGTTATTACAAGCTTAGAGAACTTCCCTATTTATAGGCCTAGGGGAAGTGAAAATCTGAATTATACAATTGAATTTTCTAAACACACTAACTTCAACACTTAATTCACCTAACACACTATTGCATTTGAAAACAATTCCTCTTGTCTTTAGGCTTAGTGTTGCAACTCCCACTTCATCATCTTTTGGCTCATTTGGCTGCTGCAAAATTCCACTCAAATATAGGTATTGAATATGCTTCACCAAACTTTCCCACAATCAACAACACTTCATCATGCATATGTCATGCATGACAATGCATTGCAGCCAGCTTGTGGGCTCGTTTTGGGCTTGTTCATCAATTCTGAAAAATCTGAAATAATATGGATCTTCAGGCTATGTGTCTTATCTTTCCAAGCATATGCAGCCCAGCTCAAGGAAAAATCGGAAAGGCCTTCAAATGTGATGTTTGGCCCAGTAACGCAGAGGCTGCCGAATTTGACCTTAAGTTGCCAAAACATGTATAACTTTCTCTAGAAGACTCGGAATCATGAACCGTAAAATTCTACAGAACATAGACTTCCGTATCTTGCCAATGATATATGGCTCATCATCTGGTTCTTCTTGAGTAAGTACAGTCCAATCCGTGAAGTTGACTGATCTGCAGACACTGTTTTGAGCTAATTTGTCTCCAAAATGCATTTATTGAGTCTCAAACTTAAAACACTGAAACAAACACAAAACAAATTAAAAGCACAAGTTTAACTCAAAAACATAACCAAATCATAAGCTAAAAGGGTACAAAATGATATGTAATTTATGCACCGATCAGGTTTATTACATTAAACCTACCTGAAGTGATCTTCTAATCAACTAAGGATTGCAAAGACTTATTGTTTATCAGGGACTCAAAACATATCTCGATTAGGAAGCCTCTAAACAATGTTTAATAAGGATAATGAAGGCTTAAGGGTTCCTAGTTCTACAAGGATTGGAATAGATTAAACCTATAGCATGAAGGATATCTCTAAGTGATTCTTGATGGGCAGGACACTTAGAGAGATGCATATAAATAGAAGGCTCCCTCCTAGATCCGATACACAACAAAAGCTAATCAGAAATTCACCCATCAGAAATATATAGCTATAAGGATCGGTTTCTAAGGAGAAGAGCTTCTTTACCTTGCGTAGCCATTCTGCTCCAGGCATCAGCAATTCTGCCCCAAGCATCATCCAATCTGTTCCAGCACCATGTCAGACTCGAGGTTAGTGTTCAATGTGTTATAGCTCTAGAGTATTTACATGTGGTATCAGAGCTTGAGTTATATCATGTTCTACCTAACAAAACTCGTGCAGGAAAATTAAGAGAAATAACTGACAGTTTTAAGTTATAAAGTATGAACATGATAACAATATAAAGTATGAACTTTATCATGTTCTTGACGTTTTCTACAGATCATCGCTTACAGTTATTGTGCAGTGATTGAGTAAGCCAAAGCGACTCAACCATTGTATGATCACTGTATTCAAGGTTTTATGATCAGAATTTGCACCATGATGCAAAACATATCGAAAGGCTTTCTGTCCAAAGATGTAAGTTGTTTGATATGTCTTGTATCATGGTGGATCGACATGGGACATGGATTGATATGCATCAGCAATTCTGGCCCATCATCATCCAATCTGTTCCAGCACCATGTTAGACTCAGGTTAGTGTTCAATGTGTTATAGCTCTAGAGTATTTACAACCAAACCCTTATTTTAAACAGGTTCACCTACAAGGTTATTGTTGAGATAGAAGAAACCGAAAATACAGTTTTGGAATGCTTTGGCGCTCCTCATTCGAAAAGAAATCAGCGGCGAGCACGCATCTAAAGCAGCATTATGGTACTTGAAGAATATTGGTTATAACTCGTAGGATTGGTGAAATGAATTATCGTGAAGCACCATTGAGATCAGTCAGTTCCTGATTGTTTAACTTTTGGCTTCGTCCCTAGCCAAACAATTTAGAGGCTATGGATACACATTTAGGTCCCGTTTGGGATTACCTGTCACTTTAAAAAAAAGTTGCTTTTGCTGTACTTTAAAAATAATTAGCTGTAAAGTAAAGTAGCTCTATGCTTGGTAAATAATATTTTTAAAGTGTTGTTAGTACAAAAAGTAGTGTCAAAACCATTTGGTAAATTTTAATATAAAATTGTTGTAACTGTGAATAATGACTAAAATATACATGATGTTGAAAGTGTTATGTGCTAATCATGTGGTGGTAGTGGTGGTGATGGGGGTGAAAGAGATAGAGGTGAAGGTGATGGTGATGGTGGTGTTGAAGGTGGAGCTGATGGTTGTGGTAGTGGTGGTGGTGGGAATGGCAGTTGTGGAGGTGGCGATGGCAGCTTGGTGGTTGTGGTGGCGGCAGAGGATGAGGAGGAGGATGTGGTGGTGGTGGTGGCGGTGGTTGTAGAGGTGGTGAATGTGGTGGTGGAAGTGGTGGAGTTAGATGTGGAAGTGGAGGTGGTGTCATTTTTTAAAATGAATGATGGTATTTTAGAAATTAAAAAAATTCATTAAAGGCTAATCTCTACTTTTTTGAAAGCAGCTTTGAAAAGCAACTCATAGCTTGCTAAAGCGGTTGTCAAAAGGCCACTGCTTTTAAAATAATCGGGATATTTATTTTTACCCAACATCGTAAACTGCTTAACTTTAAAGTGAAGTAGGTTTTTGGCAAAAAAGAGCAATCCCAAACGGGGCCTTAGTAGACTTATAGTTGTAGATTTACATTCTTTGAAGTTATATAATTGGTTAGAGTCAACAAATTTTTTAAGGTTAATTTCAGTTTAGTATCTTGAACATTTTCACCATAACAAATGTTATACTAGAATTTTCAATTTTAACATCTAAGTACCCGCATCTTTCAGAAATATTGCTATGTGGTTTTGTTGTTAGGTTAGCCCGAGTTTTTTGAGGCTGATTTGCAACTTGTCTTTGGCCCAAGCGGGGAGTGCTTCTTTAAGTCAAAGCTTATCGTTGGGGGCCAAAAGAAATCATAGCTTACCTTTTTTCATAGTAAATTTTATTTTAGTATAATTACATTGTTAATCGTGCCTACCTAAAATGTTCTTAAAACTAAGATATCAATTTTTTCTAATGAGGAAAATGAAAATTACAAACAAAAACCACGAGGACATACAGGCCCAATAAGGTCAAAATAAAAGGGGATACAATACCTCAACGACAGCTCATGCTCCCATAAGGTAGAAGGATGAAGCCCATGGCCTAAGTTGGCAATCACATCAGCAGTGAAGTTAGCATCTCGGTAGACATGAGTGAAAGAAGGAGAATTTCAAAAGGAGCATAGTAGGAGGATGTCTTTAACAAGAAGTTTAATACTCCAGGGGGGGGCTCAATCTTCTGAGTGATACAGTCGATGATAAGCTTGTAGTCCCCCTCCGCTAAAACTTTATGCCAACCCATATTCAGTACACTCAGATACTGTAATAGAAACATCACCAATGTTCTTGGCTCCATCAAGTATGACATGACTCTCAAGAATATCGAATAACAAAGCCCACAACTGCATAATTATTCCGAACAGAACCATCAAAGTTTAACTTTAACCAACCAAGAGGGGGCGGGTGCCACTTAATATGTTGAGGGGCTTGGTGTGAACCAATTTCTTGAAATTGTGATTCCAATAATCCATCCAAGTTCGAGCAGTCACATTAAGAACCTAACCAGGATGAGGGGGTGAATCTCTGAAAATGAAATTGTTTCTAGTTTCCCAAATTTGCCAACATAATAAAAATGTTTTGCTAAGGATGTCAGGCCCTTCCGCAGTAGCAATAGTGGAGAGAGTACATAGTCACAAAATCAAAATTGGCATAGGTGATATCTAGTGCAAGGGTAGTGCAACTCTAGACTGTTAGAAATATGTCCTTAAAGCCAACTAATTATGTAATAGTTAGAGTTAAGGACATCTTTGATAAAAGACATATTATGTTATCAATGGGCAAGAAATGTTGTTTTATATATTAAATCATTCTATATTATTTTTCAATATATAGAACAACCATAGTCCAAGAAATACACAAGTGGATATGAGAGTTATTTAATGAGATTGCATACATGGAGACTTCTCATCATCCCTAAATCCTGAATATGTTCATGGTCATAGAAATATTGATTGGGCGTCAATATTCGTCAAAAACCAATACATACAATATCGTCTCTATATGTAGGGAATGACATGGTCTCAAGTCATTAAGTGTGGAGACACATTGATATGTGTGTAAGTGCTTGTAGAAGAACTAGTACACTGAACGGGATCCAACACATGAGTTACAGCATGGAAGTCTTTACTGACATGTCAAGCTGGAATTCATAAACTGCAATGGTGCAAACTAATCCTTAGACATGAGGCATCATAGATGTTTTGTGGCTATGTTGTTAATCTTTGAGGGCACTATACGGTCATGCTGAATTAGGTATAGCTTAAAGGTGCTTATTAGGATTCTCAATAGAGTCATGGAAGCAAATGAATGTACACCAAGGAATCTCTACTCTCAGTAAAGGAGAGAGAATACTCCAAGATATGATTGGTCAAATCTCTGCGCAAAGTAGTGGATAAGACTTGAAAGAAGAAGTCTTCAAATCTTAACAGGATAATCATATAAAAGGAATGATTCACATTAGGATATTGACAATCAGATTCCATGAGCTAATAATGTGAATAAGGAGTATTGACATAAGAGAATGATTCAATTGCACGGTCATTCCAATTTGAATAGGTTTTTTCACAACGTTTCATGTAGCTCGGATAACCGTGACTTGCTGCTAGGCGACAACCATGGTTTGTGGATGTCCTAAAAGGTTTCAATTAACTTTTATTAATATGAAGAATTAAATTGTGCAATTTAATTCGTATATCATCCTTAAGGAGTTGAGTCAACCTACTACTTTGCTAAAGGGAGCCTACGGATCTGCACACCCAAAGAATGTGATTAGAGGTACAAATGAAGAGAAACGAAATGAGGAGACACAAGTCAATGGTTGATAATCAAATGTCAAAGTCAACGGTCAAAAGTCAACATGTTGACCGGAGCAATTGACCAAAGTCAAATAGTTCGAACTGGGTCAATCAAGTGAGACTATAATTATAATTAAAAGATTAATTATGAAATTAATATTGACATATATAAATATTGGATTGGGCATTTAAATATGATTTAAAAGGAAAAAGACAAAATAGCCCAAAAGGCTATTGGGCCCAATGAATAAGTGACATAAGATGACATGACCCATGAACCAAATGGAGCCTCAAATACCCACCCAAATTTTGGCAACTAAGGGAAGCTCTCCCCTTGCCTTTTGTGTTGTCCTATATAAGCTAAACTTTGGAGAAAACCTAACTAAGGTTTTGGTTTCCTACTTTGGTTGATAAGTGATCATCTTTGTATCTTATCTTCCATAAACCAAAAATTGGTCCAATGAAGAAGTGGACTAGCATCCATACTTTCTAATTGCCTTCTCTTCATCTCTAGGAGCATTTGGTGTGGTGAGGTAAAAGACTCAAATCTTGGAGCCTTAAGGTGAAGAAGTCAAAATCAAGAGAAACAAAAGGCATTTCCAACAAAGGTGTTCATTCTTGAGAAATCAAGAAAAGGTCATCAAGGGTAAAGATCTATTCCCTTTTTCCTTTTTGTATTTGTGTGTAAAGGGACTAGGCTAAGATACTTGGTTTAAAATGAAAAAGGTTTAGCTCAACTAGTATAAACAAAATGAATCCACAATTTAGAATGTTTTTGTTGTATAGGTTGTGGCTAAAGTTCATTTCCTAAGTATTAGATGCATGCATGTTTCCTTCACAGACGCTTTGAGCAAAAGGACATGTAAAAAAGATATGGAAGATGGTTTCACACTGAAGATTACATATAGGGCACCCGAGGTTGATATGAGGCATGAAACGACGTAAATGACTTCGAACTTGAATTCTTTTTTCGATAAGTAACCAACAGAAGATCTTAATTTTAGGAGGGATCGTTAGCTTCCAAACTTTCTTGAACAAAGTAGCATGAGGATGGCAAATAGCATCCTACATCTGCACATTATAAGCACTTTTAATAGAAAAGGTACCATCGGAGATAAGACCTCATATTAGTTGGTCTTCCAGAGGGGATAAGGGGATGAGGGGGTGTGTATGTTATAGACCATCAAGTTAAGATTTAGATTGCCCCAAAGGGTAGGGGAATCAGATCAATGAGTGGGAAAGGAAAAACCTAATGGGCAGTCCAAAAAGAAATGGACTTACCATTTCCCACTATCCACCTAACCCCCAACTTGAGGACATATTTTTGCATCCAAAATTGCTTGCCATGCTGAGGAATAAGAAGACTTGTTTTTAAGATCCAATACATTATCCTTTCTAGATACTTCATGTGAACCACTTGGGCTGACCAATTAGACTTATTAGTGAGACAGATCCAACCAAATTTAGCTAAAGCAATCTTATTAAAATGGGAAGCAGACTTGACTCCAAGACCTCCCATTTTTTTTGGAATACAAATATCTTTCCAAGAAACATGATGAGTTTTTGTTTGGCTGCCCGAGAAAAAATTCCTAAAAGTGGAGTTCATTTGTTTACTGACTTCTCTAGGACACTTAAAACAAAAGAGTGTATGATTAGGGATTCCAGAAACACTTGTCTTAATAAGGGTTAGCCTCCCAGCTTTGTAGAGGGTTTGGGCCTTCCAACCATAAAACTTACCTTTGATTCTTTCAATCATGTTTTTGGCATTGAGAGAATCTTTCCAAAATACAATATTACCAAGGCTTTTTATCACAAAACGTCCCTGATGTTGGCGAAACTATCAGATTGCATCCTTAAAGTTTTTTTTTGTATCACTCGTGATTCCTAACGTTAATATGAGTGCTCTTAAATAGTCCCTCCGTAAAAAAAAATCGTAAAATCCCCATTTTATGAGGGATATAATCATCATATCAACTCCCTTTTATTTCCTTGAGGTCGTCGTCAACATCATCAGACCCATTTCTATGCCTTTTATGAGAAATGATGTTTTTCAGTCGTGAGGAATTGGGCAGTAAAGCTTATTTGCAGAAGTGCTTGAGAGAAGATGGATGAGCAAATGAAAACTATCGGAAAGGGGGAAAGGCTCCAACGTTTAAAGGTAAGAATCTAATGAAGAATTTAAAAGCAAAATGTTCATATTTGGTTTGTTTCATGCGATTGGTGTATGTATTTATTATAGAAAAGCTTTGAAATAGGTACTGTTGGTTTGTCTTATGTATGTTATTAGGGCTTGAAATAGGTAATGAAGGAAAAAAGACTTCAATCGTTGGGATTGATTAAGTGTTTGTTCTGGCAGATCCTGACAAGCTTACTCTTGAGATTCACTATGGAGGTACATTGATGCAAGTTGTTGTCCGAAAAGGGGAATATGAAGGGCAAAATGAGGGACAAGATGGGAATGATACTAAAAATGGAGAAGTTAATATGCAGGAAGAAAGAGGAGGAGTTGGCAATGCTAGGGAATGAAGAGGATGATGAAGAAGATGGAGGGAAATGGTTCCAAATTGGCGGGAAATGGGTCTGAGGCGTTGAATAGGTCAAAAGGAATTGATTTGATGATTATATCCCTCATAAAATGGGGATTTAACCCTTTTTTTAATGGATGGACTATTTAAGAGCACCCATATTAACGCGAGTGATACAAAAAATTTTTAAGGATGCAATATGATAGTTTCGCAAACGTCATGGACATTTTGTGATAAAAAGCCTATTACTAATACCAAGATAACGACCTATAGTAGCTTTATGTTGGATTTTCAAGATGGTACTCATATTAGTTCTTAGATTAGCAGCAACATTATTAGAGAAATACATAGTAGATTTATGCAAGTTGATATTTTGTTTAGACACTGTAGAAAAAGAAGTAAACAGTTTATTGACACTTATAGCAACTACAGGAGTAGATCTAGCAAAAAATAGGCAATCATCAACAAACACCAAATTAGAAATGCGAAAACCCCTAGAGGATGAGAATGAAACCCACATTAGACTTGGTGGAAGAGGCAAACAAATTACAGTGCCTAATGAAAGGTTCAATACACATAATAAAAATATAAGGGGAAAGAGGATCCCTGTTGCGTCGATTCAGCTGCACCAAAATGGATTCAGCTGCATTCTCAACTTGTGATACTCGCAAGTGCACGAGCCGTTCGGTAGTATAGCATATGTAAGTGCGAGGTCGATTCCACAGGGATTGGTGATTGAATAATCCAATTCAGTTTTCCTACACAAAACAGAAAAACAAGAAAGAAAGAAAAGAAAATAACTCAAGCAGATAAGTTCCCAAGTTCAATTAGATTAACGGATTGATTCTAGCTAAATTATGATTAAGTCATGGTGTTTGGTCCTAACCTTGTATTCCTAATTCCCTAATTTGATCATCTGTTGTCTAACCTAAACTAAGCATTAGGAATTCATTAAGCATAGAAGAACATTTTAAACAACCAAGTATGTATCTAATCCATGTTGTCGAATGTCCATACATACTCTTCCTATTCATAGTTCAATTCGAATTAAAGCATGGTGTCTACTCTTAATTCAAACCAAGATAGCTAACATGCAAGCCTAAATGGTGATCAATCATTCAAACTAGCATATTAACTTATAAGCATAATGAATAAGAACAAAAACCATAATTGAAACTTGGAAACTAATCAAACTTGAAACTAAAGAAAAGAATTTACATAACAATGAAAAGTAAAGTGGAACTAAGAAAAACTTAAGGAGAATTTCAGCACAAATATTTCATTACAACAATTGAAAACTAGAAAGAGAAACTAAGAGAATTTGAGGGAGAGAAGGGAGGGGAGCTCTAGAGAAGTGTTTGAGAGCTCCCCCCTTAGGGGGTGATTTATGAAGCTTGAAGACTTCTCTATTTATAGGGCTAAGAGGGAGGAACATCATGATGAATTTCAACACCACCATTCCTCTTTTAATACAATCCATAACTCCCACTTCATCTTGTCTATGTTAGTGTGGTTGGAATCAATTCCATCTCATACTTCTTTTGCTGCACCTCAAGCTTTCTTCACATGGGACTTCAAATGTGTTCAATTGTGGCTACCTTTTGCTGCCAACCCATGTGGGTTTTCTTTTGGTTGCTGGAAAAAACGATTCTTCTGAACTAGGCTTGGTGTAGGAAGGCCTGAGGTTTCAATATGTATCCAATGGGGCTCAAATTTGGATATTTCATAATAGACACCTATTGGAACAACTTTTATGAAGAATGTATTCCCATATGAGCAGTACAAGTGTACATTTTGGGCCTTGCAAGTTGACTGTAGAAAATAGACTGGAATTGACTCATGGTGTGCATTTTGATAGGCCCACGGATTGGGCTTGGCTTCATCAAGTGATACGTTTGAGTAGTTCATCTTGCAGTTCAAAATCTTTTCTTTCCAACCACATATTAATTGGGCCAATACAAGTTGGGAGGAGGAAGTTAAGGCCGAAACAAATTGCTAACTCAGTCTGCTTGTTTTTGCACCATTTTGCATCTTTTCCTATCCAAAGCCACCATTGCTACCTAAGGCCCAATGAACTGAATGATAAACAGAAAAGAGATTAAAAACACAAGTTTAAATCAATAACATAACCAAAGCCAAGAAGTTGACCTACGAAAATGAGCTAAAAATGCATTCCCGTAATTGACAAACAGAAAGTTGGTTTTCGCAAACTGTGAATGCAATTGCATGTTGTGTTTGCAAATACCTAGTTACTATTTGCCAATTCAAAATATAGGCAATTTAAAAGCACAAGTTTAACTCAACAACATAACCAAATCATAAGCTAGATGGGTACAAAATGATATACAATTATGCACCGATCAATCCCCTTGCCTGATGCCTCTCGAAAGGGCAAAATGACATTGGAGGGTACCATTAACTAAGACAAAGAAAGAAGAGGTCGTAATGCAATTCATAATTCTATCATACTAATCAATGCTAAAATCAAACATGAGGAGACAGGTTTCAAGATAAGACGAATCAAGAGCATAAGCTTTTTCAAGATCCTATTTAACAACCATAACTCCTTTAGAGCCTTTCTTGCTTTTGACGTCATTAAATAGCTCATGAGCAATTAGGATATTATCAAAAATGGACATACCAGGGGCAAAAGTGCCTTGGTTATAAGAGATACATTTGGAGAAGACTGGTCTTAATTTGTTTATGATGATCTTAGTAATGATTTTGTAAGTAACATTACAAAGACTAATGGGTCGAAATTGGGAAACAGTTTCCGAAGTATTAACCTTAGGGATAAGGTCTATATTAGTGTGATTAATCTCGTTCAAAGATAGGTTATGAACAAAGAAGTCATTAACCAAGTTTTTCCGAAAGGGCTTAGTGGTATCCTAATATTACTGATAAAACATGGCATGAAGCCCATAAGGACTAAGGGCTTTTAGGGATCCAATGCTTCTAACAAAATTTTTCAACACCAACTCAGAAACAGAGATAAAAGGTTAGCATTATCAGTATCAATAATGCAAGGTTGGATTATAGTGGTATAGTCCCTAAGAGAGTTTTGGGAGGGTGGGCTTGAGGCTATAAATCTATTTTTAAAAGCTGAAACAATGGTTTGAATTAGTCATTCGTCCTCCACCCAGTTTCCTTGACCATCTTTGAGTTTCAGGATTTGGTTTCTCTTTCTTCTAATGAGAGCTTGGGTATGAAAGTAACGAATGTTCTTATCTCCCAAATTCAGCCAGCTGGCTTGAGCTTTTTGCGCATAAAAGAGCTTTTCATGCTCTAGAAGTTGTTTGATCTCCTTATTGATGGTTAAGTCTTTAGCCCTAAGGTAATGGTCATTGGAGCTTAAAGCTAGCTGATCTTGAATATTTTGCAAATCATGTTGAAGTGAGCTGAGTTTGTGAAATAGGTTACCAAACACTTCACGATTCCATCTCTTAAGAAGGTGTTGAAAAGTTCTACAACAAGTGTTAACCTATTGGGTAGCAATACCCTGATAGGTAACATTCCAAGCTTGATTAACAATACGAGGAAAATCCTGATGAGACAACTACATAGCTTCAAATTGGAAAGCTTTAGGTTTATTCCTTTGGACAGCGGGGCACATTAAACAAATTGGGCCATGATTTGACCTTATAATAGGAAGGTTTTGCATAACACAATTGAGGTAGAGCTGCAACCAGTTGGGATTGGCTAGAGCTCAATCAAGTCTTTTATAAATCACTAAGTTATCCTTATGACCATTGCACCAAGTAAAAGTTTGATTGCCACCCAACTTTTCACTAAGATTACATATATTATTGAGATCACTCAGAAACACCCAAGCTTCTGAAATTCGGGGTTTAAGAGCAACAATATCAGGCCAAAGGAGTTTGTGTTTATCCTTTTGAGGGTAGATGTAAACAAGGGTGGCATACTAGGTTTTATGATTATTTTGATCTTGAACATGACAATGAATAAAATGCTCATGATATTATAAAATAAATATATTAATAAGGGAATGATTCCACAATAAGATAATCCCCCCACATTGACCAATGACATGGATACAAAATAAACCATTAAAACCAAGCCTCTGAGCTATAACCTCAGCTCTAGTCCTCGAGGCTCTGGAATCCAAAATACATAAAAACATTTAAACTAAAAGTAGTAATATAAAACAGGGCTTGAAAGATAAAATCATGCCAGGCACTGCCTCGGCTATTCCAAGACAACATCTTCATGGGTTAGGAATAAAGATGTCACTGGTCGAGAGATCAAATACCCTTAAAACTTCTCCCACAATCTCCACACTAGGATCAGACTCTTACTCAATCTCTTCCATAACTTCTCTTGTCCTTTTCTTAGGGCTTTTGTAAGCAAAAGTATCATAAGGGTTGTGAACCTCCTGGGACAGCCTTACCTTTTCCCTTGCTAGTGTTACCAAGAATCTTTAAACTGAACTCTACCAGTAGGAGCAGTTCCTCCTTCAGTAATTTTGATAACTTTAGCAACATTCTGAAGTTTATTATGCCATCTTGCACTTGCATTTTGGCCTTGCCTTTCCTGTTGGACTGGTGGTGCAGCTTGGATCTTTCTCCTCTTGATCAGCATGCTCCTCAAAATTGTTGAAGGAGTCCAAAGTTATAGGCTGGGGGGAAGACAAGGATGACATCTTCTAACAGCTGCCCTTGTTCATCAACAGCAAAGATCATATCTCAGGGAAAGACATTAGGTTCATTCTCTAACCTCTCCACTTTAAGAAATTTTTTTGCAGACTTTCACAGGACAAACATGTCTTCTTTTCATCTTTTGGCATAATAGAAACATATAACAAAAAGAGTTTCATAACTCACAAATATTTTTTATTTCCTTGGGACTTTCTCCCAAAACTAAGCATCTCTTCATAGGCCTGGTGAGGTCAAACTAGAGCCTAGCTCTCATAAACATACTCTGTTTGCCTTCCAAAGACTGCAAATCAATAGTAAATATGGTCACCAAGAATAGAGACCAAATCATGCAGCACCTCAAGATCCTTGTAATGTAGAGGCAAGAAGGGAATTCTAGCCCAGCACACTAAGGAATTAGCCATAGCATGGAAGGGGGAAGAAGTCAGGAGTCCAGTGGTTCAAAGCAAAGATTTGGCCTTGGACAAACCAAGGTCAATTCTCCAACACAAACAACACATCTTCCTCAAAGAACTCCACCTTGTACTAGTCATGACCCATGTGATCAATAGAGACATCCCTTTGCAGATTTTTCCACTCAATTTTTAGTCTATGTCTAGCTAGTGACCCTGCTCAGCACAGGAACACCAAAGACCTTCCCCAGTGGCGGAGCCACTCCTAGGCCTGAGTGGCCCTGACCCCCTAAGATTTTTATCTCTCCTCTATTATATTATATATAACATATAGAATTTGTAATAAACAACTTATAATTTAAGTTAAAATTTCCTCTAAAACAAATTAGACATGACTCAATTAGAAAGATTTAGATCTAAACATGTAATTATTGAATCCTTAGGTGTTTATATACTTGTACTTTCTACGGCCCTCCCAACTTTACGATTCTAGCTCCGCTCAACATAGAAAGTCTCATAGTGACTTTGGACACTAGAGGCCAATGCATTTGTGGAGACTCTAGTTTCATTTCTCTCCAGCCTACATATAAACCTACCCTTGTGGATCACAGAAGGCTCAAGAGAAGACCTTCTTCCAGGTTAGGGTTCAAACCTTGGACTTAGGCTACGTGCACGAGCATGGGAATAACTGCCATTGAGTTGAGCACTCATATTGAAACAGAAAGCACAATAGGAAAACAGAACAAGAAGAGAAAAGCAGAGGAAGCAGTAAGGAGAAGAGAAGTAAGTGTCCATATAAATACCAGAGGTAATTCGAGTATAATGATTGTAGTAATCACCCAACCACCAATGCATGCAGACAGCTTGTATTGGGTAAGAAGTTATCTCACCAGGATCTACATTAGCTGCATAGGGTTTCTCCAACGCCTACAATTTCATAGGGATAATCCATCTTCTGGGGTAATCATATAATCTCCTCAAATTCTAGTCATTAGATTGAGGTAAATACTCGAGATTAAGACAATTATAATTAATTAGATAAGGAGAGAGAAGTGAGAGCCAATTAAAATTAGCACTTCCCCAAAAGAAATCGTTTGAAAGTGCTTCGTGAAGGCCAACAGTCCTAATAGCACTCCAACCTTCATAAAAAACACGGTCCTGAGGACTAGAAAAATAGCTTGGAGTAGTAAGGTCCCCAAAATTGCTTTGGGAAGCCCAACCGACTCCAAAGTCTACCAATCAAAGCTTCCACAGCTCGAAACCAACCAAGAGGCCAGACGAATAGTTGATCTAGATAGCCTTGTTCACTACGTTGTTCCTTTAATTTGCCTTTTTTCTTCCTCTTCTTCTAATTACCAAAAATCCCAAGGATTGCCGAAACCCTAAGGTCTGTCTCTCTCATCCTTCTTTTTCTTAAGATATCATTCTCTCTACGCTATAAAAAACCTAACAAAAAGACAGAACTTAAAAAATTGTTCGTATTCACAGATATGAGCTTAGTCAAGTTGGCTAGAGTGGATGTGCTCCTCATTATGCACCCGAGTTCTTAATCCCCTCTCTATATTTTAGATTAAATTAAAGTAAAATATCACTTGTATAAAAAAAAAAATTATTCGTATTCATACTTGGCCACAAAATGAATTGTATTTTATGCTCATTTATGATTAATGCAAACGTTATGCTTCACCAAGTATCATTTTCGTGATCATAAAAATAAAATCATGCGCGTAGCACAACATTTTTGTAATAAGGCACATGCATATGTTGTGAACAGGTATATTTAACTCTATTGTAAACACTGAAAACATATAAGAACAAAGTATACAATATTTGGTATTTAGAAAAGCAATTGCAATTTAGATTGAGATTTTGGAGGAAACTTAATGGAAAGAGATAGGCTGTATGGATTCAGTCTGTCAGGTAAGAACTTGAGTTATTTATATTGACGGGAAGCCAGATTTTGTGACGTAATAAACATGGTGCAACACTTGATAAGGTGTTTTGCTGTGATGCTTATTTTAATTAGTATTGTGATACTAGTGCTAACCGATCCATTGTTCTAAAAAGGTTCACCTACAGTGTTATTGTTGAGATAATGAAACGATTTATTTTGTAGTCTGAACATAAGTTGATATGCTAAAAGCAAAAATAGAGAATTATCATTGAAAATGAACTAATTATTACAGAATAGCAGATTCAACCTCCTGATATCTATTCCCAACCTTAGGTTGTCTAGGACAACTCCCACGTTGGATTATTCCCAACCCCTTCATCCTTCTACAACATCAAATGAAGATAGAATAAATTTTTTATTTTTTTGGTTTTCCTTGAAGGATGAACGCTAAATTCTCATGCCTTCTGCTAGTTGTCTTTTGTCCCTCTCCAGACTCACTTTTGCCAAAATTTCTTGCCACTCAACTCAAACAGTGTAGTGTTGTTGAATGGTGTCGATGTCAAGTCCTTTGAGTTTGACAACCGATTCGACGTGCCCCTTGAGTGTATGAAGCTCCCTCAACCTGGAAACCAAAAGCAGAACAAAGATTATGATCCATTTAAATTCAGGTTTCCATTACACTATACAAGCTTCCAGTTATAGCTACCTAGCAACTTCAGCCCGCCTCTTCGCCTGTTCGGCAATTTCAGACAACTCTCTGTAGTTGTTCTTGTCACTGAAAAGCTCAGCTGTCTCAGCAGACTGCAGGCCATGCAGGGTTCGTTGAGCTGTAGCCCATTGTGCCTCCCTCTCACCCTTTCCATAATCCTTCTTTGTTGTGAAAGCAGTCTGGAGTATAATAAGAAAGAATCAAACATGAAAGAGAATGTTCTGGATATGAAAATGAAAACATATTCTTTTAAGCATAAGATTGATCAAATACCTTTCTCTCAAGTACATTATCCCAGGCCTTGCCGCTCAATGCATATCGAATAATGAACTTAAGAATGTCCAGAGGTATGTAGAAGACAATGCTGTAGAGCCAGATCACACCTGCCCATCCCCATCCAATACCATGGATTCTTGCAAAGCCCCAGTGGGCATAAACAGCAATGATTGTAGCAATCTTGATAAACAAACATGAACATAAACTTAGTTTGTTTTTCTTCCCAAAATATGCAAAGTTTACAGTATCAGCAACCAGAACTAAACTTTTTGAAACTTACCAGCTGAGCTATGAGAAAGGCTCCCACAAGAAATAGACCGGGGCGTTCGACATAAGACCAGCCTTGGGACCGAGTAACAAAGATAAGTGCCTGGCTGACAATACTCACTTGAAGGTAGACAGCTGCTGTAAGCTCAGGATCATTTCCTCTGATAGATCTTACTCCAAATTTGTCCTGCCAAATTTTAGCATAAGCATATTTGCAATAGGGATGATTTTACAATAGGGTTCAGAGTGTTTCTATTTGTTTGGATTGTAGGAATTTTCTTACTGTGAAAAAGTCAGAGTCATTAGCAGCCCAGAAGAAAACAACAGTCATGACAGCCAGGTAGGTGCCAAGAACCACTCCAGTGGCAAAGATCTCCTTTAACTTCCATGAGTCTGGAAGAGGAGATGGCTTCACCCTGTCTTTAGCAATAGTCATGATTGTTCCATCATTGAGTATAGCAATAACCAGAACCATGAAAGGTGAGAAATCGAACTTCCAGATAAGAGCAAGGAGCAGAAAACCAAGCACAACACGGATTGTTATCGAAACGGCATAGATGGTGTAGTTCTTCATTCTCTGAAAAATGGCTCTACTTGTCAATACAGCACTGATAATCACAGACAGTCCTGGCTCTGTGAGGACAATATCAGATGCACTCCGAGCTGCATCAGTTGCATCGTCCACTGCAATTCCGATATCTGCCCTCTTTAGAGCTGGAGCATCATTTACACCATCTCCAGTCATGCCACAAATATGCTTCTTCTCTTGCAGCCTCCTGACAATTTCATATTTATGCTCTGCATGGCTCCACATTGATTAGTTCTATTATACAACATCTGCAATTTTGGAAATAAAACTTTACGTGAAGGATTAAGTCCAAGTACCTGGGAAGACACCGGCAAAGCCATCAGCCTTTTCTATAAGCTCATCGACAGGGAGGGCAGCAATAGACTCATCCTTGGTTTCACCAAGGAGGGAAGAAGAAGGATACATGTTGGTTCCCATGCCAAGTCTGCGACCGGTCTCCTTACCAATGGCTAGCTGGTCACCAGTGATCATCTTAACGTTGACACCAAGGTGAAGGGCTCGACGAATGGTCTCTGCACTGTCATGCCTTGGAGGATCAAAGAGAGGCAAGAGACCCACAAATTGCCATGGCGTTCCAGGATCCTCTTTGCTTTTCTCGGGCACAGTCTGGAACCAAACAATTCATGAAGAAATTAACTTCATTTAATCATCATCAAGTAACAGTTCTTAGGAATGAGAACAAAAACTCACCTGTCTAGCAACAGCAAGAGAGCGAAGACCACGATCTGCAAACTTGTCAATGATAGCATGTGCTTTCTTCATAGGATCACCTTTTAGGTTGCAGAGCTCAATGATCTGAAATGGTACATACAATGCTGCAAGATTAAATAAAAAGGTACACATAGATTAATGACGAAAACATTGCAGGGTGGACTTATGACCTGCTCCGGTGCACCTTTGCTAACCCGGTGCCAATTGCCTTCGGAGTCGATATATGTTATGGCTGTACGCTTCTCCACTGGATTAAAGGGTAAGAAATGGACCTCAGTTATTCCTTCTCTGGCCTGCAGCACAAAAGAAAGTACGTTATGATGGTCAAATTTATCCTTAGCTGTCAAAATACAGTCCATAGTTGATGCTCCAAATCTAAGTCCAATCATTTATCTCAATTCCATTATATTTTAGCTCCAAATAGATTTTTTTTTGTATCCCTTCTGATTTGGTTAGCATTCCTAAGGGTTATGCTATTGTATGAGTAGAGCTCACAGCCAGGAATGACTTCATAGCTTGCAAAGAAATATGTTGGCATATACCTCCTTGGGGTCACCCAACATTCCAACGATACAAGTATCGATAGCATCCTGATTCTCAACCCTCGAAGCCCTGGCTCCGAGCAAAATTAGACCATCCTTGTCCACATCCTTTACAAACACCTGTAAGTGAAAACAAGTTTCATGAATGACATTTCCTCGAGCAATGAAATTATGTTAAAAAATCTTGATTTGTTTCCCTTTGTCTCCCTTTTCTGTACTTAAACCATACTGTCAGTCTTCAGACTCATGAATTGTAAATCATTTTAACATACTCCTTTCTCATGCTCATGTATGATGTATCACTGACCTCAACCATGGTCTTGTCTACTGTAAGCTTGTTGAGTGTAAGAGTCCCAGTCTTGTCACTGCAGAGGACATCCATTCCAGCCATCTCCTCAATGGCTGTCATCCTCTTTGTGATGGCGCCTTGCTGTGACAGCCGATGGGAACCAATAGCCATTGTAACTGACAACACTGTTGGCATAGCAATTGGAATCCCTCCAATGAGAAGCACAAGGAGATTGTCAATCCCATCCCTGTACCTCCTGTGCTGAATTGGATACATAACTACTATCTCTATTATCATTCCTATGGCGATGGAGCATATGCAGAAGTTTCCAATGGCAGTCAAAACCTGATCAAAGACCGGTGCACATCAGGAACCAAAAGACAGCAAAATTAATGAAAAGGAATACTTGGTTGGTGTTAATTTGTGTAGTTTCAAACAAATGTTTTAGAACCTGAACTCAGAGTGGTACCTTTTGGAAGTGGCCTACTTGGTTGGTGCTGTCAACCAGGTGAGCAGCCTTCCCAAAGAAGGTATGAACCCCAGTGGCAATTACAACTGCCTCAATTTCACCTTGCTTGACTGTGGAACCCGAGAAAGCTTCATCACCAGGGTACCTTGTCACTGGCAAAGACTCACCGGTTAGGGCTGACTGATCGATCTTGAGAGGATCGCCTTCCAAGAGACGAGCATCTGCTGGGATAATATCTCCCAACTTAATACTGATCACATCTCCTGGTACCAAGATTGCAGCCTCTAGCTCACACCATCTTCCATCTCTCAGAACCTACAATCAAAGAAGCATAAAAAGTTCATTCCAATGCATGTGCATGCCAGAGTGTATTTCGAACATACATAAGTGCAAGACCAGCCATTTTTCGGCTAAAAATCACCTTGGCTTTTGGTGCAAGACCAGCCATAAGTGCTGCTGCAGCATTGCCTGCATTGTTTTCTTCGATAAAGCTTATCGTTGAGTTGATAATTAACAATGCAGTAATTCCCACAAAGTCTTGCCAGTCTGCTGGTCTTCCCTGCATTGTTCATTAGAATCATAAGAATATGAGAGAGAGAGAGAGAGAGAGATTTGTTTGTTACCCCTCCATTTGCCATGGCAATGGCCATGATAGCTGCAATCTCCATCACCCATGATAGGGGATTCCACATAAAACTCAAGAACTTCAGAACCTTGTTTTCCTGTTCCAAATTGTACCAACAGATCAGTTTTCTTCATTCCCAAACTAATACTTGGAACAAAAGCATACTCCAATAGTATCTTGAAAACTTACCTTCTTTTCTTCTAGCTTGTTTGGGCCAAAGACCTGAAGCCTCTTCTGCCCTTCCTCGCTGGACAAACCTTCTTTTGTGCATTGCAGTTGCTCAAATACTTCCAGCACTGGGATACGCTCCTGTGACACATAGAAACACAAAGTTAATGACTCATATATATATATATATATATATATATATATATCAACAACAACAACAATTTAATTACTTGGCACAGTTTTTCATTCTTCAATTAATTTTAAATTATACTTACAATGCTGACGAGTAATTTTTTCGGAAATTCATCGCTCAACGATTCTAATATTGGCAAGTGATTTGTTGCAATAATTATTCCAGAATTCTAACTACAATCATCCAATGCCTAATCAACTGCATGTGCCATGAACCCAAGATACAAGCAAACTTGCATTCATGCAGGCTGAGCAAAACTAAACACTATGATAATCCTGTCCAAGAAAACTAGGCCAAACCGAAACTTAGGAGCTGATTCAATTCTAATTGGGACAAATTTTTTGGATTGCCTCATAACGTAAATACGTACACAAAATATTTATAATAAAAATGAAAACAAGAATAATAAGAAGACTTACCAGGTCGATATTTTCCTTCTTGATTTCCTCCAAGCTAATAGATTTCCCTTCTGCCATGCTCTCTTTTGTTTTTTTTCACCAAACAACCAAACCCAGAAGAGAGATTGTTCTGATTAAACACTCATCTATATGGCACTTCCACAACTCTCAATTTCCTCAGTGAGTTTATATTAATTTTATTTTAAACTTAATAGTATTCAATCTCAGTAGGCCAGGACTTTATACTTGCGAGCCAATCACACGCGCACACATACACACACTGTTTTTAGTCTGGAAAAAGAAAATATGAAGTAGTTGGTAATATTGAAGGACTGAAAGTTGGAGTCTCTCTTTATATAACGAAAAGGGAAACTGTCTTTTTATGGAAAACAGCAATTGAGTGAAGGAGCGAGAGTTTTGGTATTCTCTCTAGACTCTTAGCCCCGGTCATGCGGCCAGTTAGAACAAGCATTGTTACGCTCACTCTGCGCTTCATCATATTCTTTTTGTCTTAAACTATTTGGCTCACTCGCCTTCTGCGCCTTTGCACTCGGTGGCAGTTTGTTTCCAAAAGAAAAATGATACCCCAAAATGTGGGATACCGTTTTCACTAAATTAGAGGTGGTGAAATTCTCCCCTACTCTTCTTAACTGCCTTGGAGATCTCTAAGGGCATTGATCATATGTATGACTTTCGGATGCAACATTTGAGTTTTAAGAATGATCCAAATTAATGATATACGATTATTCAGATTAAGGGAGACTTGGAAATAATAAAAAATTATGGAAAGTGTTAGGGTTTGTTTGGATTGAAAGATTTAGGAGGAGGAATTTGGACTTGAGGGGTCCAAATTCAAATCATACTCTTCGGACCTATTTTTAATATTTGGTTTTGGATTTGGTCCAATACACTTAAAATTTGATAGGCCAACTCAAACAAACACTATACTCTATAACAAAATATCTCTTCTTCTTTTTTTTTTTTTTTTGTCAAATTCGACAAATATTATCTAGACAATCACCAAAAATCAATTTTCTTGATCCAACGGCCTAGGTAAAACGCCCGATTTGACACCAAAAATATATATATATATATATATATATATATATATATATATATATATATATATATACCCGGTTCCACAAACATGTACCGACAAATGAAAAAGTTACTATTGCACCAGGTTATACAAGCATGATTTCACCCTTCAAATTCCAAAGTGATCGAGTAGAAGGAAGACAGTGACGTGACAACTACAAGGTAACATGGAAAATATTGTTCCAACGTGCCATAACTTGGCTTATGTGAAATGGCAGCTGAAAGCCTACAACCAGGTGCATGCATGCTCTCACAATCATGCATATTGAGACAAATTATTTGGATACAATGGTTCCTCATGTGAAGAAATTGGGTAAGACAAAATGAACAAAGAACTACAAGGGAAACAAATACCAGGTATTCAGAGAGAGAGAGAGAGAGAGAGAGAGAGAGAGAGAGAGAGAGAGAGAGAGAGAGAGAGAGAGAGAACCATCTAAACCCTACATCATAAAAGGGGGTAGCTAAAACCATGTGCATGCTAACATGCATATCTATGGAGGCACTCTCTGCATTTGAAGATAACATGGTTGTCCATGTGAAGGGATGGGAGTGGAGGGAGAATATAAAGAATTACATGCATGCGGCATGCCCATGTTGAGAAGAGATAGAGAGATTTGGCTGCATCTACATGGTTCTGATCTTTTCTAGAAGAAATAGAAAATGGGGTTGAAAGTGTTTTCGCTCTTTGGGAAGTTTGGCCACCAACCTGCAAGACTCACTTGATCCAGATATCTAAATCCAATGATAATCGAATCCAAATTAACTGGAATATAAGATTGGTGTATGTAATGAATGATTAAAGGAAATATTTTTGCTCACCACTTTAACCCAAGGTGTACTTTCATCATCATTCTTAATACACTTGATACGTGTCCATTGACATAATCATAATTAGCTCTTTGCTTTGTATTCATGGAATCATGGTTATGTTCATAGACACGTGTCAAGTGTTAAGAAGAATGATGAAGATACACCTTGAATTAAAGTGATGAAGATTGATGTCATATAATTGCATCCTTATGATCAATTTGGATATATATGAGTTTCCTTGTACCATGATTAATCTTCACTGCTTTATTGCTTTCTTGAGAAAAAGAAGAAATAATAACTTCACTCATAATTTTGTGGGGGATAAAAAAAGTGACTGTTTATATATTTTTGTTATTACCATTTCATGTGCAGGGGGCGATTCATCAAAGTTGTTAGGCTCTTTAATTTTATTGTTAAATTATTATGTGCGATCTGTAAGTCTTAACTAAGCTTTTAAACTATAATACTAACCTTGTTCAGCCATGGTAGCAGTAGAGTATCTTGATTTCTTGTAGAAAGTCTTCTTCCCTTTTGCAGCACTTTAGTTTCTCTTTCTCTTAGATAGGGTGAGATCTGATTTGAGAGTATATTTGCTGCAAGGGAAGGGACCTCTATTTATAGATGCATCACTACGAAAGCCTTGCCTATCAAGAAGCATTCGAGTGTCCTTTTTGCATTAGAATAGGTTTGTTTCAATCCATATTTAATTAGGAATCCTGATAACACTTGTGTTTGGTTTTAATAACCTCTGGACAAGCATTATCTAATAGGGATTGAGTTCTATCTCCTGATCAGACCAAAACTGAGTCCTCTTAGGATTAGAAGATCACCTTTTAGTGGATTGAGACAATAAATTGTCTTACATTCTCCCACTTGATCGATTAATCCCAAAGTTTTGTGTTGATCACTTAAGGCCTTTGTGAAATATAACTCAACCTGATTCCATCAAGCAATTGTCAATTTTAAAGAATGAAAAGGAACCATCAAGACTTCACTGAATATATAAAGATCCAGAGTCTTTATAATCACATTGATCATTCTTTAAAACCACATAAGCTTCCATAAAGATTAAACAGAAAAATAAACATGTTTCACTGTAAAGCTTTATGAACATGTCTATTCAATGTCCCTTAATTTGACTACTAAGGTCTTATCATTTAAAATGATATCCTGTCATGAATGAAAATCATATGCAGATATCTTCAGCTAGCTTTCTGCTCAATTCATTCAAGTGTTTATAAGTATATATACACATAACAATTAAACGTGTAAGCTGTTTAACTAGAAAACTTTATTTCTGAATCAGAAACTGAAAACAACACCCATCGAAACCATAACCAACTGGAAATTCAAGATTGTAACAGAAACTACTCTAAACTTAACAAGGCTCCCACTGATTTAAGCATTCAAATCATTCCTTAATCCCATGCTCATAACATGCCTATGGAACACTGCATTTGGGATTCCTTTTGTGAGAGGGTCAGCTATCATTCTGCTGTACTAATATGACTTATATTAGTATAGCCTTGAGCAATTTTCTCCTTTACTATTATGAACTTGACATCCAGTAGTCTTGAACCCTTTGTCCTTTTGTTTCCTTTTGCAAACAAAACTGCTGCGCCTTATCATTCCATATTTGAATTGGTCTGTGTATTCGATTCAACCACATTTAAGCTGATAATGAAATTTCTTAACCATATGGCTTGAGAGGTGGCCTCATAGCATGCTAGAAACTCTGCAAACATAGTTGAACCTGCTGTCAGAGGTTGTTTTACACTTCTCCACGACACTGCACCTCCTCCAAACATGAATACAAAACCTGATGTTGATTTTAAGGAGTCTTGACATCCTGCAAAATCAGCATCTGCATAACCTTGTAATTCCAATATGTCACTTCTTTTGAATGTCAGTTTATAATCTTTTGTCCTTTGCAAGTATCTTAACACTCTTTTCCCTGCAATCCAGTGAGCTTGTCCAGGATTGGACTGAAATCTTCCTAGCACACTGAACTGCAAAGGCCAAGTCAGGTCTGGTACAAACCTCGCGTACATTAGACTTCCTACCAGTGAAGCATATGGTTTGTCAACCATTTCCAGCTTTTCTTGTTCAGTCTTAGGTGCTTGTTCAGTGCTTAGTTTATCCCCTTTTGCAATAGGAATATCACTTCCCGTGCAATTCTGCATATTGAATCTTTTGAGCACCTTTTCTATGTAGGATTTTTGTGATAGTCCAAGTACCCCATTCTTTCGATCTCTACTTATATCAATGCCTAAAACATATGATGCCTCAGCTAGATCAGTCATTTCAAAATTCTTAGATAGGAAATTCTTGCAAGTCATGTAACATGGTGAGATTTGTGCAGGCTAGTAAAATGTCATCCACATACAAAACTAGTATAATGAAATGTCTCCCACTCATCTTCATGTATATGCATTCATCTAAAACATTTTCAACAAAACCAAAGTCTTTCACTACCTTGTTGAACTTTAGGTACCACTGTCTAGAGGCTTGCTTTAATCCATAGATTGATTTGTTTAGCTTGCAGACCAAGTCCTTTCCCCCTTCTTGAACAAAACCTTCAGGTTGTACCATGTATATGTCTTCTTCCAAATCTCCATTTAGGAAAGCTGTCTTGACATCCATCTGGTGCAAGTGGAGGTCAAAATGTGCTACAAGGGCCATGATAACCCTTAATGAATCCTTGGTTGAGACTGGTGAGAAAGTCTCATTAAAATCTATTCCTTCTTTCTGTGTGAATCCCTTTGCAACCAACCTTGCCTTATACCTATCTATCTGTCCTTTTGAGTCTAGTTTCGTTTTATATACCCACTTACAACCAATTGGTTTGCAACCTTGAGGTAAAGTCACAAGTTTCCAGACTCCATTTTTCTCCATTGAGTTCAGTTTCTGATTTCATTGCTGCATACCAGTTTTTTTCTTTTCACTTGTCATGGCCTGTTTGAATGTCGAGGATCTTCCATGGTATTCACATCATGTTCTGCTCCCTGTAGGTACACAAAATAATCATCTCCTAAGGCAGGTTTTCTTTGCCTTTGTGATCTTCTTAGTTCCAAGTTTGGTTCTGGATCTCCTACTTCTTGTGCTTGAGCCATGTTTTGATTTTCTGCTGGTGGTGCTTGATTGTCATTTAATTCCATTGGTTCTGCAATTTCAGGTCCATTTACATTGGTTTCTTCAGTGTGTTCTAGCTGAGTGTTGTTTGAATCCATTTGAGGTAATCTAACAATTTCTTCACTTGGATTCTGTGGCATGTCATGGTTCAACGTTATTTCTTCAAAACTGAAATTTTCTTCCTCATTTATTTCTTGGTCAGTTCTATAAAGACTGCTCTTGAGGTTTCTATGAATCTGGTAGTGTGTTTGGGACAATAAAATCTGTATCCCTTTGTTCGTTCAGGATAGCCAACAAAATAGCCACTTATGGTTCTCGGATCCAACTTCTTTTCTGCTGGATTGTAAGGTTTTGCCTCTGCTTTACAGCCCCATACTTTCAGATGTTTAATGCTAGGCTTCCTTCCATTCCACACTTCATAGGGAATTCTATTTATGGTTTTGGTTGGGATTCTATTTAGAATATAGTTGGCTGTTTTTAAGGGTTCTCCCCAAAGAAAAATTGGCAGATTTGTACAGCTCATCATACTCCTTATCATGTCTTTCAAGGTCCTGTTTCTTCTTTTTCTGAAATTCCATTTTGCTGAGGTGTACCTGGGTTGGTGTCCTGAGCTATAATTCCTTCTTCTTGAAGAAATTTAGCAAAGGGTCCAGGATTCCTTCCAGTCTCATCAAACCTTCCATAGTACTCTCCTCCTCTATCCGATCTAACCACCTTTATTTTCAAGTTCAACTGGTTTTCTACTTCAGCCTTATAAATTTTGAACTTGTCCAATGCACTTGATTTCTCTTTAATGAGATAGATATATCCATATCTTGAAAAATCATCTGTAAAAGTTATAAAGTAGTTAAATCCCTCATGAGTTGGATTTGGAAAAGGTCCACATATATCCGTGTGAATGAGTTCCAGTAAACCTTTGCTTCCCAATGCCCCTTTCTTTCTTAAGTTGGTTAATTTCCCTTTGATACATGGAATGCAAACTTCATTTTCGTTTTCATGATTCAATGGTGGTAAGACAGATTCCTTGCACAGTTGTGTTATCCTTTCTTTTGAAACATGTCCAAGTCTTTTATGCCATAATTTGAAGGAAATCTCATTGGTTTTAGTTTGCACAGTGTTTATTTCCATTTCAGTTCTTTTGCAGTTTAATCGAAACATTCCATCAATAAGACTTGCTTTGCCAACTAAATCTTTATTTCTGAAAATAGAACAACCAGTTCCATCAAAATTCAAACTGAACTTTGATTTTACAAGTCTAGTAACTGAAATCAAACTCTTCTTCATAGAAGGAACATAAACTACTTCATCCAATTCCAAAATAAAACCAAATTCTAACTTGATTCTAACTTGTTAAGCTCATATTTTCATACATATACATGCCCAATTTACTTACTCATTTTGCTTAGTTTCTTAGATTTCTAAGTTATTTGCCTCTCTTTGTGTGTTTTGTAGGCCAAGAGAGCAAAAGAGCATAATTCATGCAATCCATGCAAATTTAGGGCTGATTGGCATGAGAGGAATACACTTGAGGCATTTGAAGCAAGATGGTGCAAAAACGTGCAAAAACTGGAGCCTGAGTTAGAAGTTCATTTCGGACTTATCTTCTTCATCCGAACTTGGATTGGGCCAATACTTGTGTGGTTGAATCAATGACATTCTGAACTTCAAAATGGACATCTTAAAGTCATCATTTGATTCAGCCCAACCCAATTCGTGAGCCCATGGAAATACACATCATGCTGACAGGAAGATGAGCTCATTGCATGCTTGGTCATGATGAGCTAGGCATGAGCTATTGGTTTCTGAATGGAAGCTTGGTCATGCTGACATGAGGATGAGCTAGGGCTGCTAGTGGGATTTAGTGGAGCAACCATTTCTGATTTTCTAATGCAAGTGTTGAGTCCATTAGCCATATTCAATTCAGATTTCCCACTCCCATCTCCCTATAAATACCACTTCCATTCCACATTCAATTCACATTCAGAGTTCCAATTTTACATTTCCATTGTACACAAAGAGAGGGAAATTTGAGAGTCACAAAGGGAGAGAAGGGAGAAGGCAGCAGCTGGGAGGCTTTGGCCTCCTAGCAGCCATGGAGATGAATCTTTTCCATCTCTAGCATGCTGTCCTTATCTTCTTCTCCTCCCTTTGTCTTTTATTTTCTTCTTGTATTTCCTTTGTTTTACTTTGTTTTTCTGTTATTAGTTTTAATAAACATCTTGCTAGTCTTGTATCATGGTTTGAGTTTATAAAGTTTGATTTCATTCATGAATTCTTCTTCACTATTTTAATGGAGCTGTTTTGCATCCTTTGATTGATCACCTAAGGTTTTATGCGTTATGCTCTTGTTGGGAAGGTTTGGGGATCATCTTCATTCCATCCATTAGCAACTCATGTGATTTGGTTTCTAGGTCTCCTAATGTAAACACCATGCTTGGGGTCCTTGTGATGTTCAATGCAATTTGATCCAAACACCATGGACTTATTTGTGAGCATCTTCATGAGTGAATCAATTTGTTTACTTGCTGCCATAACATGATTAGAACAATTAGGGTGGATTCTAAAACCTCACCATCTTGTCTTAGTTCTTTTCTTTCTTCTTGTTTTGTTTCTTTTGTTTTCATTTTTGTTTTGTGTAGGAAAACTGAGTTGGATCATTCAATCACCAATCCCTGTGGAATCGACCTCGCACTTACATATGCTAAACTACCAACGAGGTCGTTCCACAGAGACTTGGATGAAAGACACTTATTACTACTACTTAGACTCACAAGTAATCCTAAGACTAAACAGAATTTAAATGAGGTTGTGTTGAGTTTGTTTGGAGTAACAACTACAAAAAGGGAAAGAAAATAGCAAGTGACTGAAAAGTACTAAAAGGGAATGCAAAATAGCAAGTGATCAGCAAGTAGATGTTTAGAAATTTAGAGAGAAAGGAGACAAGCACTAGGGTTTCAACTTCACCATGACAATCCAATTTCAAGCAACAAGTTAACAATCACCTAAGTTGATTACAATTTCTGGAGTTTGTTCTTTCTTATGTATGATTATCCATATGGTGTTTGGTTTTAATCAAGTACTCAGAAACATAACTTAGCTATGGTGTTTAGTCTAGGCTATGAATCTGAATCCAGTAAGCTTAAGAAGAACACAAAAGAACCAAGTAAACATTTAAACATTGTGTTTGTCCTAAATGCATTACCCACTCATTCACTAATCGGTTCAAGAGTCATATGGTGTTTATGTAAACTTGAACTAGATAACCAACATGCATGTGTTCATAGTGGCCAGTTATTTAAACATGCATAAAGATTCAACTAAGAACAAGTGAATGAGACCAGAAAATTAGAAGTAATCAACAAGAGTAACATTAACTTGAAAACATGAAATTGTCTTGTCAGGTTACATTGAAACCCTAGCTATGGATTTAGCTGCTCATAATGAGAAAGAAATTAAGACAGAAATGAGAAAACATAATGAATGCAATAAGAGTAGAAAAACCCCTTTTTCTGAAGTTCTTGTGGTGTCCAAGGCTTCTCCAAGTGCTTCTCCACGTCTAATGCTTCTCCAAGAGCTTCCTCACTTCTAGAAGGATGTATGAAGGATATGGAGGTGATTTGGGATGAGTTTGAGTGAGTGGTGATGGCTAAGAAAGATGAAATTCGTAGGGAAATGGAAGAGAGGTTTGCTGGACCTGTTTTGGTGATTTGGGGCTGTTTAGAGCTTTTGGTTGATTGCTGGAGTGTTTGGGATTGTGAGAGTGTTTGAGGATAGTTTCTGAATGTGTTTGGGAAAATGATGGAAGTGTTTGAGGGAGGATGGAGTGAAGGATGGCTGAATTGTGGGGTTGTGAATCCCAGGCTTGCACACCTTGAATCTGGAAATGAATTGGTATTTATAGGGGAAGGGAGGTGAGAAATCAGAATTGAATATGGCTAATGGACTCAACACTTGCATTAGATAATCAAAAATGGGCTAATGGACTCAACACTTGCATTAGATAATCAGAAATGGTTACTCCACTAAATCCCACTAGCAGCCCTAGCTCATCCTCATGTCAGCATGACCAAGCTTCCATTCAGAAACCAATAGCTCATGCCTAGCTCACCATGACCAAGCATGCAATGAGCTCATCTGCAAGTCAGCATGATGTGTAATTTGATGGGCTCACGGATTGGGCTTGGATCAATCAAATGTCGACTTTGAGCTATCAATCTTCAAGTTCAGAATGTCATCGATCCAACCACACAAGTATTGGCCCAATCCAAGCTCGGATGAAGAAGATAAGTCCAAAATGAACTTGTAACTCAGTCACCAGTTTTTACACATTATTTTCACCATTTTACTTCAAATGCCTCAAGTGATACCTAGAGCTCAATAAACTGAATAACAAACACAAAAGAGGTTAAAAGCACAAGGTTAACTCAAAAACATAACTAAATCATAAGCAATAAGGGTACAAAATGATATACAATTGTGAACCGAACAAATACCCCCAGACCTAGATTTTGCTAGTCCTCGAGCAAAACAAAACAAAACAAAAACAAGAAGTTAAGTAAACCACTTCCGCAGGTAACTCGATTGCATTGAGCATATGCAACAAGCCTTTGAACCTCTAGGCATCCCTAGTAGGAGGAGTTGTGTCTCCTAAGGGTTTAACAGAAACGATACCCATAAACGCTTTACCTGACTCTACAAAACAAAGTGGTTAGAAAAACAAACTTTGAAATCAACTAATGAAAATGAAAGAAAACTTTTAGTCATACCTCCAACACCATAGAGTTGCCAAGATAGGTGATCAATCAGTGTGTAAAGTGGAAGCTATAGCTCAAAGGCACACGGCTTCAAAGCAAGCACACTCAAACCTTGAATAGAGAACATGCTTCAACTCTAATTCTCACAGAAAACACTCAATCACTCAGAACCTATGGTTTAATTCTCTCAAGAAAGCATAAGTGAGTGTATGAAATAGAAGCACAAATTTGGTTAGATCTCATGAAAGGAATCAAATACTAAGAATAGAGATATACACATACTTACCAGCACCCATGAATATATCCTCAAAGATCAGCTAGGTCTTTCACAAGGTTGTAATGAAAGGCTAAGGTTTAGGGGAAATGGAAGAATTGGAAGGAAAAACAAGTAACTTAAAAACATACCAAGGTTGCAGCTTCATTAATCTGCAAGGCAACATTGATTTTATAATGGCATGGCTGCAAACTTCATGGTTTCACTTGGCATGGACTTTATTTTTCACACTTAGATCACATTGAAACACTTTCATCTTTGCTGATTTGATCTGCATCTTCTTTAACTTTATTGCACAGAATCACACCAATTTTCTTTGAGGTACATGGCAGCAACTTCCTTGCCTCAAACTTTATCTTGGCACACCTTGGTATATTTCTAAGTATAGGGTATGGCTACAATAAGGGAATATCTCAGATTGAGATACAAAGTTAGGGAAATGATGAGGGTGATAGAAGAAAAAGGCTTGAAGTGTTTGGCTTCAAGAGGGTTGATGGAACACACATATAGGTTGGGTGAAAGAAAGCACATAGAATGGTTATACACACATAGCCTAGCATCACTTCAATGAGTTCATTCATGAATGAGAGCAAGCACATGATATCTGCAAAAGAGAATCATCCTTAGTATTCAATCAAAATGAAATGATGAGATCAATTAGAGTGAAATGAAGAAAATGAGTAGAGATGAGTAGTAGAAACACTTTAAACCCTCTCAAGAAAGCAATTAGGCTCGATATGGCTCACTAGGGTAGTCTCCACTATTTTCCTTCAAAAATTTGAGCATGGTACTTTAGTCACCAGAATTCTAAGAGCAATAGCTTTGTGAAGTGCAAAAATTCTGATATGAAAACCTCAATGGCAGCTCCATAATATTGATTGCATGACCTTCTAAAAAAAATGAACAAAAACTGAAAAACACAATGAAAGAAAAGTGAAAACATGAACGAAAATTGAAAACCTTCCCCCCAGACCTGAATTGAACATTGTCCTCAATGTTAAAGCATAGAAAAGATGATTGAGAACATGCAAATGATAAAGGGAAAAGTTAAGAAGAAGGTATAGAGAAACTCCCTCTTGATGCGATTAGGTTGACCGCTAACAAACACCTTCTTCTTGAACACATGGGTTGCCTCCCAAGAAGATGTTAAAGATGTTGATATGAGTTAAAGATGTTGAACAAAAAGTATTCTTCTGAGCTTGCTGAATTGGAGGTTTCAGCTTCTAAGGGATTGAGAATAGATTCAATGGCTGCCTCCCTTGCTTTGTGAAGCCTTCGTTCAAATTCAGCCAGTGATGGTTGTTGTGTACCACAGATTGGTTGGATCCGAATGGTTCCGGATTGAGAGTGTTTCTTGACCGCTGATACAACTTGTTCAAGCAATGGTTTGCTCGACATGCAAATACCTGAAAAAAAAGAAAAACTAAAGAAAGTAAGCAATAGAAATAAGACTTTTAATCAAGTCCCCGGCAGCGGCGCCATTTTCTTGTTGGATAAATTTTACTCTATCTATTTCTCGCAAGTGCACGAACCAATTATAGTATAGGAATGCAAGCACGAGGTCGTTCCCAGAGACTTGGATGAAAGACACTTATTACTACTACTTAGACTCACAAGTAATCCTAAGACTAAACAGAATTTAAATGAGGTTGTGTTGAGTTTGTTTGGAGTAACAACTACAAAAAGGGAAAGAAAATAGCAAGTGACTGAAAAGTACTAAAAGGGAATGCAAAATAGCAAGTGATCAGCAAGTAGATGTTTAGAAATTTAGAGAGAAAGGAGACAAGCACTAGGGTTTCAACTTCACCATGACAATCCAATTTCAAGCAACAAGTTAACAATCACCTAAGTTGATTACAATTTCTGGAGTTTGTTCTTTCTTATGTATGATTATCCATATGGTGTTTGGTTTTAATCAAGTACTCAGAAACACAACTTAGCTATGGAGTTTAGTCTAGGCTATGAATCTGAATCCATTAAGCTTAAGAAGAACACAAAAGAACCAAGTAAACATTTAAACATTGTGTTTGTCCTAAATGCATTACCCACTCATTCACTAATTGGTTCAAGAGTCATATGGTGTTTATGTAAACTTGAACTAGATAACCAACATGCATGTGTTCATAGTGGCCAGTTATTTAAACATGCATAAAGATTCAACTAAGAACAAGTGAATGAGACCAGAAAATTAGAAGTAATCAACAAGAGTAACATTAACTTGAAAACATGAAATTGTCTTGTCAGGTTACATTGAAACCCTAGCTATGGATTTAGCTGCTCATAATGAGAAAGAAATTAAGACAGAAATGAGAAAACATAATGAATGCAATAAGAGTAAAAAAACCCCTTTTTCTTGAAGTTCTTGTGGTGTCCAAGGCTTCTCCAAGTGCTTCTCCACGTCTAATGCTTCTCCAAGAGCTTCCTCACTTCTAGAAGGATGTATGAAGGATATGGAGGTGATTTGGGATGAGTTTGAGTGAGTGGTGATGGCTAAGAAAGATGAAATTCGTAGGGAAATGGAAGAGAGGTTTGCTGGACCTGTTTTGGTGATTTGGGGTTGTTTAGAGCTTTTGGTTGATTGCTGGAGTGTTTGGGATTGTGAGAGTGTTTGAGGATAGTTTCTGAATGTGTTTGGGAAAATGATGGAAGTGTTTGAGGGAGGATGGAGTGAAGGATGGCTGAATTGTGGGGTTGTGAATCCCAGGCTTGCACACCTTGAATCTGGAAATGAATTGGTATTTATAGGGGAAGGGAGGTGAGAAATCAGAATTGAATATGGCTAATGGACTCAACACTTGCATTAGATAATCAGAAATGGGCTAATGGACTCAACACTTGCATTAGATAATCAGAAATGGTTACTCCACTAAATCCCATTAGCAACCCTAGCTCATCCTCATGTCAGCATGACCAAGCTTCCATTCAGAAACCAATAGCTCATGCCTAGCTCACCATGACCAAGCATGCAATGAGCTCATCTGCAAGTCAGCATGATGTGTAATTTGATGGGCTCACGGATTGGGCTTGGATCAATCAAATGTCGACTTTGAGCTATCAATCTTCAAGTTCAGAATGTCATCGATCCAACCACACAAGTATTGGCCCAATCCAAGCTCGGATGAAGAAGATAAGTCCGAAATGAACTTGTAACTCAGCCACCAGTTTTTACACATTATTTTCACCATTTTACTTCAAATGCCTCAAGTGATACCTAGAGCTCAATTGTCTCTACATTTTCTAAACATCTACTTGCTGGTTACTTTCTATTTTTCATTCCCTTTAGTAGTTTTCAATCACTTGCTATTTGCTTTTCCTTTTTGTAGTTGTTACTCAAAACAAACTCAACACAACCTCATTTAAATTCTGTTTAGTCTTAGGATTACTTGTGAGTCTAAGTAGTAGTAATAAGTGTCTTTCATCCAAGTCTCTGTGGAACGACCTCGTGCTTGCATTCCTATACTATAATTGGTTCGTGCACTTGCGAGAAATAGATAGAGTAAAATCTATCCAACAAGAAAATGGCGCCGCTCCGGGGACTTGATTAAGAGTCTTGTTACTATTGCTTACTTTCTTTAGTTTTTCTTTGTTTTCAGGTATTTGCATGTCGAGCAAACCATTTCTTGAACAAGTTGTATCAGCGGTCAAGAAACACTCTCAATCCGGAACCATTAGGATCCAACCAATCCGTGGTACACAACAACCATCACTGGCTGAATTTGAACGAAGGCTTGATCAAGCAAGGGAGGCAGCCATTGAATCTATCCTCAATCCCTTAGAAGCCGAAAGCTCCAATTCAACAAGCTCTGAAGAGTACTCTCTGTTCAACATCTTTAACTCAGATCAAGAAGAAGAAGAAGAAGAAGAAGAAGAAAGATGGCAGATAATAACCAACTTGCTTTGGAGGATCTTGCTCAACCAATCATACCAAATTCACCTTCATGCATCTTGCTGTCCAGAGAAGCTAGAAACTATGAGCTTAAATCTTCTCACTTTCAAATGCTTCCTTCTTTTTATGGTTTACCTAACGAAGATCCTTTGGCTCACATTAAAGAATTTTATACCTGTTGTTTGTACTTTGCCTTTGAAGGATGTGTCTGAAGCAAATTTGAGGATGAGGGTTTTCCCTTACACTTTGAAAGATAGAGCAAAGACTTGGTTGATGTCATTAGCCCCTGGATCACTAACCACTTGGGATGCTGTTGCTAAGAAGTTCTTGGAGAAGTTTTTCTCCGCCCAAAAGACAGCCACCTTGAGGTCCAAGATTTTCAACTTCTCACAACATGATGGCGAACCATTCAATGAATGCTGGGAGCGTTTCAAAGGAACTCTAATGCAATGTCCACATCATGGGTTACCTCTATACTTACAAATGCAAATTTTTTATGATGGACTAACCGAAACTTGTCAATCTACTGTCAATAATGCTGCAGGTGGAGCTTTAAAGAAAAAGAATGCTCAAGAGTCATATGACATATTTGAGATGTTGGGATCCAATGCTCAACACAAAGATACAAGAGGTAAGGCTGGTATCTATGAGATTAGTCCTAACAATGAGCTTGCTTCACAGGTGGCTAGTTTACAAAGGAAGCTTGATGCTGTGCTCAATATGGGACCTAAAGCTCCTCAAGTTGAAGTTTGTGCTATTTGCAATGCTCAAGGACACTCAACTCACATGTGTTCAGCTAGTAATGCTTATCCTGAGTTGTCCAAGAACAAGCCCACATGATGAATTCTTACAACCAAAGGCCAAGAAATGATCCATTCTCGAACACTTATAATCCTGGTTGGAGGAATCACCCAAATTTCTCTTGGAGCAACAATCAAAATCAAATGCAAAATCAAGCAAGTTCATCATTCCAGCCTAAACCAAGTTCATTGGAGGACACAGTCAAGATGTTGGCCCAAAATACTTTGCAATTCCAGCAAACTACTAATGGGGCTCTTCAACAACATTCTGCTGCCCTTACCAAGATGGAGATTCAATTGGGACAAATTGCGGATGCTTTGAACCAAAGAGAACCTGGAAAATTCCCTAGCCAACCAAATGTGAATCCCAATCATCATGAGCAAGCCAAAGCAATCTCAATTCTCAGAAGTGGTAAGGTTATTGATAATAAAGTTGGCAAAGAAGTTACTAATCATGATGTTGTGAATGCAGGTGATGAACTCAAGGAAGAGACGACACCAAAAGAAGCAATTCCCATTGGCAAGTCAACAATTTCACCTACATTGCACAAGGCCGAGACCCCTTATGTGCCACCAATTCATTTTCCTGGACGTCTTGCTAAAAGCAAACAGGATAAGTCTTTTAATGAAATCTATGATATACTTAGTAAAGTCAATGTTAACTTGCCTTTGCTTGATGTGATCAGGAACATGCCAACTTATGCTAAATTTTTTAAGGAGTTGAACTCACACAAGAGAAGGTATAGCCCTCATGAAAAGGTGTTGGTGTCTGAAAATGTGAGTGCTGTCCTTCAAAGAAAACTTCCTCCTAAGCTCAAGGATCCAGGTAGTTTTACCATCGGCATAACCATTGGAGATAAACGAGCTGAGAAAGCCATGTTGGACTTAGGTGCAAGTATCAATCTAATGCCTTATTCAGTGTACTTGCAACTTGGTTTGGGAAAATTAAAATCCACCACACTCAGCTTACAACTTGCTGATCGTTCAGTGAAATATCCTAGAGGTATAGTTGAAGATATTTTGGTTCAAGTTGATAAGCTAATATTGCCTGTTGATTTTGTAGTGTTAGACATGGAAGATGCACCCATTCATGATCGTGAGCTGCCTATCTTGCTTGGAAGACCATTCATGGCCACAGCAAACACTCTTATTGATGTGAAAAATGACATTCTGAAAATGACAGTCCTTGGCCAAACCATAGAATTCAAAGTGTTTGAATCCTTAACTCATCCTTCTAATTCACTTGATTGTTTTTCAATTGATTGTTTGGATTCCTTGGTTTTGTCTAAGTTTGTGCAGGCACAATCTGATGATGCTTTAGAAATTGTTTTGACACAACCTTTAGGTGCCCTTGATGATGAATCTGAGTTCATTGAAGTGGCGGCTGCTCTTGAGGTTTTGAAACCATTTGATTCTTTCATTTCACCTATTGTTGAACCTCTTACACCTGCCACCACTAAACTAGTTCCCTCCATTGTCAAGCCACCTAAACTTGAGCTAAAACCTCTTCCACAACACCTTAAATATGTTTATCTTGGTGAGACAGAAACCCTTCCCATCATTATAGCTTCTGACCTTTCACCATTAGAGGAGGACAAGTTGATTACAGTTTTGAGAGAGCACAAGAATGCCATCGGATGGACCATTGCAGATATCAAGGGAATAAGCCCTACAATGTGCATGCATCGAATTTTGATGGAGAATGCCAAGCCAACTCGTGAGCCCCAAAGGAGACTCAACCCACATATGAAGGATGTTGTAAGAACTGAAATACTCAAATTACTTGATGTAGGAATCATTTATCCTATTTCAGATAGCAAATGGGTGAGTCATATCCAAGTTGTCCCAAAGAAGTCTGGCATCACAGGTCAAGAATGAGGATAATGAGCTGGTGCCAACAAGACCCATCACGGGATGGAGAGTTTGCATTGACTATCGGAAGCTAAACAATGCCACTAGAAAGGATCACTTTCCTTTGCCTTTTATTGATCAAATGCTTGAAAGGCTAGCTGGTCACTCACATTATTGTTTCCTTGATGGTTTTTCAGGTTACAATCAAATTGCAATAGCCCCGGAAGATCAAGAGAAGACAACATTCACATGCCCCTTTGGAACCTTTGCGTATAGACGAATGCCATTTGGTTTATGCAATGCCCCAGCTACCTTCCAACGATGCATGATGGCTATCTTTTCAGACATGATAGAGAGGTTCATTGAGGTATTTATGGATGACTTTTCAGTTTTCGGATCCTCTTTTGATGATTGTCTTAACCATTTGTCATTAGTGCTTAAAAGATGCCAGGAAACTAATCTCATCCTGAATTGGGAGAAGTGTCACTTCATGGTAAAGCAAGGTATTTTGTTAGGCCATGCTATTTCCAGCAAAGGTATTGAGGTAGACAAAGCAAAGATTGATTTGATTTCTAATTTGCCAACCCCTACTTCAGATGAAGGGTGTGAGGAGTTTTCTAGGACATGCAGGTTTTTATCGTCGTTTTATTAAAGATTTCTCCAAAATCACTCGTCCTCTATGCAATCTTTTGGCTAAAGATTCTGTTTTCAACTTTGATAAAGATTGTTTGAATGCATTTAACACTCTGAAACTGGAACTAACATCGACACCAATTATCAAGGCACCAGATTGGTCATTACCTTTTGAATTAATGTGTGATGCTTCTGACTATGCTCTTGGTGCAGTGCTAGGACAAAGAGTGAACAAGCTCCCTCATGTGATCTATTATGCGAGCCGGACATTAAATGATGCTCAGCTCAATTACTCAACAACTGAGAAGGAGTTACTTGCTGTAATTTTTGCTTTAGAGAAGTTTCGTTCATATCTTGTTGGTTCTAAAGTGATTGTATATTCTGACCATGCAGCACTTAGGTACTTGTTAACCAAGAAGGATGCTAAGCCACGCTTGCTTTGATGGGTATTGCTGTTGCAAGAATTTGATTTAGAAATCCAAGATTAGAAAGGGTGTGAGAATGTTGTTGCTGATCATCTCTCGTCTCATCGATGGTAACCACAAGTTTGAGGATGTCTTGCCCCTCAATGAATCTTTTCCAGATGAACAACTATTTGCCATTGATGATCAAGAACCATGGTATGCTGATCTTGTCAATTATCTTGCTAGTGGTGTTTTGAGAGATGATCTAACTTTTCAGGAAAGAAAGAAGTTCCTTGCCACAGCCAAACATTACTTATGGGATGATCCATATCTATTCAAACATGGCCCAGACCAAATCATAAGGAGGTGTATCCCAGAGAATGAGCAGCAAAGCATACTCAAGTTTAGTCATGAATTTGCATGTGGAGGTCATTTTGGTGCCAAGAAAACAGCAGCTAAGGTTCTTCAATCTGGTTTCTTTTGGCCCTCTCTTTTTAAAGATGCATTTTATTTCTGTTCTAAATGTGATAGGTGTCAAAGAATGGGAAACATAAGCCGGAGGAATATGATGCCATTGAACAACATTTTGGTGGTGGAGCTGTTTGACATATGGGGTATAGATTTCATGGGACCTTTTCCTTCCTCTTTGGGTTATACTTACATTCTTGTTGCTGTAGATTATGTATCCAAATGGGTGGAGGCGTTGGCAACAAGGACTAATGATCATAGAGTTGTTCTGAAATTCCTGAAAGATGTAATTTTCACTAGGTTTGGAACTCCTAGGGCTGTCATTAGTGATGGTGGCAGCCACTTCTGTAACAAACCATTTGAGGCCTTGATGAAAAAATACAATATCACACATCGAGTTTCAACTCCATATCATCCTCAAACTTCCGGACAAGTCGAGATCAGCAATAGAGAGATCAAGAATATTTTGGAGAAAACTGTCAATCCTACTCGAAAAGATTGGGCACTACGACTCAATGATGCACTTTGGGCATATAGGACAGCTTATAAGACTCATATCGGGATGAGCCCTTATAGACTGGTGTTTGGGAAGGCTTGTCACCTACCAATGGAGCTTGAGCACCGGGCATATTGGGCAATTAAAAAGTTCAATTTTGATCTCAAAGAAGCTGGGAATGTCAGAAAATTGCAGCTCAATGAATTGGAGGAGCTAAGGAACGAAGCTTATGAGAATGCAAAAATTTACAAAGAGAGGACCAAACGCTATCATGACAAGGCCATCCTCAGGAAAGAATTCAAGCCAGGTATGAAAGTTTTGTTGTATGACTCACGTTTGCGTCTCTTTCCAGGTAAATTGAAATCTAGATGGCTAGGGCCATTCAAGGTGCTTCAAGTTTTCCCTCATGGAGCTGTTGAGATTGAGAACCTAAGGGACATGACAACTTTCAAGGTGAATGGGCAGCGATTGAAACAATACTTGGATGATGAAATGGAAACAGGAGCTGTGGACTCTCTGAGTTCACCACACCCTAACTATTGGCAACCCAACCAGGTTTTGTTGTTTTTGTTTTTGTTTTAGTTTAGAGTTGATTCCTTTCCTGCGTTTTATGTTTAGTTTGGTTTTTGCATTTTGTTTCCTTTCTTTTAAACATCGAGGACAATGTTTCATTCAGGTTTGGGGTGTGGGATGAAACTTGTTGAATTTTTGAGTCTGTTGTTGAATTTCTGAGTCTTAGTGAAAGATTTCTTTTTGCTTACTAATGAAGATGTATATGCAATGTCATTGTCACTAATTCTTTGCTAGTGTGTTGCCATGGAAGTGTTTGCATCAGAATTTCTACCATACACACTGTCATGCAATTGGAATTTCGGTCCAAGAGGTGCCATACTCAGATATCTTTAGAAGAATTGTGGAGACTACCCTAGTGAGCTAATTTGAGCTTATTCCACTCCTTGAGAGGGTTTTATTTGTTTCTACTCTTACAACTTCCCAGATTCCTTTTATGTTGATCTCATTATATTCATCGAATACTAAGAACTATTTGATCTTTTGCAGATGCTATGTTGCTTGCTGACATTTGTGGAAAGGATGTACCCATTGATGTGATGTAGGCTGTGTGTTTAAGTCACTAAAAGGCTTTGATATCCCTCCCCGTTGTGTGCTTCCTTTACCCAATTTTGCATCCAAACACTTAAGCCTTTCTTTCATCACCCACATTACTCCTACCCTTGTATCTTAATCTAAGATACCATCCCTTGTTTAGCCATACCCTATAACTGGAGAACATGTCAAGATCTCAACAAAATGAAGAAGTAAGGATGGGCGTTATACCAAACAAATGGAGCAATTCAGTGTGCTAGTGAAATTCAAGGAGAAAGGCAAAAGAGAGCCAAATTCGTTTTTTTTTTTTTAAAAAAAAAACACAACATGTTCTTCATCAAAGATTCAAATTCAGTTCAAAAGATGCACAAGTCATTGCCTTGAAGATTCACAAAGTGTAGCCATTTACCTTGCAGCAAGAAGAATCACTCTTGGCATGTTCTTGAGTTCTTAGTTTTCATTTCCCTTCTTTTCATAACCCCTACCCTCAGCCTAACATTACAAGCTTGATTAAGACCTAACTGATCTTTGGGGAAGTCCGGTTCATGGGTGCTGGTATGCAATGTATTCTTTCTATGTTCTTAGCATTTGATTTCCTTTCTTGAGATCTTATTTCCAGAAATCGTGCTTTTGTTTTATGATTATTTCATATGTGAAATCTTGTTCCCTTTACATAACGTCACTCACATATGCTTGTTGAGAAACTAAACCCTAGGTTCTTTGTGAAGATTTGAGCGATACCCGTGAGACCTAGAGTTGAGGCGATTTCTATCTAAGTATTTGAGTATGGTGACTTCAATGCTGGAATTCTTTTTGCAGTGGCAATACACTATACACCTTGCTGTGAAGATCTGAAGTGGCATACCATTAGTTTTGAAAGTGTGATTGTGCATTCATTGGTTTTCCTTAGTTTGTTTAAAAGTGATTCTTTAACTATTAGTTGTCTTGCAGAATTTGTTGATGTTTGTGGGAGTCATCACTGTAAACCCTCAGGAGACACAACTCCTCCTACTAGGGACACCTAGAGGTTTAAAGGCTTATTGCATATGCTCAATGCAATCGTGTCATCTACGAAAATGGTGTAATAAGTTTCGTTTTGTGTGTTGTTTTGTGGTGTTTAAGTTTTAGTTTTGCTTGAGGACCAGCAAAGTATAGGTTTGGGGTATTGATCAATGCATAATTTTGTATCATTTTGTAACACTCTACCCTATTGTTTGGTTCTGTTTTTAGGTAAAACTTGTGCTTTTAATCCATTTTGTGTTTGTTATTCAGTTCATTGAGCTCTAGGTACCACTTGAGGCATTTGAAGCAAAATGATGGAAAATGGTGCAAAAACATGCAAAAACTGGAGACTGAGTTAGAAATTCATTTCGGACTTATCTTCTTCATCCGAGCTTGGATTGGGCCAATACCTGTGTGGTTGGATCAGACACATTCTGAACTTCACAATGGACATCTTAAAGCCGTCATTTGATTCAGCCTAGCCCAATTCGTAAGCCCAAGAAGTTGTTCATCATGCTGACAGGAAGATGAGCTCATTGCATGCTTAGTCATGGTGAGCTAGGCATGAGCTATTGGCTGCTGAATGGAAGCTTGGTCATGCTGATATGAGGATGAGCTAGGGCTTCTGAATGGAAGCTTGGTCATGCTGACATGAGGATGAGCTAGGGCTGCTGGTGGGATTTAGTGGAGTAACCATTTCTGATTATCTAATGCAAGTGTGTTAGGTCATTGCCATATTCAATTCAGATTTCTCACTCCTCTCTCCCTATAAATACCACTCCCATTCCACATTCAGATCACAACAATTCCTGGGATTCACAACCCCACAATTCACTCCAGCCATCCTCAAACACTCCAGAAATCAACCCAACACTCCAAACTGCCTCAAATCACCAAAACAGCTCCAGCAAACCTTCCTTCCATTTGCCTACGAATTTCCTCTTTCCCTACCATCACAACTCACTCAAACTCATCCCAAATCATCTCCTTGACTGTCATACATCCTGGAGAAGCATTAGACGTGGAGAAGCACTTGGAGAAGCCTTGGAACTTCAAAAAAGGGTTTTTCTACACTTATTGCATTCATTATGTTTTCTCATTTCTGTCTTAGTTTATTTCCCATTATGAGCAGCTAATTACCATAGCTAGGGTTTCAATGTAACCTGACAAGACAATTTCATGTTTCAAGTTAATTTTATCCTTTGTTGATTACTCCTAATTTTCTGGTCTCATTCACTTGTTCTTAATTGAATCTTTATGCATGTTTAAATAACTGGCCACTATGAACACATGCATGTTGGTTATCTAGTTCAAGTTTACATAAACACCATATGACTCTTGAACCGATTAGTGAATGAGTGGGTAATGCATTTAGGACAAACACCATGTTTAAATGTTTACTTGGTTCTTTTGTGTTCTTCTTAAGCTTAATGGATTCAGATTCATAGCCTAGACTAAACACCATAGCTAAGTTGTGTTTCTGAGTACTTGATTAAAACCAAACACCATATGGATAATCATACATAAGAAAGAACGAACTCCAGAAATTGTAATCAACTTATGTGATTGTTAACTTGTTGCTTGAAATTGGATTGTCATGGTGAAGTTGAAACCCTAGTGCTTGTCTCCTTTGTCTCTACATTTTCTAAACATCTACTTGCTGGTTACTTTCTATTTTTCATTCCCTTTAGTAGTTTTCAATCACTTGCTATTTGCTTTTCCTTTTTGTAGTTGTTACTCAAAACAAACTCAACACAACCTCATTTAAATTTTGTTTAGTCTTAGGATTACTTGTGAGTCTAAGTAGTAGTAATAAGTGTCTTTCATCCAAGTCTCTGTGGAAAAAATGGATTCAACTGCATCATCAACTTGTGATACTCGCAAGTGCACGAACCGTTGGTAGTTTAGCGTATGTAAGTGCGAGGTCGATTCCACAGGGATTGGTGATTGAATGATCCAACTTAGTTTTCCTACACAAAACAAAAATGAAAACAAAAGAAACAAAACACGAAAGAAAAGAACTAAGACAAGATGGTGAGGTTTTAGAATCCACCCTAATTGTTCTAATCATGTTATGGCAGCAAGTAAACAAATTGATTCACTCATGAAGATGCTCACAAATAAGTCCATGGTGTTTGGATCAAATTGCATTGAACATCACAAGGACCCCAAGCATGGTGTTTACATTAGGAGACCTAGAAACCAAATCACATAAGTTGCTAATGGATGGAATGAAGTTGATCCCCAAACCTTCCCAACAAGAGCATAACGCATAAAACCTTAGGTGATCAGTCAAAGGATGCAAAACGCTTCATTAAAACGGTGAAGAAGAATTCATGAAGGAAATCAAACTTTATAAACTCAAACCATGATACAAGACTAGCAAGATATTTATTACAACTAATAACATAAAAATAAAGTAAAACAAAGGAAATACAAGAAGAAAATAAAAGACAAAGGGAGGAGAAGAAGATAAGGACAGCATGCTAGAGATGGAAAAGATTCATCTCCATGGCTGCCAGGAGGCCAAAGCCTCCCAGCTGCCTGCCTTCTCCCTTCTCTCCCTTTGTGACTCTCAACTTTCCCTCTCTTTGTGTACAATGGAAGTGTAAAATTGGAACTCTGAATGTGAGTTGAATGTGGAATGGAAGTGGTATTTATAGGGAGAGGGGAGTGGGAAATCTGAATTGAATATGGCAATGACCTAACACACTTGCATTAGATAATCAGAAATGGTTACTCCACTAAATCCCACTAGCAGCCCTAGCTCATCCTCATGTCAGCATGACCAAGCTTCCATTCAGAAACCAATAGCTCATGCCTAGCTCATCATGACCAAGCATGCAATGAGCTCATCTTCCTGTCAGCATGATGTGTATTTCCATGGGCTCACGAATTGGGTTGGGCTGAATCAAATGATGACTTTAAGATGTCCATTTTGAAGTTCAGAATGTGATTGATCCAACCACACAAGTATTGGCCCAATCCAAGTTCGGATGAAGAAGATAAGTCCGAAATGAACTTCTAACTCAGGCTCCAGCTTTTGCACGTTTGCACCATTTTGCTTCAAATGCCTCAAGTGTATTCCTCTCATGCCGCAAAAACCAAGCATGTTAAGGCCTGATTTGGATGAAGGGAAGAAGAGCTTAAAGACAAACTCATTTTTTTGCTACAGCCCCCTGCCAGTCCAGTTTCGTAGGTCATATTGCAAGCTTTGTTTCAGCAACCTACATAGCTAGAATGAGGCCACAGTCTTCATGAAAGTTGTTCCAATGGGTGTGTACTATAATCCAGCCCCATTGGATAAATCTGAAGTCCGTTACCTAGCAAACACAGAACCATGCTCAGGATGGATCTTATCAGCGCGGAAAATGAGTTAGCAATTTGTTTCGGTCTTAACTTTTTCCTCCGACCTTGGATTGGCCCAAATAACATATGGCTGGAAAGAAGACATTCTGAACTTCAATTTCGAGTGCTTAAAGTCCTAATTTGATTAAGAGAAGTCCAAGTTGTAAGCCCTTGAAGTTTCTGGTCATGCTGACCTCAGCATGTGCCCTGGTTGGATGCTTGGTCATGGTGACCTAGGCATGAGCTATTGTTTCTGGATGGAAGCTTGGTCATGCTGACATGAAGATGAGCTAGGGCTGCTGGTGGGATTTATTGGTGAAGTGCATCAACAATTTTCTAATACAAGTGCATCAACCAATTCATATTTTCTAATTCAAGTGCATCAACCAATTCAGATTTTATAATAAAAGTGTTGTATGCATTAGCCATTTTGAATTCAGATTTTCACTTCCCTTAGGCCTATAAATAGGGAAGTTCTCTAAGCTTGTAAACACACCCCAAGGGGGGAGCTCTCAAACACTTCTCTAGAGCTCCCTTCCCTTCTCTCCCTCAAATTCTCTTAGTTTCCTTTCAAGTTGTCAATTGTTATGAGTTTACTAAGTTTTCCTTCAAGTTTTCTTAGTTCCACTTTACTTTTATTTATAATGTACATTCTTTCTTAAGTATTCAAGTTTAATTAGTTTCCAAGTTTCAGTTATGGTTTTTGTTCTTATTCATTATGCTTATAAGTTAATATGCTAGTTTGAATGATTGATCACCATTTAGGCTTGCATGTTAGCTATCTTGGTTTGAATTAAGAGTAGACACCATGCTTTAATTCGAATTGAACTATGAATAGGAAGAGTATGTATGGACATTCGACAACAGGGATTAGATACATGCTTGGTTGTTTAAATTGTTCTTCTATGCTTAATGGGTTCCTAATGCTTAGTTTTAGGTTAGACAACAAATGATCAAATTAGGGAATTAGGAACACAAGGTTAGAACCAGACACCATGGCCTAATCATACTTTAGCTAGAATCAATCCGTTAATCTAATTGAACTTGGGAACATATTTGCTTGAGTTATTTCCTTTTTCTTGTTTTATTTATTTTCTTTTCCATTTCTGTTTTTTTTGTAGGGAAATGAATTGGATCATTCAATCACCAATCCTCGTGGGATCGACCTCGCACTTACATATGCTATACTACCGAACGGCTCGTGCACTTGCGAGTATCACAAGTTGAGGATGCAGCTGAATCTATTTTGGTGCAGTGAATCCGACACAACAAGTTTTGGCGCCGTTGCCGGGGATTGGCAACATAGTTTGGTTCTATTTCTTTTCCCTACTTGTTTTATTTTTATTTTTCAATTTCATCTTTTTCTAGACAGTTTCCTGAGTGAATGACGTTAATTGACAAGTTGTGTTTGTAGTCCAACGGACAAGGACAATTGCCTGACAAGCAAGAGAACTGGGTTTGAGTCTCAAGCTTACACAACACAAAACAAAAGAGGTTGAAGTAGCATGTTGATTATTTCTAGTTTATGGTTTCATTCACTTGCTCCTAATTAAATATCTTGTTCAAGTTTACATAAACACCATATGACTCTTGGACTGATTAGTGAATGAATGGGTAGATATTGAAGACAAACACCATGTTTAAATTCTACTTAGTTCTCTTTTGTTCTTCTTGTTCTTAATGGGTTCGGAATTTGTGTTTAGACTAAACACCATAGCTAAATGCTTTTTCTGAATACTTGATTAAAACCACACACCATATGGATAATCATATTTGAGAAAGAGAACGAACTTCATAAGCTAGTTTGATTACTTTGTTGCTTGTTACGTTGAAGCATGGAATTGGATGGTGTTGATTTTCCTTTTCATTTTAGTTTTTATTTCCTAATCCTTTTAATTCCATTTCAAGTTTGTGTGTTTGTTTTAGCAATTTATGATAGCTTAATAAAAATGGAGAGAGATGGCAACTTCAATCATAAGAATGGGAAGTGTGGAGCAATGGGAGAAGTCGCGACCTCCAAGTGCATCCATGATTGACCTAATCGCTTCAAGGAGAAGCATTTCAATCCTTTCTTTTCTTTGAATTCTGTTTAATTCCGTAATTGTTTTTGCCTTTTGGTCCGCGTTGGGTTCTTTGTTTTTCTGTGCTGAATCCAACCATATAAAGAACGTGAAGTTTGGACTTACGGTTCGAAAGTTATGGGCTAAAAACTGAACAGAGGTCGAAGCTGTCCAAATGGTGATAAAAGGGTGATAAATAGGTGATAGAAAGTGCTGTTTGTGTTTTTCTTTGGTTTCTTGGTTTGTTTCTTTGAGTACAACAATTTATGTCGTTTGTTTGAGTTTGTTTAGAGTACTTAGTTCATTTTCGTTTATGGTTCGTTGTTTCATTTTATCTTAATTTGTTTTTGTTTCTTTTTTTTACGAGAATATCTTTAAAAAAAATTTATAAAAAAATTATTTTTCTTATGAGCTAACTTTTGGTAACTCCAGGAAGCACTTCCGTCAATACAGTGTCTAGGAGTTCTTTAGGCGACACCTTCGGTGTCTAAGAAGTTTGGGTTTTAAGCGGGACCATTGTGACCCCTCCAACCTTCCCGATCATCCCTGGCTGTGTTTTTTTCTAGGCCCTTAACTGGTCATCCGTGAGTTGCTTGTATATTCGTGTGTTTTTAATTTAAGTTTTTATTTTATTTTATTTTTATTTTCTTTGTTTTCTTTTCTGTTGAGTCTTTGTTTTTGATTTGTTTTTTGTTTTTGTTTTGTTAAGTTAGTTTATGTTTTTATTTACGTGGTTTGTTTGGTTAGTTTATTTCTGAGTGTTAAAACACATTTTTATTTCAACCATTGCATAAAAAAAAAAACAACAAAACAACAAAAACAAAATAAAAAATAAATAAAAAAAAAACAATAAAAAACTTCTTCTTCTTCATCATCATCATCATCATCTTCATCATCATGGCTTGCCTCTATTGTCTCGCACTTGTAGAATCTCCAAGCGCTCTACATGGTCCTCATTCTTTTCCAGTGCTTCCACATCCTGATTGGCAAGGAAAGCCGCTTCTGTAAGTCCTCCACTTGAGCTTTCAAGGAAGCCACCTCCTCGCTCAGAAGCTCCGCACTCTCGTGTTCTTGCTAGTAGGCGCAAGCCCAGGATTTGTGGCCGAGACTGCTTGGAGCGCTGTATAAGTGTGGGACTCGTCCACTGCCACCTTGTCTGACCTCTGTGCTATATGCCAATGATCTGCCGGTGTGAGTTTGCTTCCAATCATGCCTCCCAGCAGCACTTCTCTCGGCCTTGCCTCAGCAAAGTTTGGTATTACCTCAGCAAAGTTTGAGGCCGTGCCGTGATGATATGAAGAGTTTGGGAAGACGTGGGTTGGAGGAGCCCTTGTCTGGGCATTTGGTGGTGCAAGGGATAGCTCAAGGTTGAGATCATCAAGGTGAGTGCATGAGGATGCCATTTGTTTTGCTTCTGAATTTTTTGATGTTTTTCCTTGAGTTTGCAGGAAGAAATGCTGGGTATCATCCGCTTGCAGAGGTGTGGTTTAAATAGACATATGCTGAAGAGAGAGAGCCAACACCATTTCGGATTTCCCGGGCATGTCTCGACCTAATCGCTTCAAGGGGGAGCACATTAACTTTCACTTTACTTTACTTTTTTTTCCGTGTTTTCTGGTGTTTTATGTTTTTGCCCGTTACTTTCATTTTCTAGTGCTTTGTGTTTTTGCCTTTTCCTTTCGGCTATCTTTGTTTTATTTTAGTTAGGGAACTGTGTTTTTCTTTCCGTTTGTCGTCTTTGGTTTATTTTAGTTGGGAAGTGTCTTTTATTTTTCTTTTTCTTTTTCTTTTTCTTTCTGCAACCTTCCTCTTTTATTTCCGAAACAAAATAACGAAAATACAAAAACAACAACATAAAATAAAAAACATCAATAATGCAGTAGAAGTCATTTCTTCTCGGTGCTTGGTGTCTCGACCATTGGAGCTTTGAGTTTGGCCCTTCTGGCTATCCTCTTCCGGGGGCTTCACGCACAGCCTTTTGGGGCTCATCACTTGAGCTCCCAAAGATCGCAATCTTAGCTTGAGCGTAACTACTCTCGCGATCTGCTTGCTTGCGTTTACCCGGTCGGTCTAGGTCCTCCAGCTGCTTTCTCATGTCACGAGAATACAACTCTACCATTTTTGTTAGGCTTCTATTCTCATCCCGCAATACTTCTAGATGGTGTCGATTCACCTCCACTATCCTTGCCCTCTCCCTTTTCAAGCTTTTTATAGCAGTCTGACACTCTTCAACCATACTTCGCTCCGCCGCTAACTGACCTTTCAGAATCTCTACCTCATGGGATTTCGCAGTAGGCGATGCCCCAAACTTGCAACACATGCTGTACTCTGCACGCTTAGTGCCAGGGGCATCACTCGTGACTCGGTTGTCATCCCTTGTCCCAAACACACGTATATCTTTAGGAGTTACTAGATTTCTGCCAACTCCAATGGCAACATCGTTGTCTAGGAGTATTGAGTCATTGACGGTCACAGGCCCCCTTGCGGAGGCAAAGTATGGCATCCATACTGGTGCCGCTGCTTGGCCCCGTGTCTAGAGTCGGTGGAGCTAGGTTGAGATCCAACGAAAATGGGTAGTTAGAGGCCATTTGATTTCTCACTCGCTTTTCTTCTTTCTTTCGTTTCTCTTTTGTGTGTTTCTGAGTTTGTGTTTTTCACCATTTCTTTTTAGCTTTTTATAGACTTAGTCTGCTAAACCCTAGCCGATGCAGTTATGAGTTCTGTGCGGCCCTTACGGCTTATCTCTATATGTCGCCGCACCCGTTTCCCAACATCCCTTAATTGCATTTTCATCTTCCACCACCTTCACATGAAAAGTCGTCGCGCCTTCCTACGAGGCCAATAATTCTGGCTTGGGGGATGTGACAGCTGCCTCTGTGCGCCGACACGTCCCTCACCCCTTTTACCCGTGACTTCCCAGGAACCAAGGCATCAGGGACCACACTCTTTCTTTTTAGAAATCCCGCCTTCGCGCTCACAATTCACGTTTCATTTAAAAAATAAAAAAAATAAAAATAAAATTGAACATGTGGGCTTTGGACTTCATTGTGGGCTTCGGGTTTTCACCGTTGTTTAGGTTTCAAAGTGGGTTAACTTTCTTGTGGGTTGGATTTTCAATCGTTTGGGTTTTGGTTTGCGTAGACCTGCTGCCTAGGGCTTTCTTTTTCGAGTGTTTTACCTGTTTCGTTTCTTTTTATTTGTTTGTTTGTTTTGTAATTTTTATTTTTGTAATTATTTTATTTTATTTGTGATTTATATTTACTTTAGTACTTTTCATTTCTTGTTATGACATTGTTTGTGACTAATTTTTAAACATTGAGGACAATGTTCATTCTAGGTTTGGGGGTATTGGAGTTTAGCATGTATTATTTTTTTTCTTAATTAAAAAAATAAAAATTGTTTGTTTTTCTTCTATTTGAGTCTTGTTTTGTTTATGAGTCACTTTCCGAAAACTTATGATGAGATAGTGATAAATGTTTGCATGACTTAAATAAAAATTGGATTTCATTTTATTTTAGTGTTTCTTTTCTTTATAAAAATTAAAAATTAAAAATTTCTTAAAAAAAAATAAAAATTTGGCATTGTTCTATCATGACATGCTTGAAACCTTCTTTACACTTGCCATTTGTTTCATAATTTTCCAATTAAAGGATTTGCATAATCTAAAGAATTGTATAAAGCATAAATTAGACTTATATAACCAACCATATAAAGTGAGCCTTTGAGCCTTGTCCTTCAATTCATGAGTGTTATACATGTACTCTTATTTTTTTGTCATCAAAGTTGTTGTTTGATCTCATTATTCATTGATTTGGTTGAACACTTAAAAGTCATTCATTCTTGTGCAATTTGACTTCATGACATTTAAAGAAATGATATTAAGGCCTTCTTTGGATCGTTTGTGCCTTTCAAGCTAACCTTATGCATGCTTAAGCATGATTTTCCATTGTTAACCATTTTGAGCCTACATGTAAACCTTTTCTTTCATTTACCAATTATATTTCCTCGCCTTAGCCCGAAAAACAAATATTTACCTTTCTAAGGAACTCATGAGCTTTAATTTGGATGTGTTTTTCATGCTAAGTTTGGGAAGAGGTGTTACATTTCGAAAAAAAAAAAAAAAAAAAAAAATTCACACAATTGGTGAAAGAAAAGAGAAAAGTTAAGTGGTGGTTGATTGAAAATTCATTTTTGGGCCTTCAAAATAAATTGGTGTTTGTAATTGAAGGAAAGGAGTATGAATCAATGTAAATGAAGGTATAAGGAGTTTTGATCATGTAAAAGAAAAAAATCTCATTGTGATGATTCGAAGTCTTGTAAACAATTGTTTTATGCTCTTACATTGCGAGTTCCTTGGACTTTGTATTATCCATACCTTTCATTTCTTACTCACCATACACCCTTGGCCCCATTACAACCTATACGAAAGACCTAAATTGATCTTACATGTCATGTGGTTGAATTGCATTCATTTTTCTACTTTTAAGTGTTTGACATCCTTCTTGAGATCATATTAATGCAAGTTTTTCATCTTCCTATTTTGAGTTAAGTCCCTTATGGTTTAACTCTAATCTCATGTTTATAACTGAGTGATGCATTGTAGCCCTCTTCTGAGTGATTCATTTGTGAGAGGACAACTTTGGTGAGATTTGAAGTTGCATTTGTGCTTGGTATGATTTTTGAAATTGTGTGAAAACTAAGATTGGAGAATTTGTTGCATTTGGCAATCACACTACTACACTTTGAGCATATTATGTTTTGAACTTTGCCGCCTTGTAAATAATGTCTAAATTGAGTTTTTATTGTTAAAACTTTTGAGTCATGTGCATAAGTCATTTCTCTTCAGAAAATGTTCGGAAAGATTGTTTTGAGTTTTATTTTTATTTTTATTTTTATTTCTTTTATTTTTATTTTTGTAATTATTTTTGTTTTTGTTTTTGTTTTATTTTGCTTAAGGACTAACAAATTAGTAAAGTTTTCTAACCACTTTGTTTTGTAGAGTTAGAAAAACGTTTGTGGGTATTGTATTGTTAAACCCTCAGGAGACACAACTCCTCCTCCTAGGGATGCCTAGAGGTTTAAAGGCTTGTTGCATACGCTAAATGCAATCGAGTTACCTGCGGAAGTGGTTTAGTTAACTTATTATTTTATTTTTAACTTTGTTTTGTGTTGTTTTGCTCGAGGACTAGCAAAATCTAGGTTTGGGGGTATTTGATCGGTTCATAATTGTATATCATTTTGTAACCTTCTAGCTTATGATTTGGTTATATTTTTGAGTTAAACTTGTGCTTTTAATCCTTTTTGTGTTTATCTTTCAGTTAATTGAGATTTAGGTAATAATGATGGCTTTGGATAGGAAATGATGCAATCCAAGCATGTTAAGGCCTGATTTGGATGAAGGGAAGAAGAGCTTAAAGACAAACTCATTTTTTTGCTACAGCCCCCTGCCAGTCCAGTTTCGTAGGTCATATTGCAAGCTTTGTTTCAGCAACCTACATAGCTAGAATGAGGCCATATTCTTCATGAAAGTTGTTCCAATGGGTGTGTACTATAACATATCCAAAATCCATCCCCATTGGATAAATCTGGAGTCCGTTACCTAGCAAACACAGAACCATGCTCAGGATGGATCTTATCAGCGCGGAAAATGAGTTAGCAATTTGTTTCGGTCTTAACTTTTTCCTCCGACCTTGGATTGGCCCAAATAACATATGGCTGGAAAGAAGACATTCTGAACTTCAATTTCGAGTGCTTAAAGTCCTAATTTGATTAAGAGAAGCCCAAGTTGTAAGCCCTTGAAGTTTCTGGTCATGCTGACCTCAGCATGTGCTGGTTGGATGCTTGGTCATGGTGACCTAGGCATGAGCTATTGTTTCTGGATGGAAGCTTGGTCATGCTGACATGAAGATGAGCTAGGGCTGCTAGTGGGATTTATTGGTGAAGTGCATCAACAATTTTCTAATACAAGTGCATCAACCAATTCATATTTTCTAATTCAAGTGCATCAACCAATTCAGATTTTATAATGAAAGTGTTGTATGCATTAGCCATTTTGAATTCAGATTTTCACTTCCCTTAGGCCTATAAATAGGGAAGTTCTCTAAGCTTGTAAACACACCCCAAGGGGGGGGCTCTCAAACACTTCTCTAGAGCTCCCTTCCCTTCTCTCCCTCAAATTCTCTTAGTTTCCTTTCAAGTTGTCAATTGTTATGAGTTTACTAAGTTTTCCTTCAAGTTTTCTTATTTCCACTTTACTTTTATTTATAATGTACATTCTTTCTTAAGTATTCAAGTTTAATTAGTTTCCAAGTTTCAGTTATGGTTTTTGTTCTTATTCATTATGCTTATAAGTTAATATGCTAGTTTGAATGATTGATCACCATTTAGGCTTGCATGTTAGCTATCTTGGTTTGAATTAAGAGTAGACACCATGCTTTAATTCGAATTGAACTATGAATAGGAAGAGTATGTATGGACATTCGAACAACAGGGATTAGATACATGCTTGGTTGTTTAAATTGTTCTTCTATGCTTAATGGGTTCCTAATGCTTAGTTTTAGGTTAGACAACAAATGATCAAATTAGGGAATTAGGAACACAAGGTTAGAACCAGACACCATGGCCTAATCATACTTTAGCTAGAATCAATCCGTTAATCTAATTGAACTTGGGAACATATTTGCTTGAGTTATTTCCTTTTTCTTGTTTTATTTATTTTCTTTTCCATTTCTGTTTTTTTTGTAGGGAAATGAATTGGATCATTCAATCACCAATCCTCGTGGGATCGAACCTCGCACATACATATGCTATACTACCGAACGGATGCTCGCAAGTGCACGAACCGTTGGTAGTTTAGCATATGTAAGTGCGAGGTCGATTCCACAGGGATTGGTGATTGAATGATCCAACTTAGTTTTCCTACACAAAACAAAAATGAAAACAAAAGAAATAAAACACGAAAAGAAAAGAACTAAGACAAGATGGTGAGGTTTTAGAATCCACCCTAATTGTTCTAATCATGTTATGGCAGCAAATAAACAAATTGATTCACTCATGAAGATGCTCACAAATAAGTCCATAGTGTTTGGATCAAATTTCATTGAACATCACAAGGACCCCAAGCATGGTGTTTACATTAGGAGACCTAGAAACCAAATCACATAAGTTGCTAATGGATGTAATGAAGTTGATCCCCAAACCTTCCCAACAAGAGCATAACGCATAAAACCTTAGGTGATCAGTCAAAGGATGCAAAACAGCTTCATTAAAACGGTGAAGAAGAATTCATGAAGGAAATCAAACTTTATAAACTCAAACCATGATACAAGACTAGCAAGATGTTTATTACAACTAATAACATAAAAATAAAGTAAAACAAAGGAAATACAAGAAGAAAATAAAAGACAAAGGGAGGAGAAGAAGATAAGGACAGCATGCTAGAGATGGAAAAGATTCATCTCCATGGCTGCCAGGAGGCCAAAGCCTCCCAGCTGCTGCCTTCTCCCTTCTCTCCCTTTGTGACTCTCAACTTTCCCTCTCTTTGTGTACAATGGAAGTGTAAAATTGGAACTCTGAATGTGAGTTGAATGTGGAATGGAAGTGGTATTTATAGGGAGAGGGGAGTGGGAAATCTGAATTGAATATGGCAATGACCTAACACACTTGCATTAGATAATCAGAAATGGTTACTCCACTAAATCCCACTAGTAGCCCTAGCTCATCCTCATGTCAGCATGACCAAGCTTCCATTCAGAAACCAATAGCTCATGCCTAGCTCATCATGACCAAGCATGCAATGAGCTCATCTTCCTGTCAGCATGATGTGTATTTCCATGGGCTCACGAATTGGGTTGGGCTGAATCAAATGATGACTTTAAGATGTCCATTTTGAAGTTCAGAATGTGATTGATCCAACCACACAAGTATTGGCCCAATCCAAGTTCGGATAAAGAAGATAAGTCCGAAATGAACTTCTAACTCAGGCTCCAGTTTTTGCACGTTTGCACCATTTTGCTTCAAATGCCTCAAGTGTATTCCTCTCATGCCAATCAGCCCATAATATGCATGGATTGCATGAATTATGCTTTTTTGCTCTCTTGGCCTACAAAACACACAAAGAGAGGCAAACAACTTAGAAATCTAAGAAACTAAGCAAAATGAGTAAGTAAATTGGGCATGTATATGTATGAAAATATGAGCTTAACACACCCCCAAACTTAGATTTTGCTAGTCCTCGAGCAAAACAAAAGAAAAACAAAGAAAAACAAAGCAAAATAAGAAGTTAACTAGACCATTTTCGTAGGTAACTCGATTGCATTGAGCGTATGCAACAAGCCTTTAAACCTCTAGGCATCCCTAGTAGGAGGAGTTGTGTCTCCTGAGGGTTTAACAGAAATTTACGATACCCACAAACGTTTTACTGACTCTACAAAACAAAGTAGTCAAAAACTTAATAGATTTGTTAGTCTAAACAAAACAAAAAACAAAAACAAAAACGTCAACCTTCCAACCGAACAGAAATTTTAAACTTCATAGACATGGCTCAACAAGGAACAAAACAAGCACTAAGGAAGTTCTAAACATTATTCAAGTGCTACCACAATTTCACAAAAATCATGCTGAAAGTGTGTGTGTGAAGTAGCCATGAAGATACAACTCATGCTTCTCAAACAACGATATGAATTCCTGCAAGAATGAACACAAGTTTGCCAAGCTAAACCAAAATCAATAGGACTTTACCCATGGATGTAATGGGGTTATGGTAATGGTTAGAAAAAGAATGGATATGAAAACACAAAGTCTAAGGAACAGAGTAGAGCATAATATGTAAACAAGATCATGGACATTTGAAATGTAAGGCACCGAAATTGGAAAGCTCACAACACCAGATTTTGCAATTGAATCACTTCACAATTTGATTTTGACATTTACACACTTTGTATAATATTTGGCCCAATTTTGCGGCTCTTCACCCTAGATCACCTTGATTTCTCCTTATATCACCCTAGGGTCGTGACTACATTGGCCACACTTCTTTTCTCTTTTTTCTTTGATTTTTTTTTTCTTTAGCTCATTTATTGCCTTGAATACATTACAATCTCAAATACAATCATACTCTACATGTCCCCTAGATGGTAGGATGTTTAATGGATGATAAGGTGATAGAAAGAAATGGCTAAGTGTTTGGGCACAAAAGGGTTTACAATGGAACATTTATTGTATGGGTTGATGGAGGAAAAAGAAAGAGGCTTAACAAAGATGGCCTAAATCATATCTTAGTTATAAACTTAACATTCCAGTGAATCACACAAGCAAAAATGCATACAATTGGGTAAGACATGCAAGAATTGTATAATCATGGCTAAAGTGCATAAAAAGCTCAAACATAATTATGTGAGACTTAGCTAGCAAAAGAATAAGATTCAGACCTAACACAATGCTTATCAAATTCCTAAGAGCCATATTAGAAGTTAGACACAAGATTTATCATTGGTGTGGGAAGGAAAACTGAAAATGACTCAAAGAAAAGAAACAGAAAAGAAAAACGTGAGGTTTCAAATTGCTGTTTTGCTCAATTTCAATATATAATATGTTTTGACATGTAACTTTCAAACCACTTGGTCAAAATTAACGTTCTTTATGTCATTGGATTCAGCATGAAAAAATGAAGAATACAACGCGGACCAAACTTTCAAAACAGAAGCAGAAAATAAAATTTTTGTAGCAATGAAGAAGTCTACGTTTTCAGACACAAACACAAAAACGAAAAAAAAAACTTTCCTCACCCCCAAACTTAAATGAAGCATTGTTCTCAATGTTTGAATACATGTAAAGCATGCAAGGCACATAAAATCCTGGGTAAAGGAATGAAATGAAAGAAAAGAAAGAAAGAGAGTTTAGAACTTCCCCTTGAAGACAATGAGAGGGTAATGCACATAGTATGGCAGCACATGTTCTTCTTTGAGTATTTGGGTCAGCTGCTCATCATGTTTCTCCCACATCAAGGAAAAGAACACCCTAACAAAAACAAAACAGAAAATGAGACACAACTAAGAATGAGTAGCAGTTATTATACAAATGAAAGAGATATGATCGGAATGCTTCCCTTTGAAGTGATAGCTGGAGCGTGAGTAATTGAGCTGAGCATCATTTAATGTCCGGCTCGCATAATAGATCACATGAGGGAGCTTGTTCACTCTTTGTCCTAGCACTGCACCAAGAGCATAGTCAGAAGCATCACACATTAATTCAAAAGGTAATGACCAATCTGGTGCCTTGATAATTGGTGTCGATGTTAGTTCCAGTTTCAGAGTGTTAAATGCATTCAAACAATCTTTATCAAAGTTGAAAACAGAATCTTTAGTCAAAAGATTGCATAGAGGACGAGTGATTTTGGAGAAATCTTTAATAAAACGACGATAAAAACCTGCATGTCCTAGAAAACTCCTCACACCCTTCACTGAAGTAGGGGTTGGCAAATTAGAAATCAAATCAATCTTTGCTTTGTCTACCTCAATACCTTTGCTGGAAATAGCATGGCCTAACATAATACCTTGCTTTACCATGAAGTGACACTTCTCCCAATTCAGGATGAGATTAGTTTCCTGGCATCTTTTAAGCACTAATGACAAATGGTTAAGACAATCATCAAAAGAGGATCCGAAAACTGAAAAGTCATCCATAAATACCTCAATGAACCTCTCTATCATGTCTGAAAAGATAGCCATCATGCATCGTTGGAAGGTAGCTGGGGCATTGCATAAACCAAATGGCATTCGTCTATACGCAAAGGTTCCAAAGGGGCATGTGAATGTTGTCTTCTCTTGATCTTCCGGGGCTATTGCAATTTGATTGTAACCTGAAAAACCATCAAGGAAACAATAATGTGAGTGACCAGCTAGCCTTTCAAGCATTTGATCAATAAAAGGCAAAGGAAAGTGATCCTTTCTAGTGGCATTGTTTAGCTTCCGATAGTCAATGTAAACTCTCCATCCCGTGATGGGTCTTGTTGGCACCAGCTCATTATCCTCATTCTTGACCTGTGATGCCTGACTTCTTTGGGACAACTTGGATAGGACTCACCCATTTGCTATCTGAAAATAGGATAAATGATTCCTACATCAAGTAATTTGAGTATTTCAGTTCTTACAACATCCTTCATATGTGGGTTGAGTCTCCTTTGGGGCTCACGAGTTGGCTTGGCATTCTCCATCAAAACTCGATGCATGCACATTGTAGGGCTTATTCCCTTGATATCTGCAATGGTCCATCCGATGGCATTCTTGTGCTCTCTCAAAACTGTAATCAACTTGTCCTCCTCTAATGGTGAAAGGTCAGAAGCTATAATGATGGGAAGGGTTTCTGTCTCACCAAGATAAACATATTTAAGGTGTTGTGGAAGAGGTTTTAGCTCAAGTTTAGGTGGCTTGACAATGGAGGGAACTAGTTTAGTGGTGGCAGGTGTAAGAGGTTCAACAATAGGTGAAATGAAAGAATCAAATGGTTTCAAAACCTCAAGAGCAGCCGCCACTTCAATGAACTCAGATTCATCATCAAGGGCACCTAAAGGTTGTGTCAAAACAATTTCTAAAGCATCATCAGATTTTGCCTGCACAAACTTAGACAAAACCAAGGAATCCAAACAATCAATTGAAAAACAATCAAGTGAATTAGAAGGATGAGTTAAGGATTCAAACACTTTGAATTCTATGGTTTGGCCAAGGACTGTCATTTTCAGAATGCCATTTTTCACATCAATAAGAGTGTTTGCTGTGGCCATGAATGGTCTTCCAAGCAAGATAGGCAGCTCACGATCATGAATGGGTGCATCTTCCATGTCTAACACTACAAAATCAGCAGGCAATATTAGCTTATCAACTTGAACCAAAATATCTTCAACTATACCTCTAGGATATTTCACTGAACGATCAGCAAGTTGTAAGCTGAGTGTGGTGGATTTTAATTTTCCCAAACCAAGTTGCAAGTACACTGAATAAGGCATTAGATTGATACTTGCACCTAAGTCCAACATGGCTTTCTCAGCTCGTTTATCTCCAATGGTTATGCCGATGGTAAAACTACCTGGATCCTTGAGCTTAGGAGGAAGTTTTCTTTGAAGGACAGCACTCACATTTTCAGACACCAACACCTTTTCATGAGGGCTATACCTTCTCTTGTGTGAGTTCAACTCCTTAAAAAATTTAGCATAAGTTGGCATGTTCCTGATCACATCAAGCAAAGGCAAGTTAACATTGACTTTACTAAGTATATCATAGATTTCATTAAAAGACTTATCCTGTTTGCTTTTAGCAAGACGTCCAGGAAAAGGAATTGGTGGCACATAAGGGTCTCGGCCTTGTGCAATGTAGGTGAAATTGTTGACTTGCTAATGGGAATTGCTTCTTTTGGTGTCGTCTCTTCCTTGAGTTCATCACCTGCATTCACAACATCATGATTAGTAACTTCTTTGCCAACTTTATTATCAATAACCTTACCACTTCTGAGAATTGAGATTGCTTTGGCTTGCTCATGATGATTGGGATTCACATTTGGTTGGCTAGGGAATTTTCCAGGTTCTCTTTGGTTCAAAGCATCCGCAATTTGTCCCAATTGAATCTCCATCTTGGTAAGGGCAGCAGAATGTTGTTGAAGAGCCCCATTAGTAGTTTGCTGGAATTGCAAAGTATTTTGGGCCAACATCTTGACTGTGTCCTCCAATGAACTTGGTTTAGGCTGGAATGATGAACTTGCTTGATTTTGCATTTGATTTTGATTGTTGCTCCAAGAGAAATTTGGGTGATTCCTCCAACCAGGATTATAAGTGTTCGAAATGGATCATTTCTTGGCCTTTGGTTGTAAGAATTCATCATGTGGGCTTGTTCTTGGACAAACTCAGGATAAGCATTACTAGCTGAACACATGTGAGTTGAGTGTCCTTGAGCATTGCAAATAGCACAAACTTCAACTTGAGGAGCTTTAGGTCCCATATTGAGCACAGCATCAAGCTTCCTTTGTAAACTAGCCACCTGTGAAGCAAGCTCATTGTTAGGACTAATCTCATAGATACCAGCCTTACCTCTTGTATCTTTGTGTTGAGCATTGGATCCCAACATCTCAAATATGTCATATGACTCTTGAGCATTCTTTTTTTTAAAGCTCCACCTGCAGCATTATTGACAGTAGATTGACAAGTTTCGGTTAGTCCATCATAAAAAATTTGCATTTGTAAGTATAGAGGTAACCCATGATGTGGACATTGCATTAGAGTTCCTTTGAAACGCTCCCAGCATTCATTGAATGGTTCGCCATCATGTTGTGAGAAGTTGAAAATCTTGGACCTCAAGGTGGCTGTCTTTTGGGCGGAGAAAAACTTCTCCAAGAACTTCTTAGCAACAGCATCCCAAGTGGTTAGTGATCCAGGGGCTAATGACATCAACCAAGTCTTTGCTCTATCTTTCAAAGTGTAAGGGAAAACCCTCATCCTCAAATTTGCTTCAGACACATCCTTCAAAGGCAAAGTACAAACAACAGTATAAAATTCTTTAATGTGAGCCAAAGGATCTTCGTTAGGTAAACCATAAAAAGAAGGAAGCATTTGAAAGTGAGAAGATTTAAGCTCATAGTTTCTAGCTTCTCTGGACAGCAAGATGCATGAAGGTGAATTTGGTATGATTGGTTGAGCAAGATCCTCCAAAGCAAGTTGGTTATTATCTGCCATCTTTTCTTCTTCTTCTTCTTCTTCTTCTTGATCTGAGTTAAAGATGTTGAACAGAGAGTACTCTTCAGAGCTTGTTGAATTGGAGCTTTCGGCTTCTAAGGGATTGAGGATAGATTCAATGGCTGCCTCCCTTGCTTGATCAAGCCTTCGTTCAAATTCAGCCAGTGATGGTTGTTGTGTACCACGGATTGGTTGGATCCTAATGGTTCCGGATTGAGAGTGTTTCTTGACCGCTGATACAACTTGTTCAAGAAATGGTTTGCTCGACATGCAAATACCTGAAAACAAAGAAAAACTAAAGAAAGTAAGCAATAGTAACAAGACTCTTAATCAAGTCCCCGGGCAGCGGCGCCATTTTCTTGTTGGATAGATTTTACTCTATCTATTTCTCGCAAGTGCACGAACCAATTATAGTATAGGAATGCAAGCACGAGGTCGTTCCACAGAGACTTGGATGAAAGACACTTATTACTACTACTTAGACTCACAAGTAATCCTAAGACTAAACAGAATTTAAATGAGGTTGTGTTGAGTTTGTTTTGAGTAACAACTACAAAAAGGAAAAGCAAATAGCAAGTGATTGAAAACTACTAAAGGGAATGAAAAATAGAAAGTAACCAGCAAGTAGATGTTTAGAAAATGTAGAGACAATTGAGCTCTAGGTATCACTTGAGGCATTTGAAGTAAAATGGTGAAAATAATGTGTAAAAACTGGTGGCTGAGTTACAAGTTCATTTCGGACTTATCTTCTTCATCCGAGCTTGGATTGGGCCAATACTTGTGTGGTTGGATCGATGACATTCTGAACTTGAAGATTGATAGCTCAAAGTCGACATTTGATTGATCCAAGCCCAATCCGTGAGCCCATCAAATTACACATCATGCTGACTTGCAGATGAGCTCATTGCATGCTTGGTCATGGTGAGCTAGGCATGAGCTATTGGTTTCTGAATGGAAGCTTGGTCATGCTGACATGAGGATGAGCTAGGGCTGCTAATGGGATTTAGTGGAGTAACCATTTCTGATTATCTAATGCAAGTGTTGAGTCCATTAGCCCATTTCTGATTATCTAATGCAAGTGTTGAGTCCATTAGCCATATTCAATTCTGATTTCTCACCTCCCTTCCCCTATAAATACCAATTCATTTCCAGATTCAAGGTGTGCAAGCCTGGGATTCACAACCCCACAATTCAGCCATCCTTCACTCCATCCTCCCTCAAACACTTCCATCATTTTCCCAAACACATTCAGAAACTATCCTCAAACACTCTCACAATCCCAAACACTCCAGCAATCAACCAAAAGCTCTAAACAACCCCAAATCACCAAAACAGGTCCAGCAAACCTCTCTTCCATTTCCCTACGAATTTCATCTTTCTTAGCCATCACCACTCACTCAAACTCATCCCAAATCACCTCCATATCCTTCATACATCCTTCTAGAAGTGAGGAAGCTCTTGGAGAAGCATTAGACGTGGAGAAGCACTTGGAGAAGCCTTGGACACCACAAGAACTTCAGAAAAGGGGTTTTTATACTCTTATTGCATTCATTATGTTTTCTCATTTCTGTCTTAATTTCTTTCTCATTATGAGCAGCTAAATCCATAGCTAGGGTTTCAATGTAACCTGACAAGACAATTTCATGTTTTCAAGTTAATGTTACTCTTGTTGATTACTTCTAATTTTCTGGTCTCATCCACTTGTTCTTAGTTGAATCTTTATGCATGTTTAAATAACTGGCCACTATGAACACATGCATGTTGGTTATCTAGTTCAAGTTTACATAAACACCATATGACTCTTGAACCGATTAGTGAATGAGTGGGTAATGCATTTAGGACAAACACAATGTTTAAATGTTTACTTGGTTCTTTTGTGTTCTTCTTAAGCTTAATGGATTCAGATTCATAGCCTAGACTAAACACCATAGCTAAGTTGTGTTTCTGAGTACTTGATTAAAACCAAACACCATATGGATAATCATACATAAGAAAGAACAAACTCCAGAAATTGTAATCAACTTAGGTGATTGTTAACTTGTTGCTTGAAATTGGATTGTCATGGTGAAGTTGAAACCCTAGTGCTTGTCTCCTTTCTCTCTAAATTTCTAAACATCTACTTGCTGATCACTTGCTATTTTGCATTCCCTTTTAGTACTTTTCAGTCACTTGCTATTTTCTTTCCCTTTTTGTAGTTGTTACTCCAAACAAACTCAACACAACCTCATTTAAATTCTGTTTAGTCTTAGGATTACTTGTGAGTCTAAGTAGTAGTAATAAGTGTCTTTCATCCAAGTCTCTCTGGAACGACCTCGTTGGTAGTTTAGCATATGTAAGTGCGAGGTCGATTCCACAGGGATTGGTGATTGAATGATCCAACTCAGTTTTCCTACACAAAACAAAAATGAAAACAAAAGAAACAAAACAAGAAGAAAGAAAAGAACTAAGACAAGATGGTGAGGTTTTAGAATCCACCCTAATTGTTCTAATCATGTTATGGCAGCAAGTAAACAAATTGATTCACCCATGAAGATGCTCACAAATAAGTCCATGGTGTTTGGATCAAATTGCATTGAACATCACAAGGACCCCAAGCATGGTGTTTACATTAGGAGACCTAGAAACCAAATCACATGAGTTGCTAATGGATGGAATGAAGATGATCCCCAAACCTTCCCAACAAGAGCATAACGCATAAAACCTTAGGTGATCAATCAAAGGATGCAAAACAGCTCCATTAAAATAGTGAAGAAGAATTCATGAATGAAATCAAACTTTATAAACTCAAACCATGATACAAGACTAGCAAGATGTTTATTAAAACTAATAACAGAAAAACAAAGTAAAACAAAGGAAATACAAGAAGAAAATAAAAGACAAAGGGAGGAGAAGAAGATAAGGACAGCATGCCAGAGATGGAAAAGATTCATCTCCATGGCTGCTAGGAGTCCAAAGCCTCCCAGCTGCTGTGTTAAGCTCATATTTTCATACATATACATGCCCAATTTACTTACTCATTTTGCTTAGTTTCTTAGATTTCTAAGTTATTTGCCTCTCTTTGTGTGTTTTGTAGGCCAAGAGAGCAAAAGAGCATAATTCATGCAATCCATGCAAATTTAGGGCTGATTGGCATGAGAGGAATACACTTGAGGCATTTGAAGCAAGATGGTGCAAAAACGTGCAAAAACTGGAGCCTGAGTTAGAAGTTCATTTCAGACTTATCTTCTTCATCCGAACTTGGATTGGGCCAATACTTGTGTGGTTGAATCAATGACATTCTGAACTTCAAAATGGACATCTTAAAGTCATCATTTGATTCAGCCCAACCCAATTCGTGAGCCCATGGAAATACACATCATGCTGACAGGAAGATGAGCTCATTGCATGCTTGGTCATGATGAGCTAGGCATGAGCTATTGGTTTCTGAATGGAAGCTTGGTCATGCTGACATGAGGATGAGCTAGGGCTGCTAGTGGGATTTAGTGGAGCAACCATTTCTGATTTTCTAATGCAAGTGTTGAGTCCATTAGCCATATTCAATTCAGATTTCCCACTCCCATCTCCCTATAAATACCACTTCCATTCCACATTCAATTCACATTCAGAGTTCCAATTTTACATTTCCATTGTACACAAAGAGAGGGAAATTTGAGAGTCACAAAGGGAGAGAAGGGAGAAGGCAGCATGTTAAGCTCATAATTTCATACATATACATGCCCAATTTCTTTACTTCTTTTGCTTAGTTTCTTCGATTTCTAAGTTATTTGCCTCTCTTTGTGTGTTTTGTAGGCCAAGAGAGCAAACGAGCATAATTCATGCAATTCAAGCATGTTAAGGCCTCATTTGGATGCAAGGAATACACTTGAGGCATTTGAAGCAAGATGGTGCAAAAAACGTGCAAAAACTGGAGCCTGAGTTAGAAGTTCATTTCGGACTTATCTTCTTCATCCGAACTTGGATTGGGCCAATACTTGTGTGGTTGGATCCATGACATTCTGCACTTCAAAACGGACATCTTAAAGTCATCATTTGATTCAGCCCAACCCAATTCGTGAGCCCATGGAAATACACATCATGCTGAAGGAAGATGAGCTCATTGCATGCTTGGTCATGATGAGCTAGGCATGAGCTATTGGTTTCTGAATGGAAGCTTGGTCATGCTGACATGAGGATGAGCTAGGGCTGCTAGTGGGATTTAGTGGAGTAACCATTTCTGATTATGTAATGCAAGTGTGTTAGGTCATTGCCATATTCAATTCAGATTTCCCACTCCCCTCTCCCTATAAATACCACTTCCATTCCACATTCAATTGACATCCTGAGATCCATCATTTACACTTCCATTGAGAGGGAAAGTTGAGAGTCACAAAGGGAGAAAAGGGAGAAGGCAGCAGCTGGGAGGCTTTGGCCTCCTGGCAGCCATGGAGATGATTCTTTTCCATCTCTAGCATGCTGTCCTTATCTTCTTCTCCTCCCTTTGTCTTGTATTTTCTTCTTGTATTTCCTTTGTTTTACTTTGTTTTTCTGTTATTAGTTGTAATAAACATCTTGCTAGTCTTGTATCATGGTTTGAGTTTATAAAGTTTGATTTCATTCATGAATTCCTCTTCACTATTTTTAATAGAGCTGTTTTGCATCCTTTGATTGATCACCTAAGGTTTTATGCGTTATGCTCTTGTTGGGAAGGTTTGGGGTTCATCTTCATTCCATCCATTAGCAACTCATGTGATTTGGTTTCTAGGTCTCCTAATGTAAACACCATGCTTGGGGTCCTTGTGATGTTCAATGTAATTTGATCCAAACACCATGGACTTATTTGTGAGCATCTTCATGAGTGAATCAATTTGTTTACTTGCTGCCATAACATGATTAGAACAATTAGGGTGGATTCTAAAACAACACCATCTTGTCCTAGTTACTTTCTTTCTTCTTGTTTTGTTTCTTTTGTTTTCATTTTTGTTTTGTGTAGGAAAACTGAGTTGGATCATTCAATCACCAATCCCTGTGGAATCGACCTCGCACTTACATATGCTAAACTACCAACGGCTCGTGCACTTGCGAGTATCACAAGTTGAGGATGCAGTGAATCCATTTTGGTGCAGCTAAATTTACGCAACAAGTTTTTGGCGCCGTTGCCGGGGATTGGTAACATTGCTTGATTTTATTTGGTTTTCCTACTTTATTTTTATTTTTTTTATAACTGGACAGTTTCATGTTTTAAAGGTAATGAGGTTAATTGATAAGTTGTGTTTGTAGTCCAACAGACAAGGACAATTGCCTGACAAGCAAGAGAACTGGGTTTGAGTCCCAGCTTACACAACACAAAAAACAAAAGGGTTCAAGTAGCATGTTGATTATTTCTAGTTTTTGGTTTCATTCACTTGTTCTTAATTAAATATCTTGTTCGAGTTTACATAAACACCATATGACTCTTGGACTGATTAGTGAATGGATGGGTAGATATTGAAGACAAACACCATGTTTAAATTCTACTTGGTTCTTTATTGTTCTTCTTGTTCTTAATGGGTTTGGAATTTGTGTTTAGACTAAACACCATAGCTAAATGCTTTTTCTGAATACTTGATTAAAACCACACACCATATGGATAATCATATTTGAGAAAGAACGAACTCCATAAGTTAGTTTGATTTACTTTGATGCTTGTTATTTTGAAGCATGGAATTTGATGTTTGTGGTGAAGTTGAATCCCTAATCTTGATGTTTTAGTTTAGTTTATCATTTTCATTTAAGTTATGGTTTCCTAATCCAACAAATCTGAAAATCTATTTCAAGTTTCCTTGTCTTTGTTTAAGCATTTCTGAAGTAGCTCAATAAGAAAGAGGGAGAGAGAGGAAACAACCCAATTCATAGAAGCATGGAGTATGGAGTAGCGGAGAAGTCGACCTCCAGCTGCTATGGCCAACCACGCTCCAGCTAATCACTTCAAAGGGAGCATTCCAATCATATCTCTTTCATTTGTATAATAACTGCTACTCATTCTTAGTTGTGTCTCATTTTCTGTTTTGTTTTTGTTAGGGTTTTCTTTTCCTTGATGTGGGAGAAACATGATGAGCAGCTGACCCAAATACTCAAAGAAGAACATGTGCTGCCATACTATGTGCATTACCCCTCTCATTGTCTTCAAGGGGAAGTTCTAAACTCTATTTATTTTTATTTCTTTCATTTCATTTCTGTACCCTGGATTCGATGTGCATTGCATGCTTTACATGGATTCAAACATTGAGGATAATGCTTCATTTAAGTTTGGGGGTGAGGAAAGTTTTTTTTTAGTTTTTGTGTTTGTGTTGAAAACGTAGGCTTCTTCATTGCTACAATTTTTTTTTCTGCTACTGTTTTGAAAGTTTAGTCCACGTTGTGTTCTTCATTTTTTCATGCTGAATCCAACGACATAAAGAACGTTAAATTTGACCAAGTGGTTTGAAAGTTACATGTCAAAACAGATTATGTGTTGAAATTGAGCAAAACAGCAATTTGAAACCTCATGCTTTTCTTTTCTGTTTCTTTTCTTTGAGTCATTTTCAGTTCTCCTTCCCCCACCAATGATAAATCTTGAGTCTAACTTCTAATATGGCTCTTAGGAATTTGATAAGCATTGTGTTAGGTCTGAATCTTATTCTTTTGCTAGCTAAGTCTCACATAATTATTCTTGAGCTTTTTATGCACTTTAGCCATGATTATACAACTCTTGCATGTCTTACCCAATTGTATGCATTTTTGCTTGTGTGATTCACTGGAATGTTAAGTTATAACTAAGATATGATTTAGGCCATCTTTGTTAAGCCTCTTTCTTTTTCCTCCATCAACCCCTACAATACATATTCCATTGTAAACCCTTTTGTGCCCAAACACTTAGCCATTTCTTTCTATCACCTTATCATCCATTAAACATCCTACCATCTAGGGGACTTGTAGAGTATGATTATATTTGAGATTGTAATGTATTCAAGGCAATATATGAGCTATAAAAAAAAAATTCAAAAGAGAATAGAAGTGTGTCCAATGTAGTCACGACCCTAGGGTGATATAAGGAGAAATCAAGGTGATCTAGGGTGAAGAGCCGCAAAATTGGGCCAACTATTATACAAAGTGTGTAAATGTCAAATTCAAATTGTGAAGTGATTCAATTGCAAAATCTGGTGTTGTGAACTCTTCAATTTATGTGCCTTACATTTCAAATGACCATGATCTTGTTTACATGTCATGCTCTACTTTGTTCTTTAGACCTTGTGTTTCCATATCCATTCCTTTTCTAACCATTACATTACATCCATGAGTAAAGTCCTATTGATTTTGGTTTAGCTTAGCAAACTTGTGTTCATTCTTGCAGGAATTCATATCGTTGTTTGAGAAGCATGAGTTGTATCTTCATGGCTACTTCACACACACACCTTGAGCATGATTTTTGTGAGATTGTGGTAGCACTTAAATAATGTTTAGAACTTCCTTAGTGCTTGTTTTGTTCCTTGTTGAGCCATGTCTATGAAGTTTAAAATTTCTGTTCGGTTGGAAGGTTAACATTTTTGTTTTTGTTTTGTTTTTGTTCTTTGTTTTGCTTAAGGACTAACAAATCTATTAAGTTTTCTAACCATTTTGTTTTGTAGAGTTAGAAAAACGTTTGTGGGTATGTAATCTGTTAAACCCTCAGGAGACACAACTCCTCCTACTAGGGATGCCTAGAGGTTTAAAGGCTTGTTGCATACGCTCAATGCAATCGAGTTACCTACGAAAGTGGTCTAGTTAACTTCTTGTTTTGTTTTTTTATCTTTGTTTTTCTTTTGTTTTGCTCGAGGACTAGCAAAATCTAAATTTGGGGGTGTGTTAAGCTTATAATTTCATACATATACATGCCCAATTTCTTTACTTCTTTTGCTTAGTTTCTTCGATTTCTAAGTTATTTGCCTCTCTTTGTGTGTTTTGTAGGCCAAGAGAGCAAACGAGCATAATTCATGCAATTCAAGCATGTTAAGGCCTCATTTGGATGCAAGGAATACACTTGAGGCATTTGAAGCAAGATGGTGCAAAAAACGTGCAAAAGCTGGAGCCTGAGTTAGAAGTTCATTTTGGACTTATCTTCTTCATCCGAACTTGGATTGGGCCAATACTTGTGTGGTTGGATCCATGACATTCTGCACTTCAAAACGGACATCTTAAAGTCATCATTTGATTCAGCCCAACCCAATTCGTGAGCCCATGGAAATACACATCATGCTGCAGGAAGATGAGCTCATTGCATGCTTGGTCATGATGAGCTAGGCATGAGCTATTGGTTTCTGAATGGAAGCTTGGTCATGCTGACATGAGGATGAGCTAGGGCTGCTAGTGGGATTTAGTGGAGTAACCATTTCTGATTATCTAATGCAAGTGTGTTAGGTCATTGCCATATTCAATTCAGATTTCTCACTCCCCTCTCCCTATAAATACCACTTCCATTCCACATTCAATTGACATCCTGAGATCCATCATTTACACTTCCATTGTACACAAAGAGAGGGAAAGTTGAGAGTCACAAAGGGAGAGAAGGGAGAAGGCAGGCGAAGCTGGGAGGCTTTGGCCTCCTGGCAGCCATGGAGATGATTCTTTTCCATCTCTAGCATGCTGTCCTTATCTTCTTCTCCTCCCTTTGTCTTGTATTTTCTTCTTGTATTTCCTTTGTTTTACTTTGTTTTTCTGTTATTAGTTGTAATAAACATCTTGCTAGTCTTGTATCATGGTTTGAGTTTATAAAGTTTGATTTCATTCATGAATTCCTCTTCACTATTTTTAATAGAGCTGTTTTGCATCCTTTGATTGATCACCTAAGGTTTTATGCGTTATGCTCTTGTTGGGAAGGTTTGGGGTTCATCTTCATTCCATCCATTAGCAACTCATGTGATTTGGTTTCTAGGTCTCCTAATGTAAACACCATGCTTGGGGTCCTTGTGATGTTCAATGTAATTTGATCCAAACACCATGGACTTATTTGTGAGCATCTTCATGAGTGAATCAATTTGTTTACTTGCTGCCATAACATGATTAGAACAATTAGGGTGGATTCTAAAACAACACCATCTTGTCCTAGTTACTTTCTTTCTTCTTGTTTTGTTTCTTTTGTTTTCATTTTTGTTTTGTGTAGGAAAACTGAGTTGGATCATTCAATCACCAATCCCTGTGGAATTGACCTCGCACTTACATATGCTAAACTACCAACGGCTCGTGCACTTGCGAGTCTCGCAAGTTGAGGAATTGCATGAGCCGTTGGTAGTTTAGCATATGTAAGTGCGAGGTTCATTCCACAGGGATTGGTGATTGAATGATCCAACTCAGTTTTCCTACACAAAACAAAAATGAAAACAAAAGAAACAAAACAAGAAGAAAGAAAAGAACTAAGACAAGATGGTGAGATTTTAGAATCCACCATAATTGTTCTAATTATGTTATGGCAGCAAGTAAACAAATTGATTCACTCATGAAGATGCTCACAAATAAGTCCATGGTGTTTGGATCAAATTGCATTGAACATCACAAGGACCCCAAGCATGGTGTTTACATTAGGAGACCTAGAAACCAAATCACATGAGTTGCTAATGGATGGAATGAAGATGATCCCCAAACCTTCCCAACAAGAGCATAACGCATAAAACCTTAGGTGATCAATCAAAGGATGCAAAACAGCTCCATTAAAATAGTGAAGAAGAATTCATGAATGAAATCAAACTTTATAAACTCAAACCATGATACAAGACTAGCAAGATGTTTATTAAAACTAATAACAGAAAAACAAAGTAAAACAAAGGAAATACAAGAAGAAAATAAAAGACAAAGGGAGGAGAAGAAGATAAGGACAGCATGCTAGAGATGGAAAAGATTCATCTCCATGGCTGCTAGGAGGCCAAAGCCTTCCAGCTGCTGCCTTCTCCCTTCTCTCCCTTTGTGACTCTCAAATTTCCCTCTCTTTGTGTACAATGGAAATGTAAAATTGGAACTCTGAATGTGAATTGAATGTGGAATGGAAGTGGTATTTATAGGGAGATGGGAGTGGGAAATCTGAATTGAATATGGCTAATGGACTCAACACTTGCATTAGAAAATCAGAAATGGTTGCTCCACTAAATCCCACTAGCAGCCCTAGCTCATCCTCATGTCAGCATGACCAAGCTTCCATTCAGAAACCAATAGCTCATGCCTAGCTCATCATGACCAAGCATGCAATGAGCTCATGTTCCTGTCAGCATGATGTGTATTTCCATGGGCTCACGAATTGGGTTGGGCTGAATCAAATGATGACTTTAAGATGTCCATTTTGAAGTTCAGAATGTCATTGATTCAACCACACAAGTATTGGCCCAATCCAAGTTCGGATGAAGAAGATAAGTCTGAAATGAACTTCTAACTCAGGCTCCAGCTTTTGCACGTTTTGCACCATCTTGCTTCAAATGCCTCAAGTGTATTCCTCTCATGCCAATCAGCCCTAAATTTGCATGGATTGCATGAATTATGCTCTTTTGCTCTCTTGGCCTACAAAACACACAAAGAGAGGCAAATAACTTAGAAATCTAAGAAACTAAGCAAAATGAGTAAGTAAATTGGGCATGTATATGTATGAAAATATGAGCTTAACATAACTGTCCCTATGTAATTAACTTGGACTTCTTCTCCATTTCCCACAAACACCTTCACTTCATCCTTGCTTGGCAGCCTCTTTCTTGTAAACTCCTGCAAGGAATTAGCCACATGAATAGAAGCACCACTATCCAACCACCATGAATCACATGAGAAATTAACCAAATTAGATTCGAAAACGAACCAAAATCAGATTGTTATTACCTTTTCCCTTCTTCTTTTCCAGCCACTTTTTGTATTTCCTGCAGTCTCTTTTCATGTGTCCTGCTTTCTTGCAAAAGAAACAACCCAATCCAGTTGTAGGCTTCAAAGCCTTATCCGTACCTGTTCTCCTTTTCTTTCCCAGGCGAGGCTTATACTTGTTTTCCTTGTTCTGTTTAGTCTGAACCATGTTGACCATTTTGGCTCCCCTTTCTCTTATGATATTGTGCTCTTGTTGGACAGAAATAGTAATAAGATCATTCAAGGTCCAGGTCTCTTTCTGAGCAATGTAGGTTTCCTTGAGAGATTTAAACTCTTTAGGCAATGAATTCAGTGCAAAATGGACCATCATGTCCTCATCTATTTTCATATCCAGCTCCTGTAATTTCGTTCCTAGGTCAATCAAGTTCATGACATGAGCTCTCACACAACCTTGTCCATCATACTTCATATCAATTAATTGATTCAACAGGGAACTCTTGACAGCTTTTTCAGATTCCTTGAACCTTTGTGCAATTGACTCATAGTATTGTTGTGCATTCTTAGATTTAGGAATGCTTCCTTTCACTGATGAAGACATAGCCCTTTGCATGATTAACATAGCCATCTTGTTTGCCTTTTCCCATTTGGCAAACTTAGTCTTAGTTTCTGCAGAAGCATCTCCAGCTGGTTCCTGGGGAGGTTTCTCTCTGAGCACAAAATCATAATCCAGAAAACCTAGAGATATTTCCAGATCTTGTTTCCATTTGCTATAATTTGATCCAGTCAAGGTTTCGATGGAGTTGTGATTCACTGTAGAATTTGCAATGCAAATTAAATAAAACTGTCCCTAAAACTTTACTTAAACATGTCATCTCATACCTGTGGGTTTAAGTTTAACATGTTCCAAAATCCTAGACAGTTAATTGTACAAGCTTCCTGCGTAAGTAACTCACATCTGTGGATGTAAAGATACTCACTAGCCAGTGCAATCAACTGTCCAGATTGTTCCATAAGTGCTGTGATCAATCTCTACAACTTTCCATCTGTGGATGGAGAATCATATAGAAGGCTACGAACACTTATGCAATTTTCTGACCAAACTGTCAAATTCAAGAACTCCTACACGGCCTGGGCAGCTGTGGCTTACTCATTCTGCATAGCAGTTTCAAATTTTTGGTCAAAACTTTATGAGCAGAGATAACCTTATGCTCTTTAACAGTTAATATTTGCAAACAAAAGAAAAACTGCATACTTTATAGCTTACGATCAATTAGTCAGATTAAAGAACAAAAGCCTAGAGCTCTGATACCACATGTAAGTCTTAACTAAGCTTTTAAACTATAATACTAACCTTGTTCAGCCATGGTAGCAGGAGAGTATCTTGATTTCTTGTAGAAAGTCTTCTTCCCTTTTGCAGCACTTTAGTTTCTCTTTCTCTTAGATAGGGTGAGATCTGATTTGAGAGTATATTTACTGCAAGGGAAGGGACCTCTATTTATAGATGCATCACTACGAAAGCCTTGCCTATCAAGAAGCATTCGAGTGTCCTTTTTGCATTATAATAGGTTTGTTTCAATCCATATTTAATTAGGAATCCTGATAACACTTGTGTTTGGTTTTAATAACCTCTGTACAAGCATTATCTAATAGGGATTGAGTTCTATCTCCTGATTCAGACCAAAACTGAGTCCTCTTAGGATTAGAAGATCACCTTTTAGTGGATTGAGACAATAAATTGTCTTACACGATCGAATTCAGATATTGATAACCATACTTTTGTTTTCAACCACAAAGACCAAATGTTTAGGATAACTCTCATAATAGCATTGATATTTACTATATTGAATTGTGTGAAGTTGATAAAATGATCAGATAAATGGTTGGACAAAATCAATTCTAGAGAGATAAATAATAATGATGGCGGCGCCGGGATAAAACATTTAACATAGAGATAAAAACTCTCACTTATCTTGTAAATCAAGTTTTTCAATTCGTCCATAAATTTTTTCTAAGAAGTTGGTTTAAGAAGCATTTTGTAGATAGTCGCTCTTTCCCTTTGTGAGTCCTAAAAAAAACACTCCATAGAGGGGGAGGAGGAAGAAATGTCACTATCCCTCCTCTCCATAATCTCTTCTTGTCTTTTTCTTTTAGGTTAGTGAATAAGTCCACTGGGGAGTTTTGAATAAAAGCCCCTTGTGGTGATTTCTTCTTAGCAATGTCCCCTTCACCCATTTTAGTCTATATTCTCAATCAAATCGTTCTCCCAAAACCAGCTCTCTAACGCCGCTCATGTTCTCTAAATTTGATTTTATATCATATTAGAGGTTGCTACAAATCGCCTAATTGTTCTTTGGCACAGTTATTGTTTTTGTTTATTTGTTCGCTCTTATGCGCATGTAGATTGCTGGAAATCATATTTTCTTTAAATATGTTACGGATGCGGTGGTGCGTGTGGTCACGACGACGCTTCTTCGGTTGGTGGTGGTAGGGTTCGTTTAGGCTAATGAGTTGTTTTAAGGTTTTTGTTATGTTGGGTTTGTGAGCTTTGTTTGAGCTTATAGTTAATTATGATTATGTGGGCTAATAGTTTTAGTGCGATTTTTGTCCGCTTTAGTTTTGGTTTTACCATGTTAGTTTGTTACCCTCTTGGAATTAATACTTTATATGTCATTTTAATGTCTTGGATTGTACCATTGAAGTTTATATAATGAAGTTTATCTTTAATAAATAATAAATAAATAAAAAAGAAGAAGCATTTTGTAGATGTTCTAAGATTCATATAATTTCAATTTCAGCAAATTTACTCTAATTTTTTAACGTTTGCAACTCGAGGACAAATCCTTACTTCCATCAATTAAAAAAATTAGATGACCATATATTGGACCCGGAGGTTGAGTTATGAACAATATTGGTGCAATTCACTTAGGGAAGAGTGAAGAGGACGTGGGCCCAATAAGTGGTATCAAATCCAATAGTTTGCCTTGGGACACTTGGCACATCATCATTTTAAGGTGGAACAAACGCATGGTCAAATGGTGGCTCAATCCGATAGGCTCAAGAAAGGTGAAGTTGCACAGTGGAAATGGTATTATTTTTTTAAGGACTTCTCATTTGGGTGCTTGAGTGTGTGAGGAAGTGGTTTATCTTATTTCTCTTAATTAATTATTGTTATTGAGTTTGGCTACTCCCCCTTGTTAATTTCTTTTGGGTTGGAATTTAAATTTCCTTCAATTGCATGAGGTTTAACTTGCTCTCACTCTAAAACCTCATGGGGTGTGCATATGTGAGTTAGTCTAGTTGACTAGGGTACTGAGTCTATCCTCTTGCACTCAAGTTTCGAATCCCTCTCATAGCGTGTTTTTTGTGAATTTTTAAAAGTATATGGTCCAAAGTGAAAACACATTAAAATTAAAGAGAAAATGGTATTTAACCTCATTAGAGAATTTGTTAATGATTATTTGGTCTAGTGCAAGGGATTTGTAGCTCAAGTTGTTAAGAGTATTTATCCGTGTATCATAGGTTCTAGGTTCGATTTTTTTCTTTCCTCCATTATCGCTTCTATAAAAATAAAAATAAAAAAATTATTTAGTGTAGTGACACCCAATGTCTACTTTATTAAAGAAAGTATTGAATCAAATTTCGTTGATAACAGTGGTCGAATAAAAAAAATAAACAGTAATTTCAGTATTGATTGTGGTTCATTCTATATTGAAAAGATTTATGACAATAAGACACAAATTTTGACACAATGCATCTCTAATCACATTGCCTAATCTGGCGTGAGGTGAGCAAATCATTTTACAAAGACTATGACATGATAAGTTTAAAACAAGAATGACAGGTGGGCCCAAACTGTTGGAAACTGCAAGGCCTTCGTTTATTTAGCATGTAAGAGATCCACAAGCACACTCCAAAAGTAACGGAAGAAAGTGCATTTCCATGTTGACTGGTAATAATCACTAGAGAATTATAATTTGTTTTTGCCTAATCTTCAAAATATGATGCTAAAATCTCCTTTGAAGAGATAATAATGATTACAAATATGCTAATTAGTGCGATAATAACGTTTTCAATGGGCTGTTTATCATCACACTCCCTTTAGGCTTTTGCTTTTGGTATTGAATTGATGCCTTCCAGAAAACAGATATCATGTGTTAGATATGTTGCTCATTGGAAAATAAATTTATCAAGTCTATAAACGATTAGCAGGTTATTTTTTCCTAACCGGATAGCGCTTGAGCGCCGCAAATAACGACGCTAACTCTATCAACAAGTTAATTATATTTATCCGCTTCTAATCACACAATTACCAAATGTATGAATCGCCTCGTAAGAGTTGGATAAAACAAGAAATTGGATTGTAAGTTTTTTTTTTTAATTTTTTTTATAAATTTTCCCTTTCGTTCATATGGGTCAAAAAGTGACTCTTTTAGCTAGGAATCAGTGGATCTAAGCTGGAAGGATAATAAAGTTGTCTAATCTACACATCAACTTAGAAAAGCAGTGAGAAAACAATGAGAATGTTTCTATGGAGAAAGGGAGAGAGAGAGAGAGAGAGAGAGAGGAAATCAAAATCTGCAAAAACTGTGATCACACATTTTGGCTGCATCTGATCATTGCGCATATATATTGACTCGATATAATTGGACATTTCACTGTTGACACAATTGCCTCCGAAATTTCCAATTTCAAACCCCACCAAAATTAAACGTATGGTTGTTAGCCTCTTACATATATAGAAAGCCATGCTAATGGGCAGCTTTTATTTATTATTTTTTCTTTTTGGAGAATAGTTTCATATTATCATCGGGCAATTGTGGCTCAATCATGACATTTCACTCAAACTGTGTTTCGTACAGCCTGGAATTGCAATTTTTCCCTTCGATGACTTTGAAACTAGACATCAAATAAAAAAATTTCCAAAATTTGGTGTGCTACTTGTTTTCTCTTCTTTCTTTTGATGGATTAGCACACCAAAATTTTGCATATATGGATGGGCAATATTTTACCAAAGGCTTGGACTAATCTATTGAATTTGGGATGAGTGCCCCAATTTCCACCCACCCTGCCCATTTTTTCACCCACTTTATAATCAAAGTTTTAAAGACAAATCTACCCCTTTGTAAAATTACTTTTAAGAACTTGGAAAAAAACCTCAAACTCTCCTTAAAATAAAATAAAATAATAAAATAAGATTTTCGTTATGAAAAAAAATCTCTCCCTATGTCTCCCCTTCCCAAGCCACCCTCAACCCATCCTTGGAATCTCTACAGCCACCCCCTAAGCAACCCTAGCCACCATTCCCCTGCAGCACTTATTTACGAGTCTTGTTCAACAGACTAGGAAACATTTAAGATTGTTGGGGCTTTTGGTAGCTGAACCAAATCTTGAAGGAAAGCTTAAGATGATGTTGCCACCATGAAAGCTTGAAACTTTACTCGATTTTTAAGCAAGACCAAGTCAGGCACACATAAATATAACGAGTAATATAAGAAAGAAATTTTCATTTTTCTCTTTTCTTTCAAGAAGAAAAAATTCCCCACAATTTGATTCTTTTTGAGAAAAATTGAAGCTCAGTCTTCTAGAATCCAAATTCCTAAGAGGAGGAAGACAATGGAGGCTCTAGTTTGCAGAAAATTGGAGGACCCAACAATACCCATTTCAGAAGAAGGAGCAGAGAAAGCAATAGTAATAAAAGAAGAGTTATCTAATGCGTGTAAAGAGAGGGAATTATTGAGGCTGAAGGGGGTGGGGGAGGGAATGATGGCTAGGCTTGAGGGCTTCAAGGGTTGGGGTGGGTCGGGAAGGTGAGGAGAGAAGGAGAGAGACTTGTTTATATTTTATTTCTATGTTATTTTATTATTAATATTTTACTTTATTTTGGTTGAATTAATAATTAAAATGGCATTTTAGGAATAACAGTGGGTGAAAAAATAGGATTGTGCTTTTTTCAAATTTATATGGTGGATTGGAAGATAAGATGGATGGGAAAATAAGACAGATGAGTGGAAATAGTAGCACTTTTAGGATTCTTGTTTCGAAATCTATTATTTTGTGATTCATGTTGAAGCTTATAATATGATGAGTGGGTACACGACAATTTTTTTTTTTTGAAAATGTCTTTATCCATTCGACAATGAACACCAAAAATTCTATAACATATATGCTTTCAATCTCAATTTGTCGACTCTTTTTTCTCTTCTTTTTTAATTTTTCTCCTCACTTCCTTGTCTTTTCGTGTGTATTGTCCTTATCAGGGAATTCCATACCACGCATTCAAGTTTTAAATGTAATTTCCACTGAAAATTACAGGTTCCATATACACACTCAAGCTGGTTTTCTACTTTGGTGTGTGCACCTTTTTTTTAATTCAATAGTCTTTAATTTGTGCAATTTTGGTTTTTTTTTTTAAAAGGAAACTGTTATTGATACTCCAAAAAAAATCATCATGCCTTATTCATCAAAGTACAATTTTCCCCTTATATATTTTATAAAAGACGAGCGCATGATGACTTTTTTTGAAGTTCCAATAACAGTTATGTTTCGAAATTGACCAAAATAGTGAAAAATAAGATTAATCTCTGTTTTTAATATGTGTTTCCATACATTACCCCAAAAGACTTAAAAAACCAGTATAAGTTTTATTTCTCATAAGATTGTGTGCTATCTATAGCTGCATATATATTTTGATTCTTTCTTTCCTTCTCATATAAAGTTTGCAAATGGATACTAGTTAACCATTGAAACTCATCTAACTAAATTTTATTAGACATAAGGCTAATAGCTATATAGCTAATACAAAAAAGTTTTAGAAGATGCTGATGACTTGATGAATTTCTCTTCCCTATGTTGAAACACCAGGACAAATCTCAATGTGGCCATAATCAAGCAGCTCCTCAATCATCTGCTCTATATGATCATCCTCAAGTCTCTCAATATACTCCTGCTGATGCTGATGATGCTGCTGATGATCATGTGGACTCTTGAGTACCAGATCACCACCACCAACCCAGCTCCCCTGTTCAACCTTTTGCTGCACTCCACTGTACTCTCTGGTCTTCTCGAGCCAATCAAAACCCGAAACGTCGCCGGTTTTGAAAATGCAGGTGGCAGAAGGGGCTGCTGGCATGTAGTGTACTTGTTGCTGTGGCTCCTCCTTTGGAACTGGCTTGTTATTAGTAGTTTTGGCCATTTGCGGAGAAGCCATGTTGCATTTGTGGAGCTTTGCAATCAAAGCTGCCGAGAGAAGCTTGGATGAATGTAACATGGTCTCATTGGGATTGTATGAGAAATTGGTACGTGCCTTTGGGCCGCACATGAGCCTCGCTGCTTCATCGTATGCTCTTGCTGCGTCCTCAGCCGTTTCGAATGTGCCTAGCCAAATTCTAGTCTTCCTGAAAAAAAGAACAAAAAGAAACGCGTTTCTAGTTCAGAACTAATCAAAGTAACACAAGCATCAAAACTTCAATTGGGATATTTTCCAAATGACATTACATCATTACCGTCAAAAATGAAATTGCGTGAACTAAAAAAAAACAGCTTGGTTTAGTGAGAAAATGATTTTAAGAATAAACATGATAGAAACGTTTTGTAGGAGTGAAATAGAAACGGTCAAGAGATGGGAATTACAGTAAAGGGTGGCGAATTTCGGAGACCCAAGAACCCCAATGTCTCTGTCGGACGCCGCGATACCGCTGTTGGGATCTAGCCATGGTGGTGGTGGTGGCGGAAAGAGAAACGTTTCGGAAGTTTCAAGGGCCCAATGCAGGTTGCTTTGTGTGAGTGAGTGAGTGAGAGCACAAGAGGAGGTGACCGTAGTGGGAACGGAAAGGGGATTTATATAAGCGTTCATTTTGCGGCATCTACTTAGTAGTGGGACCCTCTTGAGGGCTTTTACTCCTTCCTTTTCTATTCTTTTCTGGTTTTGTTTAGCTTTATTATTACATGGTTATTTATATTTCAACCAAACAAAAATGGTTCAATCTTACTTATTAATGATACTAATCGTAAGGGTTGGGTATTGGTTCATCATCAAGAATGAAAAGGGACTTATAAAAGTAGTTAAGATTATTTATGTCTACACCTCATGTTTTAGGTTCGATTTCCCCCACCTCCAATATCCCTTATATTAAAAATAAATAAATTATTACGTGATAAAAGAGATAGTCATATGATTGTATATAATTGGATGTTGCGCAAAACAAACCCAATTACTGGACCATAATTACAAAATCTCCTAAGCTTCACTACTATCCTTTCTTTTTTCAAAAGAGGAGAAAGGCAAAAATCGAACTCTTGTTGAACAATACTCTATTACTATAATTAAAATCCCCACAATTTTATTTCTAGTTAAGACACATTACTACATCCATTATGTCAATTTTAAAATTTGTTATTTCTTGAATTTTTGGTACTTAATACTTTCATTTGATTGGTGAATATGATAGTTTGTAAGGTATAAGTATAACTTTTTTAAAAATGAGGAGTTTGTTAAAATTGCTAACGAGCATAATTAAAGTATACATACAAATTAAATAGAAAACTAAAACCAGTATTTTTCTTTTCATAAACACTAACAAGTATAAACTGTTTCTTTATACCCAAAAAATAAATAAAAAAAGAGTATAAAATGTTTCTAGTTGTTCTAGATCATGCATGTCTAGAGAGGGGGTTCATGGGTGTTTTTGTATTTATCGTAGTAGTTAGAGGACATGGGTACGTGGCTTACATCACTGCTTCTAAACTTGGGAAACCTACCCATATGCCACAATGCAAGGTGAAGACACAACCCCATGTCTGATGTAATTTTCTTGCCCATGCCCTCAGTATCTTTCTCACACATTCTCTCTCTCGTGGCCTTGTAGGCTAGCAGCTAGGTGTTATATTTGACCATTAATTTGTTTGTTGCTTGTTGCATTAGGCGAAGCCGAAGTATATAACATCAAGTTAGCTAAAACAGATGTACTCTTTATTTTGCAATAAGTTTAAATTCTCATTTTAATAGTTTAGATTAAATTAAAATAGAAGATGTTTTATAACAGGTGACGGCATTAACATCCAATTTGATACCTCCATTCACTCTTTAAGGGCAGTAAGAAGTCGTAGGTCATTCCCACGTACATGACATGTTATTTTGGTGTTATTGGTACCACTTGAATTGCCAAGCACAAGGCCTTTACTCATTAAAATGCATGATTTTTAGCCGAGATGATCGATGAGGTGATGTTTTCTTGTGTGATGAAGGTCAATGACGAGAATTTGTCGCCTCTTGGATGTCCTTGGTGTTGAAGTGAGTCTCCTAATTAATCAAGGAGGTTTATTTCCTTGATTAATTAAGGCATTTACTTTCCTATTGTATAGATTTATTTCATTGATTAATTAAGGGATTTACTTTCCTAATTCTTTACCTGGATCTAATTCCTTGTAAAGCACTTATGTAAACTCTTATATATACCTCCTTATGGAGAAGAATAATAATAAGAACCTAACATATTCAAAACCCATATTCATATTTTAGCATGGTATCAGAGCAATCGATCCTCGGTTGTCTCTAAATTCTCATATCAAAATTTCTCCTCCCCTCCTCTTAAAGGGGGGAAGGAGAGTGAAAAAAGATATGTTTCTCTTTCTCATGGAGATTTTCCTCTTTCTTGACTCCGACATACCCTTCTCTTCAGGGGAGAAGAGGATTGAAGATAAGTTTCTATGTTCTTAAGCCGTGTTCACATGGTTTATGTGTCCTTAGCCGTGTTCACAGGGTTTCTGTGTTCTTAGCCGTGTTCACAGGGTTTCTGTGTTCTTTAAACTCCTCATATCAAATTTCTCATATTTTTTCCCAAATCCAAATCCCTCAAATCTAAATCCTCGTATTCGAATTTTCTTGAACCACAAACCCTGAATCAAATTCCTCATCTCGTATTCCTCATATTTCCATATCTAAATCCTCGTATCGAATTTTCTTGAAACACAAACCCTGAATCAAATCCCTCATCTCGTATTCCTCATATTTCCATATCTAAATCCTCGTATCGAATTTTCTTGAAACACAAACCCTGAATCAAATCCCTCATCTCGTATTCCTCATATTTTCAGATCTAAATCCTCGTATCCTCTTATCCTGAAACCCTAAACACATCTTTTTTCTCTTATTCTTATATCCTTCCGCTGCCATGGATATCGTTTCCAAAACCACCGAATCCACTTTCTCATATTCAAATCCAATTCCTACATTAAATTCCTAAATCAAACGGTTGGTCGCGCGGTGGAAAGCGATCGGCCCCCCCTTAGTTCTTCGAACACGGAGAATCCCGCTTCAAAACTACTAGTCGCCAGGTGGAAAGCGACTGGTAGTCAGAGAAGCTGTTTCAAACCAACCGGTCGCCAAAATCCAGCGATCGGTCACCAGAGGAAAATGATCAATTTTGTCCACGCTGTCAAAATCAAGAGGAGGAAATTGAACCGTCTTATGAAATTTTGCCCGCTTCAGCTCCAGTACCACACCAATCACCTGCGAGGAAGTCATTTAGTGTGATGGCTAACACACCCATTGAGATGAATCACAAGTTGTGTGAAGACATGGACTAAGAACCAACCAATAAGGAACAGTATCAAACGCCTTGTTGGAAGGTTGATATACCCGTCACACACAAGACCAGATAGTGCATATGCCTTGTGAGTGTGGTTAGTCAGTTTATGCATTCACCCAGTGTTTCTCACATGAATGCTAATGATCGAATCTTAAGATACTTAAAGTCAGCCCTTGGAAAGGTTTTAATGTTCTCAAAACATGAAGATCTTGAAGTTTTCGGATATACATATGCTGATTGGGCTAGGTCCATTTAAGATAGATGCTCTACTTCTGGTTACTTTACATTCGTGTGAGGTAACCTAGTCACTTGGAGGAGTAAAAAAATAAAATTTGGTTTCTCGGTCTAGTGCAGAAGCATGAGTATAGAGGAATGACTCAAAGAGTTTGTGAATTATTGTGAATCAGAAGACTCTTGACAGAATTGGGCTTCAAACCTGAAAAGCCAATGGAGTTACATTGTGATAACAAGTTAGCCATTGATATTACCCATAATTCATTTCAACATGATCGAACCAAACATGTTGAGGTGGATAGACATTTTATCAAAGAAAAAGTTGAGAAGAAGATCATCTGCCTACCATTCATAAAATCAGAAGAAGATCAACTGGCAGATATCTTAACCAAAGCTGTTTATGACAGAGTATTTCATGACTCACTTACCAAGTTGGGCATTTGTGACGTATATGCACCAACTTGAGGAGGAGTGTTGAAGTGAGTCTCCTAATTAATCAAGGAGGTTTATTTCCTTGATTAATTAAGGGATTTACTTTCCTATTTTATATAGTTGTCAAATCATTGTATAATTAGGATATATTTTCCTAATCATTTACTGGATCTAATTCCTTGTAAAGCACTCATATAAACTCTTATATATACCTCCTTATGGAGAAGAATAATAATAATAACCTAACATATTCAAAACTCATATTCATATTTTAGCACTTGGGATTCTTACTAATTTAATCATGTTATAACATTCGTATACTTAATATTATTATATCGTAAAGCATATCAATAATTACATTATGTCATCGGCTAGTATGACTAAAAATATGATACATTTTGTAGAGAGTTTACTATCATTACAAAGTTGATTTGGATGTTCTAATTCTATCATGGCATTCGGTCATGGAGTTTCATTCGGTCATGGAGTTTCATTCGGTCATGGAGTTTCATGCATCACCCAATATGCATTGTTCACATTGAATGCTCTCAAAATTGTCAATTTCTCAACACTACCAACGTTTTTTTTTCCAAAAGTTTTCAGTCTCATCACTCGTGATGATGTGGGACTTCCTCTAAGCCGGACACGTTAGTATATAAATATGAATATATCTTGCGGTATCTGTTGCAAGCTTTGTGTGTGCGCCACATTTTAAAAAAGCCTTTGTGCAGGAAAAAAGGTTTCTTTATTCTGAAGGCAATGAGATCTGATCACCAATTCTTTCTAATAAACAAAGTAAAAGAATGTTTTCAGATGTCATTTTTTTCCAAGTATCTTTCTTAAAGCCTATTGGGTATGGTATGGAATGGAACTCCATGCAGTTTTATTTATTTATTTATTTATTTAAAACAGATCTCTAAGCAGAATGAAAGGACATGAAACTCACACTTCGTAATGTTAAGTAGCCATGCCATTCAAAGACTGGGCCTCTTTTTTGGCATATTTGGATGGGTAATTTTTCTAAACGAAAATAAAATAATAAAACTTTACTTTTAACGAGTCAAATAAAAAGATAATTATTACTGCTAAAGAAAATTTAAGAAGAAAATAAAAGAGAGGTAATTTTAATAAATATTGTTAACACCTTTGATAATGCATGATCAACCTCGTTTCACTTTTTGAGCTTTTAGTCTTTTAAATATTGCTCATTTCTTGAAAAGTTCTTAAATCTGCCACTGGCTACAAGCCTAAAAAGCATTAGTTTGTGACTTAGGGAAAAGTAAGATTACGCGTGCTTTGATATGTGATATAATTCCTAAGCCAGTCCAACAACAAAAGCTTTTATGTTTTTTTAATTTTTCTTCAAATGTAGACATCTTTTTTTTTTTTTTGGCCTTATATATGTTCCTTTCTTGACATTTACTCAAAGATACTGAGACTTTGTGATTCACTTTGGTTTGATTTTCATCCATGCACATCTAAGAATATCTGCCGGCCCATTCCTAAATCTGAGTCATTGACTTGGTGGGGGCTTATACTTACCAGTAACATTTTTAAATTAGAGCAGCTTAACTTTCTTTCATTCACTAATTTAATTATGGATGGCTTATAAACTATAATAGCAATAATGATCAAATAAGCAATACGAGGAGTGGTTTCTTTCTTCTAATACAAGCGACATTTGACCGGAAAGGGAGGGATCGAACACATGGCATCAATTGCAAGGATGAATAACTCTTAATTATTTGAGTTACAAGTCATTACATTATTTTTATGTGCGTTAATGGTACTGCTTAATTTTATTTTATTTTTGGTAAAAAAGGGGGCCAAAGCCCAAACAACACAAAAATAACTACACAACAACCATCCTTGGATGAGCCAAGCTTCTGGCATCAGCAACAAGAAGCACAACAACCGCACCAGGCGTTAATGGTACTGCTTAATTATTTGAGTTACAAGTTATTACACTATTTTTATGTGCGTTAATGGTATTAATTTACTTAATACAATTTGATATTGAAGAAGGAAAAACAAACAAAATCTCTTTAACATCTCTACATATATTTGCTTATTATTAAAATATGATATCATTTTGTTTCTTTGCTCTTGTTATTTTCCTCGTTATATATGCTAATGTGTAAATCCAAAACTTTACAATGCAGCATTCGCAAGAGTATAATGTTCTCCTACCAGTTTCTCTGACTATTTCAGAGTGTCAACAAACAAAATTCCTAGTCCAAAGATTGAAAATTCAAATCCGAGATAAATATTGATGCATGAAACAACAAAACACAAAACACAAGATATATAACGAGGTTCACGTCAAATTGAGCTATGTTTCAATTTGAAACTTTAAATTTATAAATTCATAATATTCATATTAAGTTACATCGAAGTCTTAGATATGGATTTAGCTACTCATAATGTCAAAGTAACATAAGGCAATGATGATGAACCCGTTAAGTTACGAGAACATTACAATTGAAGAGGAAATTAACCTTTCCCACACTCTCAAAATATTCACTTCCTCTCAACCCTTCAATATACGGACCTACCCTTTGGTTAACCTGGGCTATAGCCCAGGTGACTTTGTCTTTTTTCAACCTAAATTAATATAACAAGCTCACCCAATGGACATTCATGCACTACACTCTTTTATTGGTTGTGCGCCATGTGGATACTTACGAGTCTATGACTTTCCACTCAGCACAACACACTACAAAGAACAAAAAGGATATGGTTACTCCGTTTTGTTTTGGACTTTTTCTTTCTTTCTTTTTTATGTAATTTTACACTATAAATAGTAAAACTAATAAGTCAAGGTCAGTTATCTCAACCCTCAACCCTTCACCTCTTTTTTTTTTGGGTACAAAAAGGGGCCAAAGGCCAAACACAAACAACCCCCATTTTTTGGTCGAAAACAACCCCTATTTTACTCGTCGTTCACTTCACGCACTCCTGTACGTAGAAAATAGAAAAAATATAGGTACTAGATTGAGGGGTAAAGCTCATTATGTCCTTTTGATTATGATATATTTTTGTGATCAATGAAATTAATTCTTAATAGGTTTGTGCATAATGTAAATTTAGCCCATTTCAATTTGAAATCCTGGGTCCGTCCCTGCAACCAATCTCACAAGCTTGCAAACTCACAAATTTAATACCTCTAATTGTATCTCTCAATACTAATAGAGATCCAAAACCCTCAATTATTCTCTAATCTCCCATCAAAGGAGAGCCCCAAAACCCTACATGGTGACAAACCAAAAATTTTCCCACACAAACATACATCACATAATACACTGTTTATAGGCTCACACAAAACCCTAATCTTACAAGAATAAGTCAACCAAAACCTTGTCCACCAAGCACACCAAAACATGGCTAAATCTACCTCAAATAGGAATAGGAAACGTGCAAACTACCTAGGCCAACTGGTCCTTCATCCCTAGTCGACCGGTCGACTTACGTAGAAAGTGATAGCTTCATGCTCATGTAGTAGCCTAAAATCCAGTAATTCCTTTGAATACTATTGAAAGCTTTCTACTGTTGGAAAACTTTAAAACTTTATATCATTCGCCACTCTACATACATTTTTAAAACTTTCTTGTTATAAATAATGGAAGTGGAGCCCACAATCAAATTATGAGTTTGAAAATAAGGCATAAATTCCACTGTTCACCCACTGTTCACTCACGGATGAAAATGATGGTTTGAAAATTGAGACGGAAGTGCACTGTGCAATGCACTGTACGCTCACGGAAGTATTTCAGAAACGCCTATAAATAGGCTTATTCTATCAATTGTAAGATAGACCATCAGGAGAGAGAAGAAAGAAAAAGAGAGAGAAATTTGAGTTCCTATTTGAGAGGAAATTCAATCTGTGCAAACACCACAAGGAAAGATTTAATTCCACTATCAATTTTCAGTGGTAATTCCATACTCCAATTATTTTATTTTATAACACGTTATCAGCACGATAGTCTCTCCACTGTTAAATTTTCTCAGCCCAACACTATGTGGTTATTTCTCTTTCTCCTCTCCGTCATATGTCTCCTCTCGCTCTACTACTACGACGACATGCAAACTTTCTTTTTTGTGTTCTCACAATTTTTGTGTTGTTTCATCCATGTTTGCTTAATTTATTTCTTTGTAATATAATTTGGAATGGCACGGTTTTATACCCCATTCTGTTGTTTTATGGTGGTGTAATTTTCATTACCCATCGCGTTGTAACGCAAATCCTCATAATAAAATGATGGTGTGATCTTAAAACCCATCTATTATACAGTGGTGCAGTTATATTGCCCACAAAATATAATATGTACTTCCTATATTTTTAGTGGTGGTTTTATTTCCACACTTATTTTATTTATTGTATGGTGTAGGTTTATTACCCATACGGCAGTATTTATTTAAAGTGTGGAGCGGGTTTATCGTCCACACAACTGCCTTTTATTTCTTTTATTAAAAGTATGGAGCAGGATTAGTGCCCATACTAGCACGTTTACTTTACCGCACATTTACTTTTATTTAAAGTATGGTGCGGGATTAACGTCCATACAGCAAACAATTTACTTTACCGCACATTTACTTTTATTTAAAGTATGGTGCGGGATTAACGTCCATACAGCAAGCAATTTACTTTACCGCACATTTACTTTTATTTAAAGTATGGTGCGGGATTAACATCCATACAGCAAGCAATTTACTTTACCGCACATTTACTTTTATTTAAAGTATGGTGCGGGATTAACGTCCATATAACAAGCAATTTACTTTATCGCACATTTACTTTCATTTAAAGTATGGTGCGGGTTTATCGTCCATACCAGTAAATTTATAGCACTTTATTTTTATAACCAACTAAATTGAGGGCCTGAAGTTACTCAAACAATTATAGGGCCTGAAGTTCCTATTAATAAATGGCTTAATGTCCCAGATCCCGAATCTGAAATTTTGAGTAAAATTGCGAATTCTAATGCATCTCATTCTTCTTTTGAAGATGACAAATCTGGCTAAATTGGAATTCGCTGCCCTAGAGCTTTCTGGGACAATTACCTATCATGGGTTCTGGATGCCAAGATCCATCTGCGTGCTAATGGCCTTGGCAAAGCAATTGAAGATGGAAGTGATGCATCACCTCAGGGAAAATGCGAAGGCCATGATTTTCCTCCGCCGCCACATTCATGAAGCGCTGAAGAGCGAATATGTGGTGATTGATGAACCATTGGTCCTGTGGAAAGCCTTGTGTGAGAGATATAATCATCAAAAGACGGTGACTCTCCCAAAAGCTAGATATGAATGGACACACTTGAGATTTCAAGACTTCAAGACAGTGTCCGAATACAATTCAGCTATGCAGGATCACCTCCCTTATGAAATTATGTGGTGAAAATATATCTGAGGAAGATATGCTCCAAAAAACTCTGAGTACATTTCATGCCTCAAATGTGCTTCTGCAACAGCAATATAGGCATAGTGGTTTCACAAAGTACTCAGAACTTGTATCTTGCCTCTTGCTAGCTGAGCAGAACAACGAGCTTTTGTTGAAAAATCACCAATCTCGCCCAACAGGCTCAGCACCACTTCCTGAAATAAATGTTGCATCTCGGGAAGTGAATGCCACCTCATCTCGTGGTAGTATCCACAAACGTTGGCGAGGGGCAAACGTGGCCGATGGCAAGGGAGTAGAAAAGATCGTGGTGCTCACTCATACAGCTTGGGGCCAAGAAACAATCCACCCATGAATGGCAAAAATGCACCCAGAAATAAGGGGAAAACACAAGCAAGCTATGTGCCTAGAAATAATGAAAGAGCTTGTTACAGATGTGGTGCAAAGGGACATTGGATGCGTACATGTCGTACGCCGAGGCACTCGCGGATCTTTATCAAACTTCACTTAAAAACAGAAAAGTGGAGACAAATTATGTTGCACCAGATCCGCCAGCCATAGACGGCTCATCGGAAATATCGCGTCGTTTAGACAAGACGCATCTAGATGTTTCCGATTTTGTTACTGAAAGGGGGAATGAAATTTATGGGTCCGAACTGGATTAAATTCCTTCATGTACCATTTGTATTATCTGAAGCACTGTTTATTTTCCTTTCTGCATTCAATAAAAATGGTAATATTTTGAATGATTGTTGATTCAACTTATTTTATTTGAAGGCATGGATGTAAATTATGGATGCCCCCAAAACAAGAGCTCTAGCAAAGATATTTGTCTTGCCGACAGTGCAACTACTCATACAATCCTTCGAGATCGAAAGTATTTCTCAAAATTGATGCTTACAAAAGTAAAGGTAACAACCATATCAGGACCTACAGACCTGATTGAAGGCTCAGGCATAGCCCAAGTTATGTTACCAAATGGGACAATACTGTCAATTCAAGATGCCTTGTATTCATCTAACTCCAGAAGAAATCTGTTGAGTTTCAAAGATATTCGTTTGAATGGTTACCATGTTGAAACAAAGAATGAGAAAAACATGGAATATCTTTGTATTATTTCCAATGATACCCAGAAAACGTATATTGGAAAAGCTTGGTGCGCTCTCATCAGGGTTGTACTATACAACCATACAGACAATTGAGGCACATAGTATCATGGACCAAAAGTCCATTGACTCAAATACTTTCAAGCTTTGGCATGACCGGTTGGGTCATCCTGGATCCACCATGATGCGTAGGATCATTACCAACTCTTGAAGGACATCCCTTATTGACAAAACATATTATGGTATCAAATGACAGCTTTTGTCAAGCTTGTTCACAAGGGAAGTTGGTAATCAGACCATCACAACAAAAGGTTGATGTTGAATCCCCATCATTTTTACAGAGAATTCAAGGGGACATTTGTGGGCCTATTCATCCTCCCTGTGGACCATTTCGATACTTTATGGTCTTGGTGGATGCATCTACCCGATGGTCACATGTTTGCCTTTTGTCCACTCGGAATATGGCATTTGCTAGGCTCTTGGCTCGGATAATTAAATTACGAGCCCAATTCCCAGATTATCCCATTAAGTCAATCAGACTTGAATAATGCTGGTGAATTTACATCTCAGACTTTTGATGATTACTGCATGTCGTTAGGCATTGACATTGAACATCCTGTTCCCCATGTTCATACTCAAAATGGCTTGGCAGAAGCTTTGATTAAGCGTCTTCAATTGATAGCACGCACATTGCTAATGAGAACAAAGTTGCCAGTTTCTGCTTGGGGATATGCCATTTTACATGCAGCATCTCTGGTGTGATTGAGGCCCGTCGCCAACAATTAATATTCTCCAATTCAGCTTGTGTTGGGCAATCAACCAAATGTTTCACATTTAAGAGTTTTTGGTTGTGCGGTCTATGTGCCTATTGCACCACCGCAACGTACTAAGATGGGCCCTCAACGCAGATTGGGAATTTATGTTGGCTTTGATTCACCATCTATCATCAGAATATCTGGAGCCCTCTGACTGGTGATATCTTTAGGCACGATTCGCGGATTGTCATTTTGATGAGACAATTTTCCCACTATTAGGGGGAGAAAAACCTGTTCCTAAAGAACAAGGCAAACTCGTTCATGAAGAACGACGTGAATTATCATGGGATGTACCCACTTTGTTTTATCTCGATCCTCGTACCGCTCAATGCGACAACGAAGTGAGAAGGATCGTTCACCTCCAAAGCATTGCACATCAGATGCCAGATGCTTTTAATGATGCATCGAAGGTGATGAAATCACATATCCCAGCTGTAAATGCACCTGCAAGGATTGATGTTCATAATGAAGAAGGCAATGCGCCAGCAACGGGCTCATCTGCACGCTTGAAGCGTGGCAGACCACTAGGCTCAAAGGACTCAGTTCCTCGAAAGAGGAAGCTGATGGCCAAAATGAATGCAAATGAAATAAATGGAGAGCCCATAATTCATGATTTAAATCCCCCTCAAGAGGGACGGGTACTTCCTGAGAAGGAAAATGTCTTTGATGAGACATGTGCTCCTGAAGTGGTAGCTGTACCCGAAAGCCAAGAAATCTCCATAAATTATACATCCACTAATGAAGTGTGGAACAGAAATGAGATAATCATCGATAATATATTTGCATTCTTAGTGGCTACTGAGATCATAAAAGTTGATGATGTTGAGCCTTGCTCCATTGATGAATGCACACAGAGACAAGATTGGCCTAAGTGGAAAGATGCAATCCAGGCAGAATTAGACTCTTTGGAAAAAAGGAGTGTTTTTGGACCTATTGTTCCAACCCCACTCAATGTGAACCCGGTAGGTTACAAGTGGGTATTTACAAGAAAGCGCAATGAGGAAAATGAGATTGCAAGGTATAAAGCACGACTTGTTGCGCAAGGTTTTTCACAAAGGCCTGGAATTGATTATGTGGAAACATACTCTCCAGGAGTGGACGCAATTACGTTCCGTTACTTGATAAGCCTAGCGGTTTCAGAAAAACTTGACATGAGACTTATGGATGTCATTACCGCATATTTGTATGGAGAGTTGGATACCGACATATACATGAAAGTTCCAGAAGGACTTAAGCTGCCCGATGCAGCCGGTAATAAACCACGGGCTATGTTCTCAATCAAATTGAGAAGATCATTATATGGGTTGAAACAATCTGGGCGAATGTGGTATAATCGTCTCAGCAAGTATTTACTGAAGGAAGGATACACAAATGATCCTGCTGCCCATGTGTGTTTATTAAGAAATCAAGAGTTGGATTTGCAATAGTGGCAGTCTATGTTGATGATATGAATCTAATTGGAACTCCTAAAGAGCTCCAAAAGACTGCTGATTATCTCAAACGCGAATTTGAGATGAAAGATCTTGGAAAGACAAAATATTGTCTTAGCCTACAGATTGAGCACAGTGCTGATGGAATTTTGGTGCATCAATCAAATTATACCTGAAAAAGTATTAAAGCGGTTTGGCATGGATAAAGCTCATCCACTTAGCACTCCAATGGTCGTTCGGTCCCTCGACACTAAGAAAGATCCATATCGTCCGAAAGGGGATGATGAGATGGTACTTGGTCCAGAAGTGCCATATCTTAGTGCAATAGGTGCTTTAATGTATTTAGCACAATGTACCAGACCTGACATAGCATTTTCAGTAAATTTGTTAGCAAGATACAGCTCTGCTCCAACAAGCCGACATTGGACCGGTGTTAAACATATTTTACGATATCTTCGTGGAACGCAGACATGGGCTTATTCTATTCCAGTGAGTCGACCAATGCCCCGAGTATTGTTGGATATGCTGATGCAGGATATCTCTCTGATCCACATCAAGGACGCTCACAAACTGGGTATGTGTTTACATGTGGAGGAACTGCAATCTCATGGCGCTCAACAAAGCAAACGTTGGTAGCCACATCTTCCAATCACTCAGAAATACTTGCCCTCCATGAAGCTAGTCGTGAATGCGTTTGGTTACGGTCAATGATTCATTACATTCGAAGCACCTGTGCTTTGCCCTCAACAACGGACACTCCAACCATTCTAAATGAGGATAATGTAGCTTGTATTGCTCAAATCACAGGAGGGTACATCAAGGGTGACCGGACCAAGCACATATCACCAAAGTTTTTCTACACGCATGAGCTTCAGAAGAATCAAGAAATCAAAGTCAGACAAATCCGTTCAAGCGATAACTTGGCAGATCTCTTCACCAAATCTTTACCCAAGTGCACATTCCAGAAGCTAGTGCATGGCATCGGATTACGACAACTCTGCAAGCAATCAAGTTAGAGCATGCAAAATCAGGGGGCAGCATTCAAGAGTCCTCTAACACAGGACATAAGCGCGTTGTACTCTTTTTCCTTCGACTAGGGTTTTTCCCACTGGGTTTTTCCTAGCAAGGTTTTAACGAGGCAACATGTGCGCACTTCACATTACTCTAATGTCCCAAGTAAGGTTGTACTCTTTTTCCTTCGCTTCGGTTTTTTCCCACTGGGTTTTTCCAAGCAAGGTTTTAATGAGGCAACTAATCTAGGGATATGTGGTCTCCAAGGGGGAGTGTTATAAATAATGGAAGTGGAGCCCACAATCAAATTATGAGTTTGAAAATAAGGCATAAATTCCACTGTTCACCCACTGTTCACTCACGGATGAAAATGATGGTTTGAAAATTGAGACAGAAGTGCACTGTGCAATGCACTGGACGCTCACGGAAGTATTTCAGAAACGCCTATAAATAGGCTTATTCTATCAATTGTAAGATAGACCATCAGGAGAGAGAAGAAGAAAGAAAAAGAGAGAGAAATTTGAGTTCCTATTTGAGAGGAAATTCAATCTGTGCAAACACCACAAGGAAAGATTTAATTCCACTATCAATTTTCAGTGGTAATTCCATACTCCAATTATTTTATTTTATAACATTTCTATCATTGTTGGAAACTTTTAGAACTTTATATATCATTGGTTAGAAAATAACTGATGACGTGTCCACTATGGGGCATACCTACTAACCAATCCCTTAAAAGTTTTATATAAAATAACATAAAATAAAATAAAAAAAGTTTATAAAAAACCTAGCTAGAACCCAACCCCTTCCCTAACCAACAACCTAGCCCCAAACCCCATCTCCCATCCAGGGTTGCTGATGTTGCATCCAGTATATGCTCACCGACGTCGCATCTAGGGTCATTTCACTGCAGCGTTCACAAGAACAACATTGGAGGTCACAATGCGGCGTCTGTACCATCGCTCTCTTCTGACCTTGTGCTCACCAGGAGAGGTGTCAAACGGGTTGTGCTAGTTCGGTTAGTCTTGTTTAGGGTTGAACCATGTCGGGCCCATCCATTTATGAAAATCATCAATTTCGGCTCAAGCCCACGTCCCTAGCCAATATGGAACTGGGCTAGGCTCATGCCAGGCCACTAAACGGGCCGATATAGGCCCACGCCAAATTTAACTTATGTATTGCTTCTTTTTTTTTGTTTTGTTTTTTTTGTAATTTTGTTTACAATTATGTATATACTAACAAGATTTATTATTTGTTGAAAAAAAAGGCTAATAAATTTATTTGAACTACGTTTAAATAGAAAATGGCTAGATTAATGTCCGGATTTTAAAATTTGAAACTTGAAAAAAAAAATCATTATTTTATTTATAAAGAAAACATTAAATCTTAATATATATCTTATTAAAGAAAAAGAAATAGACTTGAATTTAAGATAGGGTTAATCATTTTATTAGTCCTTGAACTTTGACCCAATTTGCATTTGAGTACCTCAATTTCCAAAATGGTTCCCGTGGTCTTTTAACTTTAGTTTTGTTTGGATAACTAATCCTACTGTTGCTTCTGCGATTTTTTCGTTATATTTAGGGCATGTGGGGAGTAGTTGAGGGAAAAAAAATACCTTTACCTCTTTTAGCTTCTCTGATACGACATTTAACACATCAGAAAAAGCTGAAGAGTTACGAACCAAAGAAGGAAAGAGAAAGCTGAAGAGTCAACAAGCCGAAGCTTTCAGACAAAAGCAAAAAGCTGAAGAATTTGAACGTGTTAGGGCTTAGTGTTCGAGAACTGGACTATAGTTTAAGTTGATTTTGTCTAGGTCGTTGTGTATTAAGGTCGTCTGGGTTTATAAGTGTTGGTTATCTCATGGTGGGGTCGATAGGTGTTGTCGACAACTTTGATGGAGTTTGAATTCAGGTCGTCTAGAGACCCCTCCATGTACGGTATGCGATGCTAATGGAAGTAAAAGAAATTCTTTTTTATATGTTAATTGCTTTATGTTGTTTTGGAATTCTGTCTATCTCTGCTCCAACTATGGAACAATTGAGGGTTTTGTTATTGTCTCTTTTTTGGGCAAATAAAAAATTGTTTATTTTGTCTTTATTTCAACATTGAACGCATACCTTGTGGTTTGGTTAGACATTGAGTGCATACTTGGTCATACTATCTGTGGGAACCGAATTAATTCGTAACCCTAGGTCAAATAATTCCTTCCATTTGGGGATTATTTGACCTAATTGGGAATTATTCAATTTAATTGGGGGTCACCCAATTAAATAGAATGTTTCCTAATTAGGTTGAGGATTGATTTGATTCCTACGAATATTTTCAATTGATGGAGGAGTTACCTAATTAAATTAGGTATTGATTTGATTGCTATCCTGATTAGGGATTTGATTTAAATCAAATAAATCAAATCCCTAATTAGTCAAATCTCGCCAAATTGGGGAGGAATAATTCCCTTCCATCTACGGAATTATTCCTCTGAAACCCTAGCTCCCGAGACTCCTATAAATACCTAGCTACACACAATGGTGAAAGGAGAAAGAGAGGCGGAGAAGACGAAGGAATCTTCAGGGCGAATATTCCCGTGGGAGGAATTTAACTCCCACAAATTGGTGTTTTCATTGAGAGATTCGAGATATACTCAATGTGATGCTCTCGAATCCAAATCAAGGGAAATCCGTTTCCCCCCTTTATTCATTGATTCCATCATCGATCCAAAGTTTTCAAATCACCATGGCGAGAGGCCCAAAAATGAAGAACACGGCGAAAACAACTAATGCTTGTTGGCGAGAATTTCTCTAGGCACCCACGGCCATTTTCCTCTCTGCATTAAAAAAAAAAGAAAAAAAAAAGGAAAAATTGAGATCAAGAGGAATTGCTTTAGACACCCATGGCTGTGCAATCTGCAACCAGCGTGCCACTGCCAGCCAACGCGAACACCGGACTTCAACCTCTCCTCCCATGAACATCGGTCCTCTACCTCCAAGGCCAGCGGCTGGCACCGTCCGTAGCCGCAGGAAAACAACCCAAAAGGCGTCGGGAAAAGCATTCGTGGGTGTCCAAATTGCAGATGCCGACGGAAAACTCCATGACCAGAGGCTGGAACCTCACAACGAGGCTTTGGAGAAGATGACAGCCACGGCCCAGCATGGATGAGGACCTTCCCGGTGTTGCCTTGCGTCAGCGCCAACACCAGCGGACTCGCCGGCCTCCGATTTGCAGAACCCAAGAAGGAAGACGCCCATCGACGCTGTAGAGTCCCCGACGCGCCATCTCTTCAGACGCTGGTTCTGCCCAGCATTCATGGCGCCGATCCTTCCTCACGCCAACAATGGCCGCGCATATACAGGGACCGTTTTCCTTTCTTATTCCCTTATTTACAATTCTCAATTATAATATTAATGTTTAATATTTATTTTGAATTAATATATATTCTTAATAAATGTTAAACAATTAATATTCATTTTGAATTCATGCATATTCGTAATAAATATTAATAATGAATATTTTATTATGAAAATATTGCACCTGCCTTATTTAGATTTATTATTTAAAGGCACAAGTGATATTATAGTTGGCATATAATTGCGTTTTTATCATGCGAGCTAATTACATTTTATCACTAATGATCAGGGGAACCTCCCATCAAGGTGGGCTCATCACCACCGCCGACTTAGGCCCAATCTTGGAGCAACTTCAAACGTTCACTCTGCTGCCTTCACGCTCGACGCACGCTCTAACGTACACCTCCCATGAAACCCTAGCCCGTATGCAATTGGGCTCCACACACTTCTCTCCTCCCGATCCACGAAGTCAAGCAGACCTTAATTAGAGAGTTGACCAGCTAGCTCAGAAAGTTGACCAGCTCCTCAACCATATAAGCTTAGCTCAAAACCTTGGCCTTGGACCACTGGGCGAAGAGAGAAGGATGGACGACTACGCCAACAGGCAAATCGACGGGTGCGGAGCAGGGTGAGCAGGCATGAGGCGGACAAGGAGAGGGACAACGATGTGATCAGCTCGCCAACATGTCACAAGCATCCGCAAGCCACACTCAGAGCAACGTGCGAGGAAGGCTGGACCCACGACTCCATGTCCGCGACCGCCTAGGCCCGCAGAGGAGTGCTCCTCGAGGGCTAGGCTCCCAGAGAGATCAGCCTGACGACCATCGCAATGAGGATCGTGAATAAAGGCGCTCTGCTGTTCACTCGTCGAGGAACATTCTTCAAAGGCTAGGCTCCCAAGGAGGTCAACCTGACAACCTTCACGGTGAGAACCGCGAGGAAAGGCGCTCCGCTACTCACTCTCGAAGGACCGATCCTCGTCGACAAGCCGCGGAGAATCACTCACAAGCGCAGTCCACCAACACGCCGCCTAGGAAACGCAGCCAAGAAGCTCGAACCTTGCGAATCAACGAGGACGTTAATCGAGGATCGCCCAAATCGCGAGGGTCGCCAACGTGTCCAACCAGCAATGCGTGCAGAGGACGTCAAGAAGCTTGTGAATGACCAACTACGAGACTTGAAGATGCCCTACGCAAGGAGATGGACCAAGCTAACTCCACGAAGCGGTTCCCCCGAAGCAGTCTCGACGCCTTCGTTTACGCCCTTCAAGGGAGACTCCGATCCCGAGAGCCACCTAAAACACTTCAAAAGGGTCATGATCCTCTACAAGGCCGACGACGCATTGATGGGCAAGGTGTTTGTGATGACCCCGCGGGAGCAGCTCAGGACTGGTTCCACACCCTACCATCTGGGTCGATCAGGAGCTTCAAGGAGTTGGCATACGTCTTCGCGAAAGAATACACGTCTTACCGAACAATCAAGAAAAACTCCGACCACCTGTTCAACCTACGCAAGAAGTCCGACGAATCCCTTCGAGACTACATCAAGATATTCAAAGAGAGAAAAGGCCAACATCGTAGGATTCAAATCGCTGAGGCCATGGTTGACCGAATCCATGCAGACGAGGGCAGCGCAGCCAATATCATGCAGTTCGCTGTCATCCGCAGATGAGCTTGGAAGCAAAGATCAACAAATCAACCAGGTCGCTGACTGGCTTCAATGGCGCAACGACGGTTACCGTGGGCACAATAGATCTCGACACCTGTAATCAGCTCACAAACATTCATGGTCATTGATGAAGTCTCACCCTACAATGGCATCTTGGGCAGACCATGAATTGGTAAGATCAACGCCATCACCTCCGCCACTCATCAGAAATCCGCTACCCAATTCCTGGGGGCGGTGTCGGCCAGACGGACAGCGACCAGGCAATAACGAGGAAATGCACAGCTCAAGGGCTGAAGAAAAGCAAGCCAACACAGTTCCTCCCTGTGAATCAAGCAGACTGGAGGGAGTAGAACAACCAGATCCCGTTCCTAGCAACCAAGCAAGCCAGAAGGGGAAGGGGATAGCTATCCCCTTATAGCAATCAAAGCATCAGGACCAAGTCGAGGAAATCCGTCCGAGGTCTCTCCTGAAGAAGGATGGAAACCCGAAGAGGACGTCGAGCTAATACCCTTGGATCCTGACCAACCAGGAGAAAGCGCGGATCGACTCGCGCCTAAGACCGACGAGAAGGTAGAGGCTGACCACCTTCCTCCAGAACAACAAGGACATGTTCGCACGGTCACCGTCAAACATGCCCGGCATCGACCCCAAACATCATCTACCATCGACTCCACGTCAACCCTGCCAGGAAGCCAGTGGCACAGAAGAGACGCAACTTCGCCCCAGAGCGGGTCGCAATCATTGAAGCCGAGATCGACAAACTTCTAGCAGCCGGCTTCATTGAAGAGGTCTCCTACTCGGAGTGGTTGGCCAACATTGTTCTAGTGGCGAAACAAGGAAAGGGCAAATGGAGAGTTTGCGTCGACTACACTAACCTCAACAAGGCATGTCCTAAAGACAACTTCCCATTGCCGAGAATCGACCAACTCGTGGATTCCACCTCCGGCAATCAGCTGCTCAGCTTCATGGACGCCTACTCCGGTTACAATCAAATCATGATGCACGAGGATGACAAGGCGAAAACTTCTTTCATCATCGAGAGAGGGACCTACTGCTACAAGGTCATGCCCTTTGGGCTAAAGAAAGCCGGAGCAACATACCAAAGGCTCATGAATAAAATCTTCAAAGAGCAGATCGGCAAGACTATGGAAGTCTACGTGGACGACATGCTGGTCAAAGCCCCAAAACGTGCAGATCACATCAAAAACCTCACCGAGGCATTCAGCTTGCTACGCCAGTACCACATGAAGTTGAACCCAAGTAAATGCACGTTTGGTGTATCCTTCGGGCCGATTCTTGGGATACCTAGTCACGCAACGAGGTATCGAGGCACACCCGCGACAAATCAAGGCCATTCTCGAGATGAAGTCACCTTCTACAATGAAGGAAATACAAAGTTTGACGGGTAGAACAGCGACCCTCAATCGATTCCTCTCGAGGTCTACCGACAAGTGCAGGCCATTTTTCAAAGCTTTGAAAAAAGGACACAGAGACAATGGGGATGAGGAGTGAGAAGTAGCTTTTCAGAATCTGAAGACCTACCTCACTTCACCTCCCCTGCTCTCAAAGCCGATTCCAAGCGAGGACTTGTTTGCATACCTGGCAATATCCCAAATCAGCCGTTAGCTCAGCTCTCATCCGAGAAGAACTAGGGGCCCAACATCCGGTATTCTACACGTCAAAAGCTCTCCTCGATGAAGAGACTCGCTACCCGAAATTGGAAAAGCTCATTTTGGCCCTTGTAATTTCCGCGAGAAAGTTGCGACCCTACTACCAAGCTCACCGAGTCATCGTCATGACCGACTTTCCTTTGAGATCAATACCCCACAGCCCTGACGCTTCTCAGCGACTCATGAAGTGGGCTATAGAGCTAAGCCAGTATGACCTCCTCTACCGGCCAAAACTGCAATAAAAGCCCAGGCTTTAGCAGACTTCGTGGCAGAATTCACCTTGTCAGCCGAAGAAGAGAAGCTGGTCAACAATAAGAAGGAAACTTCAAAAACAAACGGCACCTCCGCTGAACCTGGCCAACCCATAGACATGTGGCAGTTGCGCGTAAACGGAGGATCAAACCAAAAAGGAGCGGGAGCAGGTGTCGTCATCATCACCCCAGACGGAACCCTGTTGGAGCAAGCCATCACACTTGGTTTCCCGCCTCAACAACGAGGCAGAATACGAGGCATTGCTCGCTGGCCTGCGCTTGGCAAAGGAGCTAGCAATCAAGAAGCTAGCCATCTACTCAGATTCCAGTTGATCACGAATCAAGCCTCAAGTGAATACATGGTGAAGCATCCAAGGATGATCTTGTACCTTGAGAGAGTCCAAGAGCTATTAAAGGCGTTTCCTATCTTCACCATCAAACAAGTGCCTCGGGCGGAAACGCGCATGCAGGACGCACTGGCAAGCCTGGGGTAAGCGGTGGATACCCAGTTAGACACTCCATCCCAGTTGAACACCTTGACTGACCAAGGATTGAAGAAGTAGAGCCAATCGACGCAATGCAGATGACGGGGACTGAGCTGGCAAGACCCCATCATCGACTACTTGATTAATGGAAATCTGCCAACGGACAAGTCCGAAGCCAAAAGGTCCAGCAGAAGGCCACGAGATACTACATGCACGGCAACAAGCTCATTCGCAGATTGTACTCCGGCCCTCATCTCACATGCATAAAATACCCTCAAACACTTGAGGTTCTCTGCAAAATTCACAACGGCGAGTGTGGCAACCACTCTGGGGCATATCACTCACCTAGAAGGCTCTAAACATAGGCTACTTCTGGCCTACCATGCGCCATGACTCCATCGAATATGTCAAGAAACCGACTACTTTACTAAATGGATCGAGGCCGAAGCTCTATCCTCTACTAAAGAAGCCGATGTGGAACGATTCATCTGGAGAAACATCATCTGCCGATTTGGCTGCCCACAACCACCAGTTACCGACAATGGCTCACAATTCATCGACAAGCAGATGACTGAGCCCTGTACATTTCTGAAGAAGAGAACCATCTCCTCGCAAATTCCAGAATGTGCCACAACAAAGGACAGTTGCCCATAAGCAGTGTCCTTCGGGAGACGCAGGGCGACGACCAAAGCGTCCTTCGGGAGACGCAGCCCATAAGAAGCGTCCTAAGGGAGACGCAGGGTGCGCCAGGAATTTCCTAAGGGAGGTATCCAGGTTCCTATCCATTTCCTAAGGGAGGCAGGATAGGTCACACAGTTGCCCATAAGCAGCGTCCTTCGGGAGACGCAGGGCGATGACCAAAGCGTCCTTCGGGAGACGCAGCCCATAAGAAACGTCCTAAGGGAGACGCAGGCGCGCTGAGGAAGTTCCTAAGGGAGGTATCCAGGTTCCTATCCGTTTCCTAAGGGAGGCGGGATGGTCACACAGTTGCCCATAAGCAGCGTCCTTCGGAGACGCAGCCCATAAGAAGCGTCCTAAGGGAGACGCAGGGTGCGCCAGGAATTTCCTAAGGGAGGTATCCAGGTTCCTATCCGTTTCCTAAGGGAGGCAGGATAGTCACATAGTTGTCCATAAACAGCGTCCTTCGGGAGACGCAGGGCAACGACCAAAACATCCTACGGGATATGCAGAACACGCCCGGTGTCCCTCAAGGGGGACCCTGGCCCTCGCCAATTTCCTAAGGGAAAACATCTTACAGGAGCGGAACACGCCCGGAGTCCCTTAAGGGGGACCCTGGCCCTCGCCAATTTCCTACGCCCGAAGCCCCTCAAGGGGGACCCTGGCCCTCGCCAATTTTCAAAGGGAAAACATCTTACGGGATGCGCAGAACACGCACGGAGTCCCTTAAAAGGGACCCTAGCAATCATAAAATCTCCAAAAGAAGATGCGCAATCAAAATACAGGCTGGTTACTCAAGCAGTCCACAAGTCAATATGCCAATTGAAGTTGAAAAAATAACTGAAATTTCCATAGCAAGCTGACCAACCGGCCAAGTTCAACAAAAGGAAGATGGTCGAATAAGGCCAATTATTCTAAACAAGAAAGCAGACCACAAGGTGAAAAGAAATAAATGAGTCTTCATTTACTTTGGGACGCCAGCAGGAGATCCCTGATCTCCAGCCTCTTCGGCATCCGCTTGATCAGCCACGTTCTCGCGGCTCCACCCTGCTTGATCCGCGACGTCCCGCCACTACCTCATCTGCTGCATCCTCTTCAGCTGACCGCCTCTTCGGCTGCCTGCTCTTCAGCTCCTGCCATGTTCACAGCATTAACCTGCTCACTTTGCACATGGAGCAAGTCAGAACAGAGCATCTCAATGTCTCCATCTCTAATGCAGACTTGTTATAGGCACCAAACTTAGCAAGAAGCTTGTCATAACCAAATGAGACGTCAACATTCTTGCGCTCAAGACGGAAGCAAATGAAGTGTCGTTTCCCTTTGTTTTTCCAAGGAAAGACTCGAGAGGGTGCCAAGTTCGCGAGCCTGGCGGACGTGGATAACCAATTCAGCACAAGTGGACGAGCTTGACAAAAAGTTCGTCTTGAGCAGATTAGACACGCATGCACCTCCTGTGGGGTTGGGCATGTCAACATTGGGACCAACAGCTGACGTTGGAGAAGAACCCTTCGCCCGGCCAGATGACTCTCTCATCCTCTTAGACTCTGCCAACCTCGCCTCCGAAGAAGTCCATGAGGCAGAATCAACTCCACTCTTGACTGCCCGTGTCTCAACAACCGAGCCATGAGCAGACCTCCCGCTTCGATCTCCATCCTTTGACTGATGCAGACGACTCGAACTACGAAGAGGAATATCTGCATCTCTTTGACGCTTAGGAGAAACGGGATCGGGCACGAACTACCTCACGAAGCAGATCATGATTTTCAAGCTTGTCGCAGGAGGCTCGGATGATGATGGAACAAACCCCACTTGAGTCTTCCCAGCGAAATTGGACTTTGGCTTCATCTTCAACAGAGACACATCATTCGCACGCGAAGTCGCAACTCCATTTCTAGAAGACTTGACGTCAGCCTTACTTTGGGCAGATCATCAGAATCTGGACCATTCTCCTTCCATCTCTCAACATCCTGGGCAGGGGGCAGACCACCAACTTCCTCCCGATACTTGCCCAGCTGAGGGCCCGCAACGCATGAGGCCAAGCATGCTTCAGCCCAGACCTTCGACGATAGGCAATAGCTGGTCCACCTACGCGCACCTGCTCTACCACGACTGCTGTCCACTATCAGCCATCGCCTGTCACGACGACAACTAGCCGAACTTCCCCCAGCTAGCCTTCGCAGCAAAAAAGAAGAAAAGACGAAGAAAAAGAAATATACGTGCTCGACTTACCTTTGGATGCACGGCGACTCCTCTCTTCGACAAGCAGTACAAATTCTCCAAGATCTCTCTCAAGCTAGAAAGTAGAGAAGTTAAGTTTGCGATGTGAAGAAGAGTGAAGAGAAGCCCTACATTTACACAGGTTGGGCATCCTAGGTCAAGAAGGAATCGCAAGCCCATTCCTCCTGGGAACCCAACTCCAAGAACGTCAAAAGCTCACTCCAATGGGGAACCCAATCTGCAAAATGAGTCCAACTCACTGAAGGAAGCCCAGTTACAGCTGGACAGCCCAACAGATAATTTACATCTCCTACATACCACCACGCGCCATGCAGAAGCTGGGGGCATTTATGGGAACCGAATTAATTCGTAACCCTAGGTCAAATAATTCCTTCCATTTGGGGATTATTTGACCTAATTGGGAATTATTCAATTTAATTGGGGGTCACCCAATTAAATAGAATGTTTCCTAATTAGGTTGAGGATTGATTTGATTCCTACGAATATTTTCAATTGATGGAGGAGTTACCTAATTAAATTAGGTATTGATTTGATTGCTATCCTGATTAGGGATTTGATTTAAATCAAATAAATCAAATCCCTAATTAGTCAAATCTCGCCAAATTGGGGAGGAATAATTCCCTTCCATCTACGGAATTATTCCTCTGAAACCCTAGCTCCCGAGACTCCTATATATACCTAGCTACACACAAGGGTGAAGGGAGAAAGAGAGGCGGAGAAGACGAAGGAATCTTTAGGCGAATATTCCCGTGGGAGGAATTTGACTCCCACACTATCCTTGTTGAATTTAAGGGTTTGTGGTCCAATTGGTATGATTTGTGTCAATTGATTGCATAGTTACACACACTAGCACACTTGGTATGTACTATCCTTGCTTTAATTGAAGTGGGATTTGTCCTTATTTAGGTGAGTAGAGATTTTAAAAATTGGTGTTGAATATACTGAATTGAGATTAGTGCTTCATTTGCAGATAATGGTGAGTTCTGCACTTTGGAAATTCACCATGCGGGTGTTGTACAAGATGGGGTGTATAAGGGGGGGTGGGGGGAGAGACATTTTGTTATTTGGACAATTGTATGGATGATTATCTATCACTCTTGGATTGAAGGAAAATAGGTATAGCGTTAGGATATGAAGTGGACCTAACTAAGAAGGAGATAGGTTTGCAAATATATTGTAAGATGTATGACAGTAATGGTGAAACTAATGTAAAGCTCATTCACAATGACAGTGTTATATGTGTTGAGGCCCAAAAAAATCCATAGTTGGGCCCGAATAAATTCCCGGCCTAGTACAACACCTTATTAAGAAAATACTCAATTTGGAGCACGCAAGAGTTCATCATACACGCTCGCACGAGCCACAGTCCACGTGCCATGCCAAATAAATAATCCTTCATGCTAAAAAAAACCAAGATGAGCCTATAAAATGCCCTAGCTCTATGAGCCCATGCTAATTATCCCGTCAAGCATCATATATCCCTTTCCAAAGGCGATAAAATTCAAGCACGCCAATCGACATGCCATGCCAAGCGGAACATCATTATTTTACACTTAGCCACGTATAAGCTTAAGTGGGCCCAAGCCACGCAAATGCCCAGGGCTTGCTGAGTGGGTTGTGGTATGGATGGAAACGAGCTTTCATGAGGCCCATTGATGAGCCAAGAAATGGAAGTTTTGGGCTATTTAGGAGCCCCAAAACTCAAGCCCATTTCTTGAGCCCAAATGTATGGGTAAGCATAAAGGAGAGAGAAAAGCCCAATACTCTAGAAGAGATAGCCCAATACTTTAGGAAAAATTAGCTCATCATCTCAATAAAATAGCCTATCAAATTAGCCCATTCCCTTAGTAGGCTTTGATCGGTTCATAATTGTATATTATTTCTTACCCTTCTAGCTTATGATTTGGTTATGTTTTTGAGTTAAACTTGTGCTTTTAATCATTTTTGTGTTTATCTTTCAGTTAATTGAGCTTTAGGTAACAATGATGGCTTTGGAGAGCATAATTCATGCAATTCAAGCATGTTAAGGCCTAATTTGGATGAATTGATGAAGAGCTTAAAGACAAATTCATTATGGCTACAGCCCCCTGCCAGTCCAATTCCGTAGGTCATATTGAAAGCTTTGTTTCAGCAAACTACATAGCTCTAATGAGGCCACATTCTTCATGAAAGTTGTTTCAATGGGTGTGTACTATAACATATCCAAAATTCAGCCTCATTGAATAAATCTGGAGTCCGTTACCTAGCAAACACACAACCATGCTCAGGATGGATCTTATCAGCGCAGAAAATGAGTTAGCAATTTGTTTCGTCCTTAACTTCTTCTTCCGACCTTGGATTGGCCCAAATAATATATGGCTGGAAAGAAGACATTCTGAAATTCAATTTCGAGTGCTTAAAGTCCTAATTTGATTAAGAGAAGCCCAAGTTGTAAGCCCTTGAAGTTGCTGGTCATGCTGACCTCAGCATGTGCTGGTTGGATGCTTGGTCATGGTGAGCTAGGCATGAGCTATCATTTCTGGTTGGAAGCTTGGTCATGGTGACATGAAGATGAGCTAGGGCTGCTGGTGGGATTTAGTGGTGAAGTGCATCAACCAATTCAAGATTTTCTAATACAAGTGCATCAACCATTTCAGATTTTCTAATACAAGTGCATCAACCATTTCAGATTTTATAATTCAAGGGTTGTATGCATTAGTCTTATTGAATTCAGATTTTCACTTCCCCTAGGCCTATAAATAGGGAAGTTCTCTAAGCTTGTAAACACACCCCAAGGGGGGGAGCTCTCAAGCACTTCTCTAGAGCTCCCTTCCCTTCTCTCCCTTAAATTCTCTTAGTTTCCCTTTGTAGTTCTCAATTGTTGTAATAAGATCATTCTAGTAAAATTTCTTTGTACTAAATCTCAAACACTTTTCCTTTCTCTTCTTCTAAATTCTTCAAACACTCTCTTCTCCAAACACTTCCCAAACACTTCTCCCATTCCTTCATCAAATTCTCCAAATTTCCCAAACACATTTCCCTTCTCTTCCAAAAGTCTCCATGTCTCAAACACTTCACAAACACCTTTCTCTCCACTCCCTAAGTTCTCAAATTCTCCAAGTTCACAAACATTCTCCATGTTCTCCAAACACTTTCTCAAACAAATCTCTCTTCCCTTCCAAATCATCAAAGCTCTCAAACACAATTCCCTTTTCTTCCAAAATCCTCAAGTTTCCCAAACACCTTTCTCTTCTCCAAGTTCTCAAATACTTTCTTCTCCCTTCTCAAATTCTCCAAACACTTTCTCAAACAATTCTCTACTTCTACTTTCTTCTCCAAAAAGCCTCCATGTCCTCAAACACTTTTCCCAAACACTTCTCATTTCTTCCTCAAAGTTCTCTTAGTTTCCTTAAATGTTTTCTTAGTTGTAATTTATTTTTCTTGTAATGTACATTCTTTCTTCTTGTTTTGTTTCTTTTATGTTTTGTGTAGGAAACTAAATTGGATCATTCAATCACCAATCCATGTGGAATCGACCTCGCACTTACACATGCTATACTACCCAACGGTTCGTGCACTTGCGAGTATCACAAGTTGAGGATGCAGCTGAATCCATTTTGGTGCAGCTGAATCTACGCAACAGGCTTACCTTAAGAAAGCCCAAGCAAAGAAAGAAAATATCTACAAGCCTCCAGCACATGGCTGGAGACAAAAACAACGACAAAGACCAAAGCTATCCATGTATGCTGGGAGCCTCCAACACATGGCCAAAGACAAATCCCAACACAAGCCATCCAAAAAACCAAAGGATACTTGAGCAAAACACCTTTCAAACCAGCGTGCATACCCATTTCTTTCTCCCCTTCAGATCTAGTCATAGAAGAAGGGAGAAAAGAAGGAAGAAAGGTAGCTGAAAGTGGGCATTCCCCACTAGGACAGCTGCAGGAAAATCCTAGAGCTCCCCAAATCCTGTTTTTGTGCAATTGGGCAGAGAAAATTTCACCTAATAGGATAAGTCAGAGGAAGAGAAGAGAAAGGAAAGGAAAGATTTGGCTAGATTGGATAGAAACCATTAGGGTTTCTTGGAAAATGAGAGTTTCCAGCGGCTATAAAAAGGGCCACCTTCTACCCCTCAAAACCAAACACATCCAGAGAGCAAGCACTATCTCTCTTCCTTGAAGCTTTGCAATTTTGTGCCCTATTCATTCATCTCCTCCCATTTTCTCCCCTGTTAGACTGTTCCAAAGTTTGACAGAGCTCTCGTAGAGTTGCCAGAACTGCTCAACACACCCACCTTCCTTCCTCTTTCTCTCTTTCTTCAACAAATCCTCTCAAAATCCCTTCTCCCCTCACTTTGAACCCCTGGTTCTCATAGGAAATCACATCACTCTCCCTCTCTCATGCTAAACTCATGAATGCTTAGCTCTCATACCACAAGCTTCTCATGCCAAGCTAAGAATTTATCTATAAGCAATTGTTGGTTTCATTGGTGAAGGAGACCAAGGTGTTTCCTAAGGCTCCACTAACCTTTCGAAGCATTCTTGGGGTTTGATTCTTGAACCCAGACACAGGAGGTAATTTCACCCATTTGCTCCTTCAGTAGCCCAGGCCCGCAGGAGCTGACGGAACGAAAAAGCCCCTACATAAATTGGCGACCCTGGAGGGATTAGGCCACTATCTTCACCAATACTTCTAAAGAGGAAGACCAGAAGCAATAAACCTGGCCCGTTGGGCTTGAAATGGTGGGCCAGCCTGGCCCGTTGGGTCGAATTACCTTGTCTCGGCTCATCCAAAGATACGGGATGTGCGATCTCGAGCCTTACTTAATCGGGCCGTGCTCGGGCCGTCCCGATCCGTTTAACACCTCCACTCACCGGCAGAAGCGAAGAGTTGGCTTCTAGTAGAGGTCGAGCTAGCTTTCGACCATGTCCCCCACTGGCAACAACTGAATGAGTTGCGATTGGTGAAGATCTCTTTGATTTTATTGTATAGAGAGACACATGTCAGGTTGGTTAATTTTAGGTCAAGGTTATGGGTTTTGAGTGGGAGAGAGGGATAGAGAGAGAGAAAGAGAGAAATTGGTTCAAATTTTATGGATTTTTGTTGGGAGGGAAAAGGGCTGGGTTCTGGGTAGGTTTTTTATTTTTATTTTATGTTATTATGTATATATATATATATATATTTATAGGAATTGGTTAGTGGTTGGGTTTGTTGTGCGGAAACACTCCAAGACCTTGTCGTTGATGGACTATACGACGCGCACACATATAAACCGCTTTGAGAATAAAACACACACACACACCATGAAGAGAGTAAAACAAACACACAAGGACACAAAGACTTATAGAGGTTGGACCTCCTGCCTACGTTCTCTTGGTGATCCACCCGAGAAATTCACTGGTATATAAGAACAACTTTCGTTACAACTTAAACCTCCTTAGCTCTCACAAGAACCCTAGCTCTCTTTTCTCTCACCCTTGCTCAAACCCTTTGATGCCCTTCTAAACACTCAAGAATTCACCCTTGAATTTTGTCTTGTGTCTCTTTCTTGAAAATTCACTCTTGAATTTCCTCTCTTACTTTTAACCTAGCCTTAAAAGTGTCGAATTCTCGTGTGAGCTCTCAGTCAAAACTGACCGGTTGCCTGCTACAACTCCTTATTGCGACGTCTTCTTCTCCTTTGCTCGATGCTCCTCCTTGCAACGCCTTCCCCCCCCCCGCATCTATGGTGAGCCAAACTTCAACAGGGTTTCACAGTGAACACATCATCATTTAACGTCTAACCAAACGGTTAACTTAACAGGAGGCTTAAATTGGTCAAATTTGAAAATCATGGGGTGTAAATTAATGAAATTGAAACCCCAGGAGCCCAAATTGAGAATATCTAGAGGTGTTTTGTCGTTAGCCGTATATAATTGGAATAAAACTACATAATATCATTAAAACTTCCTTGGCACGAGGATGTTAGGGTTAGCTGTCCACGTCAATGTCCCAGCCCAATGAGATCACGCCAGCTACCAACAACTTTGACTTCATCTTTTATTCCTTTTTTTTAAAGAAACTTTCTATTTAATATTTTGAGAATAATTTTAGTTGGGAGAAAATCTCCAGAATACCCTCCCACCCATTCCAATGTCTTCTACTCTAACCAAAAACTCATGTGCTTTCTCCTTTTTTTTTGTTAGGAAAGAAAATTGCTTTCTTTTGTTGGGATATTTCTCCCTCAACTGAAGTAGTCACTGCCATGTTGGTTTCTTTGTTTTATGTTTTTTTTCTTCTGGTTTTAATGGCTTTTAAAAAATGAAAATAAAATTGTTGCATTCTTTCAAGGTTTCAAATTTCTCACAAAGCAAACAAGAAATACTTATTTAGAAATTTTGGATGTATTCTTGAAGGCTACATTTCGTCAAGTGCAATGTAATTCTTTCAAATCATTCAAAATCATTTGCTTCAAATGACACTTCAAAAGGAAAGAAGGGTGGTATTGTTCCTCTATACGAAAGTGTAACATTTGCCAAATAATACAACAGAAAGAAATGGAGCACACTATCCAACACACACACACACACACACACACACACATATATATATATATAAGTGTAATGTTCTCCAACAAAAGACATACATCATTCTTCTTTGCAAAGTGTAACAATGGCCTCTACACATCAAAATAATTAAATTTTGGAATGCCCTTGTTCAAATAAGATATTCAACCAAAAATTAGAAAATTAGTATAAGGTCTTGTCATATTAGGATTATAAACTATAATGACGATCTCTACCTATTGTCAACCAGCCTTTATCAATCTTAACATCGACGAAATTGGTTGAAACCATTGAAATACTAACTGTACACCACAACTTAACCACATAAGATCACATTTAAAATTTCATCCATATGGACATTAACACAAATATAAGTGTCAGTTAATATCATGAATCAAACTTGACTTAAATTACTTGATGGTTCATATGCAAAATTTTCATTCAAAGTTCTTGATGAATCCTAATGCATCATAACATGATCTCACGTTAGGAAAAAGAAAATTCAGATTTCTTAATTCCATGATCTCATGTAATACCTGACTCAAAAAAGACATTTGATCACTTCCTTGAAGCATGCTTGTAAAGCGAAAGTTGGGATGTCCAAAAATAGGGCTTGAAATATCCTAATAAAAACATATAAGATTAGGAGATAAACATTAATTAACAATCCAAATAATGAAGATAAAGAATAGGTACACCAAATTGATGGAAGGATGGATTATAATGAGTTGAATGAGGTGGACCACCGAAATGGTTTCTTGCTTTGGCCTACAAAATACTCATTATTAGCACATGATATTGATAATACTAGCAAAAATAATCTAGTTAAAAATAATTCAAATAAATGAAATCTTACTAGCAGCCACAATGGTGGGCCTTGAAACTTGAGATGAATTTTCAAACTCTTGCATCTTTCCTTTTATCTTTCTTTATTTTCTTCTCTATGTTACTTTTGATCCTAGCATTGGTTATGCCTTTAGCCCCTATAGTGGGGGGATTCAAAACTGGTGGCTTATGACTGGCCACATCATGAACATTTTGGTCATCAATGTTATTCAAATTTCTCTTTGCCCTAGTAGTTTCTATATCATGCTCAAGTAACAACTTAAACTCTACTAACGTTTGTTTGGCAAGCCTTGTTCTTGAATCAGAGAATGATACTATACTAAAGACATTGTTTACTTCATGCATCAACTCACTTAGGCGCAATGATTGGACGGATTTCTCCTTCTTATTAGAAGATTCACATAAGTCACTACTCACCACAATTTCTTTCTTCACCCCTTTAATCCATCTCTTCAATATGTATTGACTTGGTAGGTTGGTGATATTTTTGGAATCAAACATTTTCAAGGCATGACGACATAACAATCCCTTGGATTCAAATAACTTCCATGAACAAGAAATTTTAGAAGTTAATGAGTTAAAACGGATTATATAAATTCTTTCATGTCCTTCTTCAATTGCTTCAAAAACATATTCTGGACCACTATTACAAACTTCCACCAACCTAACCTCAAAGCAACCCAAAAGCTCCTTTTCAAAGAAGGAAAACATCTTAATGGTGTACTCACTAGCTGCTTGTTTAAAGATACCACTCTTAGCTTTAAGATGATGATTGCCATTTACAACGAAAATCCTCTTCCAATTCTGCTAATCGCATCTCAGCTATTTTTTGCTCATAGTGGTGCACAAAACTTGTGAGAGCCATTGTTTTTGTAGAAATCTAGTGAAAGGGGTTGTTTGTGCTCTCAACCCTTTGGGTGGCTATTAGCTGATAAATAATCTAAATTGAAAGCAAATCAGCATTTTTTTTCTAAGTGAATATAAATTTTGCAGCCACAAATGGTTCTCAAGCTTGAATGTTTTAATCATGTTATCCCATGTGGCTTGAAATTTTGATTCACAAAAACAACTGTAAAAGCATTTGTTGAACTGCTTGCTGAACTCTAGATTAGTATAAAGACCAGCTAGAGGTTGTGTAGAATTTTTAGTGATATGCCAAGTACATAATCGATGGCGTGTATGTGGAAATACAATCTCTATTGCATTTGCCATGGCTTTATCCTCATCTGTGAAAATAGTTATCGGATGTTTATTTCCCATTAACTCTAAACAAGTTTGGAGCAATCAAACAAATGACTTTGTGCTTTCATCTAATAAAAAAACACAACCAAGTAATACATTTTTCCAGTGATGATTAATTCCCACAAATGGAGCACAAATTAAGTTGTATTTGTTGGTCCGAAATGTATTATCAAAGCATATAACATCTCCAAAGCAATCATAATCTAACTTTGATCTACCATCTCTCCAAAAAAAAATTCGTCATGGGAGTAAACTGATCCACTTGAACACTATAGAAAAAAATTAGGATCCTTAGCTTGTTTATGCTTGAAATGATTAATCAAACTTTGTGCATCCCCCCTTCAATCATTTCTTCTTTCTTCCTGTGCAAATAATTAAGGCAATCTTTCTTATAAACTCGACATTCTCAGCACCGCCAACTTCTTTTGCCAAATACGAATATGACTTTGTTGGCCTATACCTGCTTCAACCATAGAAGACATCACATTTGCATGAACCTTTCGTATCTTTCTACCTGATTTGAGAAATTGTCTTTCTTCAGGCTTAGCAAACTCATGATTATGATCTAAATTAATATGACTTATCTTCCACACTCTATCATCCACAATGAATCGAATTCAAGCCACACAACCTGTCCTTGTATCCAACTTATGAGTTGTCTTCACTTGGCCAAAGTCATCATAAAACCCTTGCTTCAAACACAAATAGTTTCATTGTCGAATATTATTTTTTGCATCTCTTCGAATATTTCCTTTTTGAATGCTAAAACCTTCTTCAATGCATAAGAGTTGCATAGATTATATGCTTCAACTTCATTACACACCTTCATACCCTTTCTTAATTCATCACCTTCGAATAACTTTTCCTCTTTATTTATTTTCTAATTTTTCCTTTTGGAATTCAGATTCCATTCTCCAAATCAAAAACCTACCAAATAATCATGGTTTCCATTTCATATAGCAAGACAATAAAATGCAAAACGAATAAATAAAAAAACATAGGAGAACAGAGGAGGCATGAAAGTTATCTGAAACTCCGAAAAAATTAATAGCATAACCACTAATAACTCTAAAGTTAGGGAATCTCAATTACTCACACACAAAGCACAATCACAATAATAAAGTATATTGAACATTTAAAAAACAAATACCCACAGAAAGATAACATAGGCACAACAGTCAAACCACAAAATTGGGGTTGGAGAGAGAGAGAGAGAGAGAGAGAGAGAGAGAGAGAGAGAGAGAGAGAGAGAGAGAGAGAGAATTTGGTGTGTGGAGGAATATGAAGCAGGGAGCGACAATGGACTTCCAAGTAGTGCTAAGAAGAGAAAGCCCAAGTAGTGATGAGAAGAGAAAAGCACAGGAACACAAAGGGTTCCTGATAGTTGACAAAAACAAAGAAAAAGAAATAAAGGTTTTTTGTTAGAGGCGAGAACGGGTAGGGCAGGGTATTCTGGAGATTTTCTCCCAACTAAAAGTATTCTTAAAATATTAAATGGAAAGTATCAGTAAAAATAATAATAAAAAAAGATGAAGTCAAAGTTATTGATAGCTGGCATGCTCTCATTATGATGGGACACTGACTTGGATAGCTGACCATGGCATCCCCGTGCCAGGGAAGTTTTTCTCACTTGAGAAACACACATGACAATTTGTGTCACAAGTACCTTCCTGAAATATAGTTTTCCCATTTTTGATTGCATGAATGATGGGCAAAACAACTCCTTCTCTTAAATTATTCCCAAATTTTATTTCTCACAGGTGTTAGAGCTCTGCTAAGGCAATTGGATGTCCTTCTTGCATCGATATTAACCCCCTTCAGGAGGAATGCTAGCAACCTTCTCTCTAACCTTATCCTTTGGACCTTCTCCCTTTTTTCTCATGACATGTGTCATTCTCCTTACACTTAAAAAAATGTCATTAATATATTATACAAGCTAACTTTTACTTTCCAAGTTTACCCTTATTAATTGTATTCAATTTATCCAAAAAAAATTTACAACTTTCTTACCATCTTATTATTATTATTTTTAACGTCAATTATTTTTTTATAAATAAAATGTCTGCTATTTTGAAAAAAGAGGAAACGTCTGTTTTTTTTTAAACACAAAAGACATGTCAATTTTCTATTTTATATAGAGAAAAAAAGTCTTCACATTCGTAAGCACCCCAATGGTACAAAGTTTACAGACTAACAATTTTTTTTTCAAGGGAAATTGCTTGATTGCATTTCTTATACCACTAAATAAACCAAAATATCCCCCAAAATCTAAATAGAAACAAAACAACACATTTTTAATATTAGCAAATACTTTCAAAATATATCAATTTTCAGCACAATAATACTTCAAAAATGAAAAAACCATACCTTTGGCCATAGACTTGGAGCGAGAGAAGCTGAACAAGACTATTGGCAAAGAACAAAGTTTGTTGAATAGAAATTTTATTAACACAGTCAATCAATTCATGGACAGAGAAGAAGAAAAAGAGTGCATTTTGTGGTTGAGAGTTGAAAAGGCAGGGAGCATTCTTCTGAACGATAAAGCAAGGAGAAGATGCTTTAGCTTCAACCAAGGTCAAATATGGAAATATAATTATTGGTTTTATTTTTTGTAATTAATAGCATTGTTTTAAGTGTAAGGAGAGTGACACATGTCATTAGGAAAAGGGATAATGTCCAAAGGAGAACGTTAGAGAGAAAGTTGCTAGCGTTCCCCATAACTCCTTTCCCAAATCTCCACATTCAGATGGTGAAAGGCTAATGAAAATTAGGGAGTGCTAAAACATGTGTGGTTGTCATCAGTACTATTTTGAGATGCTAAAATGCATTTTCGACTTCCTTGGATCAATGGAAACTCTCATTCTCCTACAGCAACTAGTGATGCACACAACTTCTCATACCCTTCAAAAGATACATGTCCTAGTACATGTGCCACTAGTCTAATTTTTAATCATAGAAGAAAAAGCGATAATCGAACTCTTAAATATCTACCATGTGTCACTAAATTTAAACTAATAGAAAAAGATATGAAAATATCTCAAGTACAATTGCAAAGGGGTTAAATATCAAAATGGTCTATGTGTTTTACCATTGGCCAGTTTACTCCATTTGTTTTTCAATTTGGTTAATTTTGTCCATGTGTTTATGATAGTTAGTCAATGTAGTTATTTATTTAAATTGTGGTAAAAAATTTCAAATCTATTCTAATTTTAATAAAGAATATAACTATTTGAATTCAATTTCAAAAAGGAAAGTTTTCAAAAAATAAAAATGCCAACAATACTCCCCTTTTCCCACCAATCCAAGGTGGCAACGGGAATAGGTGGGGAGGGGTGGGTATTTTTAGTTTTAGTTTTTATTTTTTAATTTTTTAAATCTGAACTTTTATCTACTTAGTCTTACTTTTTTATTCATGAAATGAACTCAAAAAAACTTTATTTAATTAATATTAAACTAGCCTCTTCGCACGCGTTTCTGCACTTGTGAGAGGCTATTTTTAAAAATAAAATAAAATTTATTTTAGAATTAAAAAAGATAATGGGTAGTTGTGTTCCATAAAAATAGGACCCATTATCTGATTTTTCTTTTAATTTTAATTTTTCTTAAATATGAAAAAGTGTGAATTTACCATATTATCCTCATTTAATTAATAATTTCAATTCTTAATGTTTGTATTAACAAAGGGCATTTTCTGGTATTTTAAATGTTTTACCACTCTTTGCTTTTTGCTTTGTATATATAGATATAAATTATTTGCTAAATATAATTGGCGTCCATTTAACATAATGGACGATATGACTAAATACCAAAATAGTCCATGTGTAAACGAATGGCCAGCCTAGTAAAACAAATAGACATTTTAATATTTGACCCATTGTAAAGACTAAATACCAAAATAGTCCATGTGTTTTGACAATTAATATATATATCCCAAAACAGGAAGACATTTGAAAACGAAAAAATTAGACTCGCTTAGCTTAAGTGTAAAAAGAAAACATAATATTACGTGAAGGGTAACATAGTAAATTACTCAAGGAAAAAAAACATGGTAAATTACTAATATTTAGATTGAAAAACATGCCAGTTTTTTTAATTTATCTACGTTTTATGTTTTTTTTTCTTTGAAATAGCATAAAAGTATTTTTGTTACCATAAATATTTTAAAGTAATTAAATTAGTACATACCTCTAATTTCCATCAAAACACCTCTCATGACTCATGAGTACGAGGTTAAAAAAAAAAGAAAATTGGTACCATGTGAGCACGTATCAAGGGGCTAGTAAATTATTAAGTTTTAGCATCAAGTAATTGTTTTGGTTAATGGTTTTGGAAATTTATGGATTCACAGCACGGTGAATCATAGCCACACAATGATTCATAGAAAACTGCATATCGTCAAGTTGTGCGGCCAACAACAACATATTTACGAATTACGTGATTATGATTCATTGCACGTGTTCTAAATCCAGAAACTTTCAAATATGAAAATCGAAGTAAAATGGTGCAATAACATACTAAATGCTAACATTTTCCTAGTCAAAATTCTCATACATGACGATTAGCTCATCCTTTGAACTCTTCTTGTAGATTTCAATGTAGAACGTAGAGAAAGTGAAAATGAAAAAATGGGTACCTAAAAGAGTTATGGTTTAGTAATTATAAGAAGAGATATTTAGTTATATACCTATTCTTAGCACTAGTGATATAGATAACCCCTCCACTATTTAATTTTTATAAACAAACCAAAAAATGACAACTGGCCATATTCAATTTAATTGTGATTATTAAATTACTTTGATGCCCTATTGAGTCTTTTGGGTTTTTAAATGAGGTTTTAGGGTTAGGCTTGTTTTAAGAAAACGATGGCAGCTTTGTAATTTGTAGGAAGTTCGAAGCCTCTTTGTTATGTTGTAAATGGGCTTTGGGTGTGTTTCTAAAGTCCATTTCATGTAGGGTTTATTTATTTATTTATTTAAATAATGATAATAATAATTTGAGCATCTATATTGAATATAATAGTGAATCTCCCTTAAAAAAATGGGTATTCTTGGGACATTAGTAACTTGTTTCGGGTGTTAAGAAAATGTTCAAAATATGTGTCCAAAGAAACAAAAGTGTCCAGAGACAATTGTGTGTAAAGACAAATCTTTATTGAATTATATTACTAACTATGGGCTTTAAGGATGCAGAGCAGCAAAAAACTATGAGGTTTGAGAAGTGTTGAAAAAGGGCTATTCTCTGGTGGGAACTTCTTTTTGCAAACCTCTTCTTGAGAACACCGTTTGATCAAATTTAACGGCTGCTAAGAAGCAATTGTAATTGAACATGTTTGCAACTGTACCACTAGAATGCGGCCACCTCCCTCCAAAACAGACGTATTTTGCTCTTGTAGACCACAATATCTCCCTCTAAAAAAAGTTTGTTCTCTCTTTTGTTTGTGTCTCTCTGCGAAGAACATGGTTTTCTTCTTTTTTCTGGTTTGATATTATATTTCAGGAAAAACGTGAACACATCTACCCCTCCAAAACAGCTGTTCATTTTTCTGGTTTGGTCATTCAAATCATACAAAGCAAGCTATTATCATGAAGAGCACTGTAATTATTTGTTCTATTTTCTTTTTTCTCTTTTCATTTTTCTAGTTTGATGATTGTGTGTCCACGCATTCGTGAAGCCTTGAGGTGCCACCGTAAAGTTACCTAAGTCTGCAAAGGCATATAATGCATATCTTTCCAAAGTTAATATCCCAGTACATCAACAATTAAGCCTTCTTGAGGTGCAAGTAGGTGAAATGGAAAATATTGGGTTTTTAAGGAAAGATGTCTATAATTACCAAAGGGACATGTGAGTAGAGGTGACTGGCCATGATGCAGATCTTCTTAAGGAGCATTTTTTGGGTGAGCAAGAAAAAAATGAATCATTCTATTTCAAGATAGAGATAGATTCGGAATGACGGATGGGTAATGTATTTTGGGCAGATGTAAGGTCAAGACGAGCTTATGGGAGTTTTGGAGATGTGGTGGTATTTGATACGACTTTCAACACCAACCGCTATGACATAGTGTTTGCGCCTTTAATAGGTGTTGATAACCATCGTCAAACAATATTGTTTGGTTGTGGTTTCCTAATCAGTGAAACCACAGAAGCATTTGTTTGGTTGTTTGAGGAATTTAAGAAAGCCATGCCATGTGGGGCACCCAAAATGATCATTACCGATCAAGATGCAGCCATTGCAAAGGCGATTGCAGTAGTCTCCCTACAACGTTCCATAGATATTGCATATGGCATATAATGAATAAGTTGATCGAGAAAGCTGGCATAGCATAATGTTTTTTTAGAACTGTGCAATTGCATATGGGATATGGACACCAGAGAAGAATTTGATGCGAAATAAGACGAAGTTATCACAAATAATGGACTGAAAGAGCATATGTGGTTGAGCTCAATTTATGCCTTGCGGGAGAATTGGGTTCCATCATATGTCAAACATTTGTTTTCGGCTGGGATGTCAAGTAGTCAACGGGCCGAAAGCTTTCATTCATTTTTCAAAAAATATATTAACAAGAACAACATGTTGATGGAATTTATAATACGTTTTGAAAGAGCTCTTGCTTCACTGAGGCACAAGGAGTTATTGGTTGATCATGTTGATCAGAACGAAAAACCTCCAACTCCACTTCTCACACCAATGCAACTTCAAATGGGAGGCATTTACACAAGGGGAATTCTTGACATCTTTGAGCACGAGGACTTCGAAAGCCTTTTATGCTTCTTTGAAGTTGTAAAGGAAGATGAGACTCATTGCACGTACAAAGTAATTCAAAGGGTACAGCCGGGGGTTATACGAATAAAGGAGGTTGTGCATAATAAAGATATTGATCAAGCTTTTTGCAGTTGTCGTGGATTTGAATTTCGTGGAATTCCGTGCTGGCACATCATATCATTTTTAAGAATGAAGCAGGTTGCGTATTTGCCAGAGAAGTACATATTAGAAAGATCGATGAAAAGTGTGAAGTCTAGTGTAGTTTTTGATAAGGATGACAAAGAAGTTAAAGATAACATTTGACGAAGGTCCTACTTGCTGCAAAAAACATTTGACGACATTCGTTGGAAGTTGATTAGCTCGGCGTCATCAAGAGCTCATGTTGAAGAAGCCAATGAAGAGGGGGAAACTAGTTCTGCCCAAGTGAGAATGAAAGATCCAAACTGAGTAAAATCAAAAGGTAGTCCGAAAAAAGTTAAAGGATAACATGAGAAGGCAGCTGGACGACATAAACGTCGGTGCACCCGGGTGTAGGAAGAGTGATCATGATACAAGGAGATGTCCAAGACTTGCGATCCCGTAAGCAAATGTATCGTATATTTTAGTTGAAGATATGTCCTTGTAATGATTTGTCATTGTTCATGTGTTGTTGTTTCAATGTTGCAGCTCTTCATCTCCTAAAGTAGACATTGGTGCTCCAGTTGCTGACAATAGGCAGCCTACTCAGAGGACGCAGAACAATGAAGGTACTCAGCCTCCTGAGTTTAAGTAGTACCTGTTTGCGTTGGTTTTGAATGTGAGACAAGCTTTTGTGGCACTCTTGTAATTGGTTCATGTCTAATAGTCAATGTTTTTTTTATTGAAAATTAGGGATAATGATACTAAAGGTTAAATCGACAAATGACTTTACGTATGTGGAAGCTAAGCCATTATGCTTCAGGAAACTCCAAAAAGGTTATGGTGTGGTTGGGATCATGAACAAATCTATGGTGGTAAACTGGAAGATGGAAAGAATGAAAATGCATGATGAATGGGGTGTTTGGTCTTGACAGAATTGACTGAACGTGTATAAGTTTTTATTACACTGCCTTTTTCGTTTCTCAGCTTACTTTTTGCCCTGTAATGAAGTTGATATTGTTGTTAAAATCCTGCATGCATTTTTCTGCAATGAAGTTTTATAAAAGCGAATGTTCAACATTTGGTAGTCTAACCCCTTGGAAATGTACATAACGCCATTTCCAACGTAAGAACAAACAAAAAAATTAGTTAAAAAAACATGACCCTATGATACACCCCCTAACACTAACAGAGAAGAAAAAACTCAATAACTTTAATTAGGAATTCATAAGGAGATCACTAGTCATGCATTGTCATTAGTTGTTGAAGATGTATAGTCACCAGCTCCTTGGTGGCTGTGTTGGGTTGGGTGTACACCACTGGAGGTGATTCTTGGGCAGCAGATACCTGTTATGGTGTCCCAGTTAATATCTTTGTGGGCATCAGCAGCAATGCGTCAGAATTTTTCGAAACCGTCGTTGAAAGCTGCAAGCATGGCCTGACAATGCTTGTGGCCCCTTTTGTGGATGGTTGTGGTTTCATACATGACATCCTTATTTGTCATCTGCAAATCCTCAACTTTCAGCTTTCTTCTTTGAGGACAAATTCTATGATTCTCTCTTTCTGGAACGAGCTTTGTTAACGTGCCTAGTCAAAAATGTCAGCTGCCGCTCTGCTCCAACACACTTTTCTGTCCAATAATGGACCATGAAGGAGTTATGGGCCAGTCTGTTGCTCATATCATTTATTTCCATGGCGGGATTATCAGAGTCCCCCTCGCTTGTGGCGGAAGTTGGAAATGGCAGTGGTGGTGGAGGAGACTTTGGAAATTGGGGGGCATATTCGAATGACCCATCGTAGTCTCCCTCAGCCGCATTAGTACTCGAACTGGCCATGGATATTCAAATTTCAAACGAAAAGTTGATGCACGGCAAGCCTCCCTTTTTAAGCTGATGGAATATAAATACAAATAGGTATTTATGCAATATTTAAACCTAATGTCAAATGGTTCCCAAAAAATTGAGACTCCCAAAGCGAATGGTGACACGACTCCCTTTCGAACAGTCGTTGGGAATCAAACCAAAACCCAATTTATAATGAAAAAAGCTGTGTTATAAACCCAAGTTATAATTTGTTTCGTTCCCTAATGTTTACGCACTTATTTAAAACTCTAGCAAACGCCTTTTATTTTGCAAGATGAAAACAACTAGAATCATCCCATATGAGAACCACCATAACCTGGTAATGACCCAAATCAGAAACATTGATGATGTATTTACACATGTTTAGTAACATTATCATACACATTATACAAATAAAACTTTCTTCACATTTGACATCAGTGTCACACTTATGACTTTATAAGGACTCCAAAACATACCATTTATACAGTAAAATGACAATACAAAAGGTTCAAACAAAGGTATTTAAAATAACGCAAAAAACATTACCAGAAAAACAAATCAGATTCACCAACAACTCAATAAGGGGTCATAACACAGTCATTTGAATTTCATTAAAGGCCAAAGCAGGAATAACTTACTTTTCTTATTGTCCCCATTTCCACAAGAATTTCGCCATTTGTATAAGGGAGTCACGAGAACTGGCTTCAGGGGTCAAAATTAAGACCAACTGTGTCCTCCCCAATATTCATAACCTCCTGCCTTTACCACGGAGTGTCCCTTCCCACAGACCTTGGCCTTTTCATGGCAGGCCCAATATTCATAGTCTGTCCTCGACCCCGCTTTTCTGGACCTCAATTACGACATCCTCAACATGATTGTTATCCTCATCGGCATCATCCTCTTCAAGTGATATTTTCCGCTTTCGACAAGGGTTTTGAAGAAAGTTAACAAAGGTCGCACAAACCAATCCAGGATCATCCTAGTTTATCTTGGGGGGAATATATTCCACCTCTCCCTTCTTATTTTCTACACCATCCTCTGCCACAAAGACACAGTTAACATGTCATATTCAATACACTTAAACAACTTGACTCATGAAATAAATATATTATTCGGTGAACACCTGTTTGTTTCGGAAAATATAAGCGTTTAGCTTTCTAAACTCAAGGGTTTTATTTGTAGATTCCCACCAACAAATACGAGGGACGAATTCAGCTTCGTCCTTCCGTTTACAATATCTTAGGGGCGCCATTTCCAATTCAGGAATTAATTCATATGCCCAAATCTACACCAAATCATTTTTAAAGTCAATACTTATTTATGAACTTAACTTTACAAAACATAAATTATGAACTAAACGTTACCTGGAAAGCAAAGCTCAATCCCTTTATACTCCACGCCGGTCTGTTAATTTTTTTACGTTTCTCTTCCTCCACCTTTTTCTTCCCTTTTTTCACAGACCTCTTCACCTCTTCTTTTCCCTTTATATGTCCTTTCCCTTTCTCATCATCCTTCTCATCATTCTCTTTTTTCCCAGGACCAAACAACAAAGAATCCTGGAGGTTCTCAAACGATATAGAACCCCACGGAAAGTTGTTGAAATCCTCCATACTATGTACCAAGTGTAAGTATTCCTCATTTATCCTAACATTGGGGGCTTTCCCCAATATCACAAACTCTACAAAATATATCATTTCCAATTTGAACAAGTCCTCACTTCCTCTGTTGGAGTTTAAGAAAGCTTTTTCTAAGTCCTGTAACGTAACATGATTCTTGTTGCTAAAATGAGCATTAAGCAGCCTATTCATAGCATCATCTCCAGCCTTTATGGAAGGCTCTACTCCAAATTTCAGACCACTAACTAGACAGAAGTCTTTTGTAGTGAACTGCACCACGTTGGACCCTATTGCATAACTAAACCCATGCATGTCCTTCACACCAAGTCCAGCGACGCGCCGAAGGGCCAGTCCATGCACCAAGTTGACCACTAAATTGAATTATATCCATGTCCATCAAGTGCCCAAAGCAGGTCTCTCTAAATCTTCTCATATGTTCATCATTGAACTGCAATGTAAAATTAGACAGTCCTGTACTCGGCACACACAAATTATTCACCCTCGCCGGTACACCTCTGATTTTCAGGAAAACACAGTTCCAACCCAGATTCCATTTTATACCTGCAACATACACCATTTACCCAAGTTAATATATATCCATATTTATATTACTCACACTACAAGCAACACATTAACATACTAATATAATACCCAAATTCATACTACTCACATTATTATCAATACATTCAAATACAGAATTCGGATACCAATATCCATATTACTCACACTATAATCAACACATTAACATACTCATATGATACCCATATCCATACTACTTACACTATACACAATCTCAACCCATATCCATACTAACAATATGATCACATAAACATACAGAAATGATATCCATATCCATACTACTGACACTATTATCAACAGATTTCAGATATGCATTCACACTATTTTTGGTGCAAAAGGAAGACTGGATTGTATTTAGATGGTGGTTGGTTCAAACTTAAGAGTATTTTTTTTTTCATAAAACATAAATGACATCCTCAAGTAACAACCATCCTTGGCATTGTAATAGTTTCCTACTGCACCTTTCTAGGCACTCTTTCTAGGCATCAAATGTAAAAGTTATTACCACATTTTCCAAACTACTATTATTAGTCCTAAAATAGACATCCACCCAATCACATTTATTTTTATAAACTATATTGTATATATACAATGCACTATTGTCTCAAACCTAACAAACCATATTTTCAACCATCCACAAAAGGTCATTACAGTGTAATATATAAATACAGAAATTCTTCACAATGCACACATGCATGCTGGAGTGGATGCACATACATATCTTTCTCCAGAGTTGTCTTCATTCTAGGATACTAAAGGAGAACAGAAAGTAATGCAAACATGTCAGGCATGAGTAATTCATAAATCCATACTACTCAGTGTTATCAACATATTTAGATATAGAATTTGATACCCATATCGATACTGCTCACACTACAATCAACACATTAAGATGCTCATATGATACCCAAATCCATACTATTCACCTATTAGCAAGATACAAAATGGATACCCATATCCATACTACTCACCTATTACCAAGATACAAAACGGATACCCATATCCATACTATTCACATTATTATCAACACATTTTGATACAGAATCTGATACCCATGTCCATAATACTCGCAATATAATCAACACATACCCATATCGATGCTACTCACACTATGATAAAAACACACCTCTATCCATAAACTACATTGCTTCTAATACTCTATTAGGGTTCTAAAACATCTGGTTTGTTATGGGAGTACAATAAAAAATTATATACAATATAATCTTGCTGAAAAAAGAAATTGGCGATAAAATTGATGAGAGGAAGACTTGCAGTTCACTTACCACGAAATTGGCTGATGATTCTTTGAAACATAAGAAGTCGATTTCGAGAAGTTCATAAATGCAGATGTCGGGACTTCTAATTTTGGACAAACCACTGATGATTCTTTGATATCATAGGCAACACCTAATTAGAGAGGAAGAAGGATGGAATGCCCCACTGGAATGGATTTTGATGTCAGAGGCAACACTCGATCACAGAGAAGTTGAGAAATAGAGTTATGAGATTTTGGGTTCTAATATTTTCCCAGATGAAAACAAATCTGGTTTTTGGGTGGAGTTTTGAGCTTTTGGGTATTTGGGTTGTCAGATTTTGGGTTCTAATATTTTCCCCAGATGAAAACAAATCTGGTTTTTGGGTGGAGTTATGAGTTTTTGGGTATTTGGGTTGTCAGATTTTGGGTTCTAATATTTTCCCCAGATGAAAACAAATATGGTTTTTGGGTGGAGTTATGAGCTTTTGGGTATTTGGGTTGTCAGATTTTGGGGTTTGTAGTTTTAATTCAAAAAACAATTAATGGCGGAAGGAAGGAAAAATAAAAGGCGTGAGTGGCAAAGAAGAAATTGCAGCGTACCTGATTCTAGTGTGAGCTTGCTTTTTCTCCCCAGCCGTTGAGATCACTTAAATGGCTGAGATGGAGCCTCAAGAAGAGGTTTGCAAAAAGAAGTTCCCACCTGAGCGGCGTGCGTTGAAAAGGTTGAAAAAGGGCCTTGAGGATGTATTGGGCTTCCAATATCTAGACACCACAAGATTAGGTCCCAATTCAAATTAACTATCTTTTTCTTTTATGAATACCAGAGATAATATTTGAACTTGTGACCTTTTTCAATATTAGAGAGAGAAGTACTACTAGACTAATTAATAGTTGGTATCCAAATTAATTATCTATACTATCAGTTACTTTTTATAATGACGGAGCCAGGATTTCACACTAAAAGGGGCCCTTCACAAAATTTTAAAAAACCATTTGAATAGGAGTGCTCAAGCGCAAACCGGTTAATAAGTTTGTTCATTTTTTTTTCCAAACGAAAGAAAGATTTATTAAAGACAAATAGAAAGGTTTACATCACCAGCAAGAATTTCAAAAATCCACTCAGGCCACACTTGGTCCCATACGTTGTTACTTCCTACTTTGGAGACAAATGCTGCAACTTGTTGCGCTGCCTTATTACATTATTGAGGAGTATCCATACACACCACCTACTGCAAAAGGCCAGCAAGTGTCTTAATATCAAATATAATGGGCTCCACAGCAACACCAATTGGTCTTTCATCTTTCACCTTTCAACATTTGCATGAGGAGTCTCGAGTCAGACTCCACTTCCACATTCATCAGCTGAGTCTTCACGCAAGTAAGTAAAGCTTCTCTGATAGCTTTCACTTCCATAACCAAAGCCATGCTACCCTGGAAACCACCCATACTGCCAACTAGAAACATCCAACCTGCAATCATCTCAGATTACCCACCCAATACAACCCTTTTGCGTCTGCTTCAGCCATGAGTCGTCACAGGTTAGCCTTTACGCTGCTTTGTGCGGGTTTAGTCCACGTGTAGTTGGACCGATCATGTTTCTCAGGTGGTCGGGGCAACTCATTAATCAATGGTTTCGTTGACGTCTAGGCAACCCTGTACTCTTGCATTTGAGAGTGTGTTGGCTGCGCAAATCTCACGGCCTGGTGACCGGGCCGAGGGGATGTGCGTTAACACGTGGCTTCCTGCTTTTGGTTGCGGTGCGGTTGTGCGGGGCGTGCCAGGCACGGTCTCCTGTGCGTCGAGATGTGGTTTGGATGGAAATGGTTAAGTGGTGTGCCTGTTTGAACTGGTCTTCTAATCAAACGATTGTAGCTGAGAGAGGAACTAATCTCGGCTGTTAGGTTCACGGCCTGAGCTACAAGGCCGTTTAGTGGTGGTGTTGGTGGTGGGTTTTGGGCGGTGCTCCGCGCGCTGCTAGGGAGCGACGGTCGTATGATATATGGGGTGAATGAAATAGTAACAAAGATGGTGCCCGGCGCCTTGAAAATCAAGGGTCGTATGATATATTGATGAATGGATTTTCCTTACAGTCTAACACTACTCCTAGGAAAGCAAGTAAAGATATTGAAAGTGCATTACAGGAAAATATAAGTTGCTCCGTGGGAGGCTTTGGTTTGGTGTTTGAACCCTTTGAATGTAGCTTGAGCCTTGTATTTATATGAAGAATTCATGGTGGAGCCTGATTAGAGCAAGTGGGTAGTCCAATCGACATTTGGGATCGTGAAGTATGGTGGCGTGACCCCATAAATCCTGGTGAATCTCGGCCGCCCCTAATCGTGGGTTCTGCGCTTCTGGTCGTGGAGACGCATTTATTGCTCTGATAGCTGGTGACCTAATCTCTCAAGCTGTAAGAATCCTTGTGAGAATGTTTGCGTCTAATCACTCTGATTCCTATCACCAAACCCTGACTTCAGTCACTTCCCACCTTCCCTCGTGCATTAAATGCTTATTCGTGGCCAGTGGGTTTGCTGCAATAAACAGAGACATTACTTCATTAAATGAAGCATGAGACCCTCCTGTCACGTGATGATTTGACTTTAATACCTCTGGCCGTGATTTTGTTTGGCCTCGGCCTCGGCCTATAATCGAGGCCGAGATGATCATGCCTTAGCAATTTTTCTTTTGTTTTCAGGAAGGCCAAACATCTTGGCGAAACGCTGCGTTTTAGTTTCACGAGCAAGTGTTAGGGCCGAGAAAAGGGCTCCTTCGGTTAGTTCATGGCCGTGATTTATTAGGCACAAACAGAGTGAAATTGGTCCACACAGTCTCCAAGATCCTAGATGCACCCATAAAAAACAGCATTATTCCTACTCTTTCATAGTCACCACAACCCAAAAATAACGCACTTGAGTATCTCTTTACAATGCTCCACCCTACCATACTTCCTTAACAGGCTGTCCCTAACATGTGCGAAAATCAGCTCCTTCAATTTGTGAAACATCAAGCTTCAAAGAACTGGCAAACCAAAACAATCTAGCATACTCGCATCTGAAAAAAAAAAAAATTATGCACCTGGGATTCCCCTTCTTGACCACATAGAGCACACGTGTTGTCCACATCCACGCGTTGGCGCTGGAAATTTTCTTTCACTGCCAGCGCATTCATCGAAAGCCCCTCCACATAAAAGCTCATAGTTTTGGAGGCGTTGGCAGCCTCCAGATGCTCTTCCAGAAGCTCTTTTGTCCACAATCACCGCTATCTTCGCCCTTGGCTTTCCTCCCTCATTCGCCATTCTTTCGCAAATCAAGTGCGATAGCATACCCAAGTGTGCACAGAGTAGCCTCAATGCGCAATAAAATGCCAAATCATCTTATCTTCACAGCCCCACCTCCTGGTAGGTAACGATAAAATCGTTTGGGCCTCCTCACCATTGAAAGATCGCATAACTAAGTCTCGATTCCACGTCTCAGTCTTGGGGTCAATAAGCCCCTGAACCGGGTCCGACATATCTAGGTGTCTAGAGTAAATTTGAAAAGTCGACGATTTAGGTACCTAGCAATCCTGACATATGCGAACTTTCCTCCATTACCAATGCACCATCTCATGCCAGCCTCCAAAATTCACCGTCCTTGCACAATACATTTCCATCCCCACGACACTCCGCGTCCACAATTGGCATTCATAAAGTATGTCGAACGAAAATACTTATCCCGCAGGATATTAGCCATCAGGGAATCCGGATACATAAGGACCTGCCATCCAATTTTTGCCAGCATAGCTAAGTTAAAGCACATTAGATCACAGAAGCCCATTCCCCTAGCCTGCTTCAGCTAACATAAACGCTACCAATGAACCCAATGGATACCTTTATGATCCTTATGAGCCTTCCACCAATAATTACTAATCCCTCGTTCAATCTATTTCAGAGATTGATGGGCAAGTTAAAACAAGACATGGCATAATTAGGCATGGCCAGGGCAACAACTTTGATCAAAACTTCCTTCCCCGCCTATGACAAAAATTGTTCCGACCATCCCATAAGTTTGGCGTTGATCTTCTTCCTAACATCCTCAAAAAACACGTTGTTCCGACACACCAAAATCAGCATTAAGCCCTAAATATTTCCCGAACCCATCATTTTGCATGACACTTCTTCCCAAAAAAGATGGAGCTCTTATCAAAGTTAATGCCTTGACCAGAACTTGCCTCATAACATACTAGAATATTTTTCAGACAGTGAATCTCATGCTCATCAGGTATTGCAAAATATGATAGAGTTGTCTACACAAAACAAGTGTGAGATACTAATCCCCTGGGGATAGAATCTAAAACCATGGAGTGCACCATCCTTCTTGTTCTTCTTTATCAACGTTGATAAGCCTTCAGCACACAGCAAAAACAAAAATGGGGATAAAGAACTGGTTAATAAATTAATACGATACTAATTGCTCAGTATATCCCACTTCATAATATCATTTCATATTGATTAATAATTTATTCATTCATTACAACCATAATTGTCATGAATTTCATATTTTAAAATCGTTGAATATTAATCTCATCATCTATACTATTAAAGACTCAAAAGTTAATAATTTATATTCCAACATAGAGAAGAAATTTTGATAAAAGTTCATAAATCCCAATGTTAATTAAGGTACCCTACTACGACATGTAAAAATGGAAGGAAAAAAATTCACAAAGTTTAAGTTAAATAAAAGAGGAAGAGAGAGAAGAATTTTTTTAGGAGTTTTTAGTGCAAGTATTAGATCCTAACCTAGAAGATTTAAGGGGAAATAGAAGAGTGATTAAGAAGTTTTATAGTTAAAATGTAGACAAAAAAAAAACCCTAATATATTATTTATTCTAGAGTAAATTTCCCCAAAAATAATCTAATATATTATAATATTATATATAATTTATAATATATAAATACAAGGAGTAAAACCATTGAGAGGGCCTAGGACCACTCTGGTCCCTACATGGCTCAGTCCCTGTACTATAATAATGTGAACATCCAACCTAAAATCAATCGGGAATGGGTGAAGATGCTCAATATCATTTAAATTATTAGACAAATCTTTAATTTATCGATGTGGGTTTGCTCTCAACACGCCCCTTCACTTGTGTTGTCACTCAAACCAAACACATGGACAATACATTAATGAGTAAAGTGACATCACGTGTGACAGTTGTACCTAACACGTGAATAACTTGCTCTAATACCATATTAGAATACGAGTGTCCAATGCAAAACTAATTGACATTGAGCGGAGATGCCCGATATCAATTAAATTGTTATGCAAAGCTTTAATTTCCCGATATGAGATTTACTCTCAATAATGATCCAACCTGATATTTGTAGACATAGATTCAATTGGGCGAAAAGGTCAGACAACCCATTTTGTAGAGCCTTTCCAATTCTTAATTATACATCAAGAATTAAAATATTATGTGAGTTCCACAATTATATCCGTTATCCAATATCTGAAAATCAAGAAGTTAATTAATCGAAGGTACTAGTTAGTTTCCAAAAAAGAAGGTACTAGTTGATTCTATAACGACTTTCCCGATTCATAACTCTCCCAATTCCATAGGTAAACATGACATTGCTGCAAGCAAGACAGCCAGCCAGCAATTTAATTTCCTTTTTCTTTCTCTTTATCGTACACCGCCCACCAAAATAGTAAAAGTTTTTACCCAATCTACAAAGGCCACGTCATCATCTTCTTCTCTTCATACTCGGAAAAAACCAAAAATAGAGGCTACAGAGAGAACCTCGAATATAAGAGCCTGTCAATCCATCTCTTTCTCTATCAATTTCTCTCTCTGACATCGAAAACAGAGCTCACGAGCGACGAGGCTTCTGCACTCGCTTGCTCTTGACTCTCTCTGTGTTTATATCTCCGTGTCTATTTTGTGAAGAAGATGAGGCGCTCTGGTTCGTATTCGGATCTTCCTTTTTCTTTGTCAATTCTGCTCAATTATCCTTCAATTTTTTGTTTTTGATAGTTTGATGATTGGTTTTGTTGTAATTAGTATTGATTCCTTTGTTTTATGTTCAAAGCTTTTAAATTTTATTCAATTCTGCGACTTTTATATATGAATATGATCATGGAAATTGATGAGTGTTGGGAGTATGGATCCGGTTCGATTTGAGCTTCATGCTTTGAATTGAGTTGCTTTAGCTCGGGAACAGAACAATAATTTTAAATTATAGGAATACTAATAAATGAAGAAAAGGTTGAATTTTTGTTGAAATCGAAAGCCGGAGAGTGGTGTAGTTGAATGACTAGGAGTAATGGAATGTTGTATTTGCATGAAAGGTTGAAAAGGTTTGAATTGTTGAAAAGAATGAGCTATTGAACCAGAAATTCTCATGATTGAACTGTGTAAGGCCATTTGATTATATTTTTGGTTTTTTAAATTAAAGATGGGAGAAAGAATAAATAAATGAGATAGATAGATAAAATTGGAAACTGCTTAAAATTATTCTAGTTTTTGTCTTTGGTTTTTATCTTGAAAACCATTCCATGCTTCCTTCCTGTTCTCTCGCTCTCTCTCGCACGCACACACACCTCTCAACTCTCTTCTTTTTCACATCACCCCTTTTTGCATTCCTTTAGTTAAAAAGGAAAACAGAAACATTACCAATTAAGGGTACAACTGATTGTCTTTATCGCATTGTGCAGAAGCATTTGGTTTACAAATTTGTGTTGACTGTTGAGTTTCAGGAGATGCTGGACATATTCTTGTATATCAACAAAAGATTGCATTTTAGATGGGTTTGATCCATCTTTAGGCTTGAATCCATCTTATTTTTTTAGGACAACAAGGAGGATGATTGATACCTCTAGCATAAACTTGTTTAACTGACTTCTGCTTTGGAGAATCTACAATTTAAGCTTTATTCTCATTTCCATCGGATTTGCTAGTGAATTCATAATATTTTCAAATTTCCCATATAATTGAAGCACATCTTCATTCTCTCTCGAGGGGCAGTCAGATCCCAGTTCTTTAGCCTTTGTTCATTCTCTAATCAAAGAGATTGTGCTGCCACTTTAGAGTCTCTGAGTTAGGAAGCTTCAGTTTTTCTATGGCAGGACAAAACATCTTCTATTGTTTTGTCAACTAAGACATATATTCCCAGGTAGCTTATGATCATATTGTATGGTTCTATGCTTTGTGTTATTGACCAGCAGAGCACTCCCCCTTTAGCATTATCCATATCCCCACTTATGGGTGTTTATAAGGGAAGAGAACCCAGCATTCTCACTCAGCTGGGTCTATTCTGGCTGTCTCTCACGAGTTCTGTAATTATATCCTAATCAAGTTATTAGATACTTCCTGGAAGCACACATTACTTAGTGAACCTTGCTTTAAGTTGAAACATATTTCTGGTTTGAGGCTATTTGGTTTTCATATTGGTTTACTGCAGACATTAATAGTTGTAGAATGTGTTCTTCTGATGCTGTAGATACTCACCTGTTTGAATATTGATTACTAATTTTTGTTAAGTTAGCATTCCATATTGTCTGTGGTCATAACTATTTTAATATTTACCTTTTCAGCCATTAAAGCAGCTAATAAACAGTTGGAACGGGTTGATGCGTTTTTCAATACATATGCAAATGCGTCTTCTGGTTTGATTGAGTAAGTCTACTGCATGAGAATACTTGTTTGAATTTGTGGCTTTAGTCATTGCTTTTGTTGCAACAGGTGAAAAGGTTGTATTTTGTGAATGTATGAGTTGAACATGCGTTCAAATTTGTGGCTTTAGTCATTGCTTTTGTTGTAACAGGTGAAAAGGTTGTATTTTGTGAATGTATGTGTTGAACATGCTCAATGACAGAATTGATTCAGCAATTCTTTTAGGTTATCAAGATGTTATTTGCCTTCTTGTCACATATTTAGTTGCAAAAGTTCTTTTTACGTCCATGTTGAGTTTTCACCTTCACTATATATGAGGGAAAAAAAGGGTACAAGAATAACCACTCAATTTTTAATCCCAAACCTGAGCTCATATCCAGTAGGATACACCCCTTGCACACCCTCTCTCAAACTCATGAAAATCACTCTCAAACCATTTGGCTCTCACTTTCAAACCTTTTGGCTCTCACTCTTAACTCCCTTCTGTGTTACAAAAATCCACCCTTCAGTTGAATTTTTAGGCACTCTGATAAATTCATAATTCTACTAGGACACATCACACAAGTCCAGTTGGAATAATCAAAACTTACGAAAACTGATAAACCAAATTTTACAAGGAAACCTGAATCAAGTTATTCGAAAGAAAACCTCCTCCATTAAGGAAGGACCAAATCCAACGTGAATAGCTGTCATCTCATAAATGTGGGACCTCTTTTTGGAAATAAAAGAAAATGCATGGTTGGTTCACCCTTCTTTTGAATTAATTCTAGATCATTGTTGGCTCTTCACCACACGGTGACAACTTATAAGCACGATTAAATAGAAAGGGTTTCTGTTCAATGAACAATTCTCCATTGTCCATAAAAACCTTCTGCACTAAAAAAAGTTGATTTATGGTAATTTCACTCAAACATTACACGAAGGAAATTAAATTCTTTTTAAGGACTCTAACCTGTTTATTGCTCTGTTTGACATTGCACATCTCAAATACCAAACAGAACTCTCCTACAAATCATCGCATTTTTCTTGCTAAAAGGGAAAAGAAAAGGAGTATTGTTTCATATTTAGGAATTGAGTCATTATCCTATGATATGATAATTATAGTAAAAACTCCACCTTATTTAATTTTCTCATGGGAGAATGTAAACATTTTAAATTTGTGTACACCTTTTTGTTTGGCAAAAATGATGTACTTGTATAACTTATAAGTTATTACTCACTTTTTTGAACAGTCCAGAGGGAATTGAACGTCTGTGTTCAGACGTGGAAGTTGACCATACTGATGTAAGGATATTGATGCTTGCCTGGTAAGTTGTATTTAGAGTCACTTGTATCCTCACTCTAGATTTTGCCTTGATCTACTGTGTCAAAGCTAACGAACTACATATGCCAGGAAAATGAAAGCTGAAAAACAGGGATACTTTACCCTGGTAAGCAGCACTTTTCTTGTTTGCGCATCAAAATTCATAAAGCTCTTTTTTTATTTTTTTTATTTATTTATAAACTCATGGAATATGCATCCACACCAGTTATCATTGCTTCACATGATTGTGTTTACTCAAAGAGAGATACATATACACACACACACACACATATATAGAGAGGGTCAAGATCAGAGGGACACACATTATGACACATTTTTAACCACTAGATTACCATTTTTATTTCTTTAATAATATCATCGGGAATATCACAATGTCACTATTTCTCCTACCCCCCCTCTCTCTCTCTCTCTCTCTCTATTTTTTTTTTTGGCAATACACAGCAGCCACTACAAATTTGTAAGGAAAAGCTACAACAAATCTCAAACTCTTGCTTTTAATCATAACAGGCTGAATTTGATGCAAAATTCTTTAACCAACGACTCTTCCTTTTATGAAAGATGTTGTCAAATTCAAGAATCAAATGATTTTCTGCTCTGTTCAAACTCTTTCTCTTGCAAATCTTTTGAGATAAAAGGCTGAAATTATTTCAAAATTGTCAAATATTTGTTTAATTCAAAATTATTGAAGAACCTAAGATTTGCTGTTGCAAAATTCTCAAGGCTGACAATCTTTGAGAGCAAGAGTTTGATTAATTCAAAATGCTTTTATGAAGATTCGACTTACTTATTTGGCAATACACAGCAGAATTTATTTGGGTACCTAAACGCTAAAAAAGAGGAGAGAAACAAGGAGAGAGAGAGAGAGAGAGAGAGGATAAAAAAATTTAACACTGAAAAACGTTTTGCTATTTCCAAGGTGTATTAATTACTTTACAAAAGAGTAAACAATTTATGCTAAATGCAATCCTAGCCATTCAGAATTCTTTAATCTAATGGCTTAAAATGTGTGTCAAAAATATGTGTCCCTTGATCCTGACCCATATACCCATATATATATGTGTGTGTGTGTGTGTGTGTGTGTGGTCTTTGGTTTGGAGTTGAATGAATGAAGTGCTATTTTTTGAAACCATTAGAAATAAGGGATATCTATTACATGCATGCATATATATATATATATATATATATATATATATATATGCATATAAGGACTATATGTATGTACAGATATATACATATAGAAAACCAGACACATGCATAAATACATACACATAGATCAGGTGACACCAGTGTTAAATTATCAAAGCTTTACCACAGTAAAACCTGTTATTGGATTGCTTTTCAATTAGTCGTATCATTGGATTTAGTGCTCCAAATAATGCTAACAACATATGCCAAATCTGACATCAAGTTATTTGAATCGATCTTAAGAATTTCACAGAAAAACCCATAGATGCATTTCATACCTCCTATGTCCAAATAATCATTTTTGAGCTTCTATTTCTCACTATAAGTTATCAATCCTCAAATATTTTATATGATCTGAAAGCTATTGTTACAAGCTTTGAAACCTATATAATATCGTGTGTTAAAACTTACATTTTACGAGTAAAAAAATAAGATTGAACATCATGGATTTCGCATGAAACCCCAGATTTTCTACAACTTGGGAGTTATTGACTCATTTGACGGATTGGACTTACGGTTTAAACGGAATGAAACTACAAGGATAAACTGAAAAATAAAAAGTACCAAGGATGAAAGTGAAAATCCGAGTAAATTACAGGGACCCTTGATGCAATTTGGCTATGCTTTCTTCCCATACATTCTAACAGGTTATGTTGCCTGACTATCAATTTGGACCATTGATTTGTTGGGATCTTGTTAATGTGTGGTCACAGTCTGGCAAGGGCACATTACCTTATATATATAGGGAGGTTCAAGTGTTGACATCCATACTTTAAGAAAAGTGTGCACATCCTCCATTCAACTTGCGGTTTAAGAGTCATCCCTACAAAAAATAAGCTAAATCCAAAGTAATTTAGGCTCTAATTATCATCTTCATCATTTCTTTTTTATTGGACAGACTGTGTTTGTCCACCTACCATATCTTTGTCCCTCATTTGAATTCATGTTTCTTTCTCTCTCCTATTTTTTTTTTTTTTAATGACATTGCCAATCTCATCTTTGATAGGAAGAGTGGCGAACAGGATTTACAGCACTAAGGGTGGACAATAAATATAAGTTAAAGAAGACACTTCCAGAGCTGGAGAAAGAGGTAGTATCTTTTAAATTGTTTCTTTTTATAAAATTATGGCAATTTAATTGGTTCGTCACATCCATATGATGGTCACAGAGAATCTGATCCTTTTCCCTTTAATTATATCATGAAAAGGTCAGGAGGCCAACAAACTTTGTGGATTTCTATTCCTATTCATTCCGATATTGTTTAACAGGTAATGAGCTCAAGGTTGCTTGTCATTTAATCTTGAATTGAAACCTCATTTTTTCTTTCCTTTGGTTTTACCCTTTATGCATGTGCTAATTTCAACCTTCTGTATTTTATTTTTGTTTTCAGAGGAGAAACAGAAGAGCATAGATATAGACAGCATATGCGAATTATTAAATGTTGTTTTAGGATCTCAATACCAAGCGCAGGTTGACTTGTTTGTTCAGTATTTAAAGGTGAGTGGTATTGTACAGCATTCGTTTATGTATATGGGCCTTTGTACTGCTAGAGTAAATACAGCTGCAGCTTATGTGTACTTAAGAGGAAAGAGTTTACGGCAATTGAAGCATAATAAATTTTTCATCAAGAAATTAGGCCTCTTTCTTGTTTTTCAGCATACCATCACACTGCTTCATTTTTAAGCTAGCAAACTGCTTTTCCGTCTTAATGGTAAAAAGATTCTTAAAATTGGTATGTACAATGTTCTACTCTTTAGTGAAGATGATGGGGTTCCTTCTGTCCAGACTTCTGCTTGTATCATGTCATTGGTGACCTCATGAGGTTTATATATTTGAGAGTAAAGAATTGCAGATGTCTTCATATGTAGTCTAATATCTTGTAATTATTGACATCTTTTCAACAAAAAAAAAAAGACAAGGGACTGTAAAAATAAAATTCTTAAGTGCTTGTTTGTTTTCAAAATGCAGACGCAGAATGATTACAAAGTCATAAACATGGATCAGTGGATGGGCTTTTACCGGTTCTGCGAAGAGGTAATCTTACATTTTGGTTACTGATTTCAAAATTCCTGCCTTTGTTTCTTCTGTTCATTTTTCTACATATGATACAGCTTATAAGATTTAAGTCAAGGTACATTTTGAATACATCGTGCTATAGTGCATGCCATGTGCACATTCAAACGCTCACACTACTAAGTCCTGTTTGTTCAAATTCCAAGTTTGAAGTTTGAGTCATACCCTTATCTCTGTGGAGGAGGGCAACTGTCAACCTGATTTGTTATAAGTATTCTCATGTGCTGTGAACCACTTACAGTGAATTGTTTGCTGAGCTACCATGTTATAAACCAGATTTTGTTGCTCAGCACTGTTTTTGTTGGGGAGGGGAGCAGGGGATACAGTCAGGAGAACCTATTCTAACAATCCCCTTCTTTGACAAACAAAGACTTCTTAAACAAGGAAAGTCTTGTTTTGTACATATCTTTTGCTTTGCCGCCTTTTGAATCCCCACTATGCGGGATGGTATAGTATGAACAATAATATAATAGATGTTTTCAGTTTCAGGGGCAATTGCTCCACATCGCCCAATGTTCTTTTACCTTTAGTATAGTTGATGTCACTGTTGAATTACAGAATCTGCAAAGTAAAGAGGGTGGGAAGTTTGGTTATCAAGCCGTGTCTTATGTCACTAGTCTTTTAACATTTGGTTTTGCATATCAGCTGGCCCCTTTGCCTTCTATTTTTTTCCTTAAATGTTAATTACCTTCTAAACTAATATTTTACCCCTCACCACCCTTTGCACAGATAAGCTTTCCAGACCTAAACAACTACGATCCTGAACTTGCATGGCCTTTGATCTTGGACAATTTTGTCGAATGGCTGCGAGAGAAGCAGACCCAAAGCTGATAATTTTTGGTCAACTTGAGTCTCTGCTGTAAACCCCACAATTGCTGGTGAAGCACTTTTCGAATCCTTGTTTTCCCAATTTGACATCCTACCCAAATTTTTGTTGTGATTGGCCTTTTTGCAGGACAGTTAGACAACAAAATCAAATGGCTTCAGGAATTTTATTTCGTTTTTTTTTTCCTTCCAAACATGAAAAGCTTCCTCAAAGTGCTCACCTTTGGAAATTGCATGTTTGTGTTATGGATATGCTTGGGAAAGTCTTGTTGAATGTTATAGCCGCTTCCGTAATTTTTTCTGTTGAATATTCATAATGTTGTAAGTTATTTGAGCTGATTGATCAAGTTAAGGCCGTTGGATTATGCAATTTTAGTGTGAAGAGATTGTATCATGAATGTTGTTGATAGAATAAAAGAGGCACTTTTCAATCATAATAGCCGTGATTTAGATGCCTCTCTGGCATCATTGTATAAAGGCCAAGAACATCTAATAACATACACCACTTCGAGAATTTTTGGGCATATTTATGTAAGATTGCTCCTATATTTTATGGTCTAAAAACTGAACCAAATTTTGTCTTGTGGCACATAATTTTGTTGCATAAATTTGTTTGAAAACCAGAAGAAAGATTGATTCTTTTTTGGGTTTGTTTTGTTCCTTTTATAACGCAGCTTGGGACTGGATTTTTGCAACCCGATAGATAGCATGATAATGAAATTACTTTGTTATTAGGTATATATTGTCAGGAGGAATTATTAGGTATGTCGGATATACACCATGTGTCAATGTTTGATAGTTGGCAGGTTTCCAATGAACCAACAAAAAATATTATTACCCGTCATACAACAATAATCTCTTGGACTAGTGAGAGCAGTAAAGTATAAGCAATGCCTCCATTTTACGCTGATCATTCATTCTTGGACTATTGAAACCAGTAATGTGTAAGGAAGGCCTCCACTTTGCACAGAAAGTTGCCTTCTTTGTTCCCACAAGTCAAAGGAGTTGTTCTATATTTGTTTACCCACTTGAGTCAAGACGAGAAAAAGAGGACAATGGGATGAGGGAAAGTGACAGATTTCGACCATAAAGAGGGCCTTTTGCACACACCCGTCCTTGGAGCGTCTAGTCTAGGCCCCATGATTTGCCCTACATTTTAATGAGGAAGAAAATTATGATAAAGACATGGACAGAATTTCATTTGGAATACCAACCCAAGAATAGTAAAAGAACGTGAAGGCACATTGTGGGTGTGGGGCATTCAACTTTTTTTAATTTTCCTCCTGAGAAAAGATACTTTAAACCAATGAGGAGCCAGAAAATCTATCCAAAAGGGTCATCCTCAAATGACAAGATTCACACATAACAAAAACAAAAACAAAAACAAATCATCTGATAAATTAATTTCTCTATCATTCCAAAATATTTACAACAGAGCATAGGTTAGCGATCTTCAATTTGAATTTTCATGCTTTTGAGCTCCTTTTTTTGGGTAAGATGTCATGCTTTTGGGTTTAGGTAATTAGGTTAATAATTATTAAGTTATTACTAATAAAGAAACTATTAAAAAGGTAAGTTAGCATAAGTTAGGGACATGCGAGACAAAAGTTTTCATCTTTACTTTTGTAGTTTTTTCAAAAGGTAAGATGGTGAGAATGATCAAATTTCAGAAATACTGTCTAAAAAAATCAAGTACAAACATGTAAAAAGATCAAATATGCTAAACATGAGAAGGGTCACTTGACCACTGCGAGCCTTCATTGGCTCCGCCCATGCTTTAAACACTTGGCTTGGCCCCAAATTGAGAGAAATACTTGTGTGAAATGGGAATATCACTATTTTGCTATTCTCAATCAATCATGCATACCACGCATAATAAATTTTCCACATGACAGTCTATAATTGGTTGGGAACAGTGCTATCCCCGTATTTCTGCCAAACTGAAGCACTCCAATGAGAGCACAAGGTTCATATGGTTGTAAGTTGTAACTTCTAAGCTTTCTTTTATTCCAAAGTGAAAACATTAAAGGAAAGACAGACACAGTTTTCAGATTCCTTGATCCTGAGGACTTGACATATAGCCTTTACTTTCTTAAAGCAAAACCTTTAGACCAATGGCGAATTGGATACTAGTCTGCTTTGTGACTGTAATTATAGTCAGCAGCACCTGTTTGCAATAATGTGTCGATAACTTGTCGATGTGTATTTGTTTCAATAATTTGTCGATACTTTATTGAAAATCCGTCCATTAATAAAGAACGGACGTCTTGCAGAGAGAAAACCACATAAAGTGTGTGCATTGTCAATTTATCATCCTAAGAAGAGCCAAGATGTCCAAGGAAGACAATTTGATACGTCAATGTTGAGCCAGGAACCACAAGAAAACCAAACAAGATGAGGCCAACTCGAATAATTTTGCAGAGACAGATATTCACTTGCCAAAATATTGAGGCATGCACATGTACATAGACGTTAGCATTAAGAGCACAGCAAAAGAATGAAGAAAATAAGTAGAAACAAGAATCTGACTTTGCTTCTTTCCTTTAAGCAAAATTTGAGAAAATGAAAAACTGTGCTGCAAATCTCAACCATCAAGAAGATGAAGAACCAATCATCAAAGGCGAAGATGGAGGACGAGCGCGTCTTGTTCTGCTTCTTCCCCTGTGGGTTGTTGTGCCAGAAGGAGAGGATGATGGAGATGAAGAAGAATTAGAAGACGTTGCCAAATTGTTTGACTGGCTTGTTAATTTCTTCTTGTCTCCTTCATCTGCCTTTTCTTCGATTCGATGATGTCGAACTTTTGTTGAATTTATAGTCACAGGAAGAACACAATTGCAGAGGAAGCCTGCAAATTAAATCAAACATCATAACATTAAATGTATGATACAAACAGGAAAATAAATAAATAAACCAAACCAATTCGTACCAATTCGGGCAAGACGATTAACCCAACTTGGAATTGAATTTCCAGTCAGTCTAACACATGCATCATTGCAGAAATGGTTGCAGTTTTTAGTGATCAAATTGTAGGCATTTCCTCTGTATTGCTCTGCAAGCTCTTCCATCACTGTCCTCACCTCTAAAGGTCCAACATCCGTTTTCCCAATCAGAATTGATTTCCTAAATGTAAACCCATCACACTTTTTTGGTTCTCCTTCAAATATTCCAGTTGTTGGATACTCATGAGCTCCAAATGCATATTCAACACCATGAACTGCAAAAGTATCAAAACCTCCATTAACATTGAAAGAAAGAAGACACCAACAGGAATTTTTTCTCTCTGTTCCTTTTCTTTTGCCCATACCATTTGATAGGGCAAATCCCAAATGTAAAAGGAAAAAACAAAATACCAAGTAAAGCTCATTGTAATTAGGAAAAAGAAATAAAAGAGAATTCATGAACCTTTGGTTTCTTACCAGAAGCTGATAAGGGGTTATGAACCACACAAACAATTATGTTTTCGGATTCGAGAAATTGAATAGACCAATTTTTATATCTTATATTTGCAAAGCATTCAAAACCCAGAAAGTTAACTCAATTTTTTTCTGTATTTCCTCATCAGCCAAAGAAAACTTGAATTTACCAACCAAACCCACCAAACCAGTACAAAGAAAGAGAACAAAAAAATAATACATGGATTTAACTACAGGATAACTTTAAGCAAACTCAAGCACAGATCAATGTCACACCAACAAAACTTCAGATTATGAAAAGAAAGAAGAGCAAGGAAAGAACAGGATGATGAGCAAAGAAGAAGCACTAACCTTGCACACCAGAATGGTAAACTCCAAGGCCAAGCCAATAAGCGTAGCCATTGAAAGGTGTCAGATCGTAGACGTTGAGGTACACAGGCACCGATCCACTGTCCTCAGTGCAGACACTCTTTCTGCACAACATTCTGGCGTTTCTTTCTGCATTTAGAGACTAAATGCTATAGCGGCAGTGTCATTTTCAGCTACCTAACAAGCACCATGGGAACGAATTGCATCAGAATTTGAGTTGCTTTTTGGATTTTAAATTATGGGTTTTTGATTTTGTGGGGATTTTTAATTGTTTCAAGTTAGAGAAGAGAATTTTGAGAATCTTCTGCTGATGCTTGATGGGTTCCACCAGTGAAAGGTGGTAATGCTGCTGCTGCTTCTGCTGCCCTGTCTTTAAAAACAAAAAAAATAAAAAAAAATAAGAAGAAGAAGAAGATGGTGGTTGTTGCTATGTTATACAAATCTGGGATCTGTGGATAATTGGGCTTCGATTTGATTGGAATTACAGGGGGGAAAGCTAGAGTCTTGGTTGGTTAAAATCTGAGCTGGTCTCATCTCATCCCATTTAAAAATTTGAATTTATGGGAGAAAGTAACGTACACTCATTATGGAACATAGTGGGGGGGTGTCATATATTATATATTATGACTGTGATTAGTGGGATATTTAAATTTGAACTTTTAAACGTGTCATATATTATATATTATGACTCCGATTAGTGGGATATTTAAATTTGAACTTTTAAAGAGAAAGAGGAAAGAAATATCATTATTTTTGGCTTTTGGGTGCAGAGAAAGAGGGTGAAAGGGCCCAGCCAGATGAGATGAAAGCCCATAATACTATTATAGAATGTGGATTAGATTTTTTTTTAAAATTTTTAATTTTTGGTTAACTAGTATTTAGGCGATCATCAGTCTTTAAAATTCAGTTACCCAGGTCAAACATTTGACGGTTGAGCTTTATCTTGACCTTAGGCCAGAGTGGTGAAAGTGATCGGCCCTTTGGAATTTCAGAACCATTGGTGAAGATTTTTAACAGTATGAGTTTCACCATGAGATTTGATAGACACTCCTCAGAAGGTCTTGCGAGAGTAACGGTGGAACAGTTAACCACTCGCCAAAGCGATAAAATTCTTTTTTTTTTTTGGTAAATACCACGAGGTGTCTCTACACATGAAGTGTGGAATTAATCCTCGTTCGGGGTTCGGCTTGCTCCTGACCACAAAGTGATTCCAAAGGGTTTCGAACTCCTGTCATTGAAGCACTAGGTAGCTCGCTAGCCTGGAGGTGACAGTTTGCCAACTGCACCACACCTTGTGGTTAAAGCGATAAAATTCTTAGTGACTCGAGAAGAATCACAAATTCAAAGAGAAAATAAAGAGTTTTTCAAGAGGACTCAGATGGTCTGGGTATTTGTAAAGGTTAGATGAAACCATGGGGTGGCACCACGGTGAAAAAGTGGGCCAAATTCTCCCCCTCCCCCTCCCCCCGGTAAGTGCACCCAAGTCCAATTCATGTAGGAGATAATTTTGAAGCAACCAAATATAAAACTCCCTTATCCCCCTACCTAGCGAATGACCACCAAAAAAAAAAAAACCTTGGGGTCCGTTGGATAACTATTGTCAGTTTTCAATTTTCAATTTTTAATTTTCTGTTTTTAATTTTCCGTTTTCAGTTTTAAGATAGTGAGGCATTCAACTAGGGTCACAAATTGGGTCTTATATTGAAGTCTGAATCGATTAAGTGATTAAGTGAGAACCGTATTGTGACTTCGGATGACAAGGAGACATAATTAAGGTGATAAAGCACCAAAATATATTGGTCAGTTGTTGATTTCATTTTAATTTGATTTGGCTTTTTGATTTTCCTTATACCTCACAATTTCGATTTCAACCCAAGATTTCTCCCAATTTGCTGAACTCTAATAGCACAATATACCATAACTCGCTGAGTTAGAGGAAGAAGAATGAAGGTGATTCCTTAAAAGATAAAATAAAAACTACACTTAACGAAAGATAACAGAATGTCTATAAATTGTAAACTTTAAGAAACATAGTGACCAAATTGAATTTTCTTGTAAAACCCAATGATCAAAAAAGTATTTAACCCTACTAAAAATAAAGACACCATCTAACGATAAAGCATAACAGACTAACCGATGAGCCACTACATTAGCCTCTCTAAACACGATAGTAAAAGAACCATTCAAGTGTGATAAAATCATAATGTAGTCTGCAATCAAAAGACTAATATTAGAACTATCTTCATCTAAGCGCCTTACAATATGAATCCCTTTCTACATGGAACGTTAAAACATTATATACATGAATAACTACTCTCAACAACTTGAATTATAAGTTTTTTTTTTATGTGTAATCATGATGATCAAAATCATTATATTGGATCTTTGAGAAAATATATGGCAATAGCTAAAATTGATGGAGTTTTCTCTCAAAGAGAGAGCTGGGTGGCCGAAGCCATGTGAGGAGAGAGGGTGAGAGGGGCGAGAGAGAGAGAGAGAGAGAGAGAGAGAGAGAGAGAGAGTGTGTGTGTGTGTGTGTGTGTGTGTGTGTGTGTGTGTGTGTGTGTGTGTGTGTGTGTGTGTGTGTGTGTGTGTGTGTGTGTGTGTGTGTGTGTGTGTGTGTGTGTGTGTGTGAAATTATCTTGAATATCTTATGTAGCTATGCATTTATAGTCTCCTTGTGTGCTATGGTTTTGGGAGAATAATCCTTATTTGCTTAGGATTATTCTTCCCCAAAAATGATAGGAATTACTCCAAGAGATTTGGTGGAGATTGGTTCATTGATTAAGGGAGATATTCCTATCTTAAATCAAAGACAATTTTCCTAATGAAATAGGATTTAATTAGGATAATTAGTTTGACCTAAAGAATATTCATTTTTCATGTGTCGTCTTTTTATTGGCCGGTGAAATATATGTTCCCACAAATGCCCCCCAGCTTTTGCATGGTGCTTGTGAGGCATGGAGGAGATAAGAAATATTTATCGGGCTTTCTCAACTGCATTTGGGCTTTCTTCTTTGAGTTGGGCTCCTTTTGCGAGTTGGGCTCTTAATTCGAGTAGACTTTTGACTTCTTTTTAGAGTTGGGCTCCCAATGGGAATAGGCTTGTGATTCCTCCTTGACCTAGGATGCCTAACCTTTATAAATACAAAACTTCTCTTCAATCATCTTCAAATTACAAACTTGTTATCCTCTACTTTCTAACTTGTGCGAAAGATCTTGAGGGAGTGTACTCCTCGTCGAGAAGAGGAGTCGTTGTGCACATCAAGGTAGGTCGATTTTTTTTCATCTTCTTTTTTCTTCTCGGTGAGGACCAGCTAGTTGTCATCATGATACGGTGGATGGAGCAACGGGATCCGCCGCACTGAGAGCAGGGGTCGTGGTTGCTGCCGTTGCTTGCTGTGGTGGCTTTGGCCGTCCTTTTTTTTTAGTGTTGCGGGCTTGGTTGCTGGACTGCGACTTTTGCTGTTGTTCGGCGGCTAGGCAGGTGAGCCCTGGTGGCAGGTCACGGGTGGCGACTATTGTTGTGGTAGTTGCCGGCTGCTGTTGGAGGTGGCCACGGTTGCTGTTTGTTTTTTTTTTTGCTCAATTCGACTACTCTGCTTTGATTCGTGTCTCGTGGTAAGCCAGAAATAGTATATACTTAGAGCTTTCTTAGCAAGTGATCTGCCACCAGAATGGTTGTCGCATGTGAGATGAAGGCCGAAATATGACCTTCGAACAAGCTTGTTGTCCTTCATGTAATATCTTGTAGCTATCTGGTTGATTTTCCTAGCTTTGGACTTCTCCCTTGGCAAATTTCCATTTACCAAGTAGTCAATGATGGTTCTTGCCAGCTGGGATCCTCATCGATCTACATCACGTCCGGTGGCTTTGCTTCTTCGATGCTTATGTAACATCCCACATTGACCAACGGAGAGAGGATGATATGACAATTTGGTATCATAGCCACTCTGCCGTGTGGTACAAGTGTGCCGACGATGACATCGGGCCCATAAGGGGGTGGCTTGTAACATCCCACATTGACCAACAGAGAGGGGGTGATGTGACAATTTGGTATCAAAGCCACTTTGCCGTGTGGTGCGAATGTGCCGATAAGGACGTTGGGCCCATAAGGGGGTGGATTGTAAGATCCCACATCGACCAATGGAGAGGGGGTGATGTGCCTTATATGTACATGCTCGCCTCCATTTAGAACGATGCCTTTTGGGAGCTCACTGGCTTCGAGTCACGGGAACTCCGAAGTTAAACGAGTTGGGGCTAGAGCAATCCCAGGATGGGTGACCCACTGGGAAGTTGCTCGTGAGTTCCCAGAAACAAAACCGTGAGGGGCGGAAGAGGGGCCCAAAGCGGACAATATCGTGTTGCGGCGGAGCCGATCCCGGGATGTAACGCTTGGCTGATCAAGGTGTTTGATAGGAATTGAACGTCTGAATTGGGTACCCAGTGTTAATCCCAACTCGCCACGCATCTGCATGTTCATTTTCTACTCGGGGAATTTGTTGGATGGTGAAGGTAGGGAATGCCTTCAAAAGCTCTTGGAATTTGTCTAAGTACTAGATCTTCCTTGGGTGCTTTGCCATGTACACCTCTGAAGCTTGGTTGGTGATCAGTTGGGAATTTGAGTATATGGCTATCCTTTTGATCGACAACTCATTTGTCACACGCAAGCTAGTGCCGTGTGGTGCGAATGTGCCGACAAGGACGTTGGGCCCATAAGGGGGGTGGATTGTAAGATCCCACATCGACCAATGGAGAGGGGATGATGTGCCTTATATGTACATGCTCGCCTCTTTTAGAACGATGCCTTTTGGGAGCTCACTGGCTTCGGAGTCACGGGAACTCCGAAGTTAAACGAGTTGGGGCTAGAGCAATCCCAGGATGGGTGACCCACTGGGAAGTTGCTCGTGAGTTCCCAGAAACAAAACCGTGAGGGCGGAGGGGGGCCCAAAGCGGACAATATCGTGTTGCGCCGAGCCGATCCAGGGATGTAACGGCTTGGCTGATCAAGGTGTTTGATAGGAATTGAACGTCTGAATTGGGTACCCATGTTGATCCCAACTCGCCAGCGCATCTGCATGTTCATTTTCTACCCGGGGAATTTGTTGGATGGTGAAGGTAGGGAATGCCTTCAAAAGCTCTTGGAATTTGTCTAAGTCCTGGATCTTCCTTGGGTGCTTTGCCATGTACACCTCTGAAGCTTGGTTGGTGATCAGTTGGGAATTTGAGTATATGGCTATCCTTTTGATCGACAACTCATTTGTCACACGCAAGCCAGTGAGTAGCGCCTTGTACTCAACTTCTTTATTTGAGGCTGGAAAACCCAGTGTGATGGCTTGCTCTAATAAGGTTCCATCTGGTGTGATTATAACGATGCTTGCTCCAGTTCCCTTGTGATTTAAGAAGGTCTCGTTTGCTCTCGAACTTTCCTTGAATCTGTTAACCATCTTCTTTTATTTGGTTGATGGAGTGAACCCTGCAACGAAATATGCTAAAGCTTGGGCTTTTGTAGGTCTTCGGCTGGTAAAGGAGGTCATACTAACTTAATTTGACAGCTCACTTCATTCGCTAAGATGCGTCGGGACTATGAAGAATCAATCTCAAAGGAAATTTTGTCATGACGATGATTCGGTGAGCTTGGTAGTAGGGTCTTAACTTTATTGCAGAAACTATAAGGGACAAAATAAGCCTCTCTTTTTCGGATAACGAGTCTCTACATCGAGGAGGGCTTTTGATTGCAGAGTTGGACACCGCCATGTAGATGAACAAATCTTCGCCTAGTACGGGTTTTGAGAGCAGGGAAGGTAAGTCAATTTTTGGAAAGCTACTCCGCACTCTTCATCCCACTTGTCTCTTTGTCCCTTCTTCAAAGGTTTGAAGAACGACCTGCACTTGTCGGCGGATCTTGAAAGGAATCAGTTGAGAGATGCTGCTAAGTTCGTTAGACTTTGTATCTCTTTTATTGTGGCAAGCCACTCCATGTTGAGGATGACCTTGATTTGATTGGGATGTGCTTCGATGCCTCTTTGGGTGACTAAGTATCCTAATAAGACTCCAAATGTGCACTTGCTCGGGTTTCAACTTCATATGGTATTTTTGAGAAGGTTGACGGAGTCTTCGCTTTATCGTCCTCATGCATCATGATTTGATTGTAGCTGGAGTAAGCGTCCATGAAGCTTAGCAGTTGATTGTTGGAAGTTGAATCTACGAGCTAATCAATTCTTGGCAGGGGAAAGTTGTCTTTTGGGCACATCTTGTTAAGATCGGTGTAAACCACGCATACTCTTCACTTGCCTTGTTCTTTCTTTGCCACTAGAATAGCATTGGTCGCCCTAGACATCAAGCTCTACCGTTCCCACAGTGATTTTGGTTGCTCCGTTGAAACCGATCAGCTACATGGCTGACCTATTGTATATTGGCCTTTGTACCCATTTGTTGGACCATCGAAAGTTGTAGGATATTCTACCCTCGTCTGCATGAACTTACTCGATCATGGATTGCGCGATCTGGATGCTTATGACAAGGGCGTCATTATGCAGCAGGTCAAGCCCACTTAAATCTTTGTTCTTGGAAGTCGATCATGGGATCGTCTTCAATTGCTGGGCAGCTGGTTAAGACTTGGGAGATAATAGTAGCCTGTTTAATCTTTCTCTTATTTTCCTTGCTGGTTAGCTTGGATTCCTTGGAGTCAGCTAGGATTGTGTTAATTCGTATGACCTTCTACGAGGACACCTTGGCGGGCATCGTGATCCTCGATCTGATAAATGGCCATCTTTGCCACGAACTCCGTGCAATGGCCTTCTTTCATGAGCTCATCAAGGTGCATCTTCCAAGATCGCAATTGGCTGTATCATGCCCATGTGTTCCATAGAAGGCGCAATACTTGTTGGTACTTCTTTTGTCATGATCTCCCTTCAAAAGTGGTGGTCTCCTCAACTAAGGTTTATCCTTCACTTAGGCCAAGATTTGATCAATCGGGATAGTGAATTTCATATAGCCTTCATCTGCTGGTGTGCCATCTTGGGATGGTGCCTTGCGCTTTCCTCCATAGTTCCTGATGTTGGGCTTATCACATCTCTGACCTACCTCCTTGGGTGATTGGTCAGCTTGCTTAGCAAACTTCTTTGCGGCTTTTCATAATATTAGTAAGTAATTGTACATTTCTTCTTATTAAAGGGAATTGTAGGGTAAGGAGTAGAATAGGAAATAGAAAGAACAAAAAATAACAAAATTGATTAAAAAGTATTTAAAAGAAAAATGGAGTGTAAGTGGGAAAATCACCTCCCAAAGTGTTAATGGCAATATTTGTACTTAATTATAATAAGAAAATGCCAAAATTATGATATGTTTATATATATTGATTAAGTAAGGGGGCAAAGCCCCAAGAAACAAACTACACACTGGTCTAAACATTAGAAATATATATTAGAAATAACGGTGAGATTGTTAGTTATAACTATGTAGCAATATATATTCTAGTGTATAACTATTAGGGCAGTTCAGCAGCCCCCCTAGGGCTCGGGGGGGGGGGGGGGGGGCAAGAGCCCGAAAGTGAGTTCCAGGCAACACAGGCCTGGCCCGGGCAAGTGGTGGGGTCCACGAGCCTGGCCTGAAGGGGGAAGGGGCCCGAGCAACAGCCTACGGGCTAGATGGCGCCTGTGCTGACGCCAACGGCTATAAGCCACGTGGCGGCTCCTCGACGCGTCCGATTGTTTTTGTCCTCCAATCCAAAGGTAAGGAATTTTTTGAGGAAAAAAATTATGAAAAAAATTCAAAAAAATTTAAAAAAATTCCCAAAAATTACTGAATTTTTTTTTCTATAAATACCAATCAATCCTCTTCATTTTTAACAACAAATCCTCATACATTTTCTCCTCCTCCAACTATTATTCACTTTCTGCTCCATATTTTTTTCATTTTCTACTCCATATTTTTTTCACTTTCAAGTTTAATTTTTCTCTATCATATTATGGCTTTTTCTCAAGAAACCGGAGGGGCATGGAGCATCATGGAAGATGTCTTGTTGTGTGAGTGTTAGGTCCAAATTAGTCATGATCCCATATCGGGTAATGAGATGAAATTCAGTCAAATGTGGAAAAAAATTCATCACGAATTTGTTCAAAGATCGGATTCCACCCGTACGGAAATGCCCTTGTCCAGTCAGTGGAAAATTCTCAACAAAGAATTGGGGAAATGGAGAGATGCCCTCACAAAAGCGATGGATAACCAAAGAAGCGGGGAAAATCTAGCGATGATGTAAATTATTTGTATTTTTCATTTTATTAATTTTAATGTTCTATTAATTTTAATTTAAATGTTTCTTGCAATTTGTATATTTTGTTAATATTTCTTGTATTTGCATATTTATTTAAATGTTTCTTGCAATTTGTATATTTTGTTAATATTTCTTGTATTTTCATTCATATGTTTATCTTTTTAGCATTACCAATGTTGTTTTTAAGTTCCTTGCATATTCAATTTTTTATATATAGATTGTGCAAGCTCAAATGTGGTATGGTGCTACTGGACAAGGGAAAAAAACTTTCAACCATACCCAATGTTGGGAGGTGGTGAAGCATTGTAAGAGATTTAGAATTATTCCAACGGCTGCAACGGTGGTGTTAAACGAGACGCCACCCCATGATTCACAAGCTTTAGATTCGCCTATGGAATCCCCTATGAGTGAAGACTTACCCATTGAAAAGGAGGCGAGACCTATTGGGAGGAAGGTGGCGAAGGCAAAGAGAGGAATTAATTCTACCAATAATGCCTCTAAATTTTTGGATGAAATTGCAAGGCAAAGCTGTTAGACAGACGTTATCTGCAAGTTTGAATTCAAAGTTCTTATCTGATTTGGATGAGAAGTCCTAGTTTGCCTGGACTTAATTTGAATTGTTTTCTGATATGGTTATCCTTTTTTGGTTTTCAAATGTAGAGATTGATTCCCATGTAAATAGGGATTTCTCATGAATCGTTTGTAACTGATAACTCTTGAAATATTAATATAAATACAGCTGCACCATTATGTTGATGGTATGCAAAGCTCATCACTCTTCTCTTGAGCAGTCTATTGTTTTACATGGTATCAGGCCTTTAGTCTTACGACTTGATCCATAATTTTTTTTTCTCCCAAACACTTGATTGTCTTCCATGACTACTCCCACTTCCACCACTGATGGGGATCGCACCTCTCCTGCTTCCACTGTACTTCCATCTGCCACTGCAACTTCCATGCCGACTTTCATCAACATCAAATTGGATCGATCTAACTATCCACTCTGGCTAGCACAGATCGTTCCCCTCCTGAAGAGTCGAGACCTCATGGGGTTTGTCGACGGTACCAATGTCTGTCCATCATCCACTCTTGCTGGAGGCACTACGACCAATCCTGCGTACTCTACCTGGGTTCAATAGGATCAGCTGATCCTCAGTTGGATCAATAGTTCTCTTACACCATTTGTGTTGTCTCCTGTATCCCGAATCAGAATGCTTGCACAACCTGGCAGGCCTTGGACAGAAGATATGCCTCCACGTCCCAGAACAGGATCTTGCATCTCCGAAATGAATTACTCAGAACCACGAAAGGTGATTTGTCTGTCAATGACTACCTCGATCAGATGAATGCCATTGCCGACAACCTAGCTCTTGTTGGACAACCAGTCAATGATAATGAACTGGTTCAGATCATTATGAACAATCTTGGTCCAACTTGTGATATGATTGTCAGTGTAGTTGAAGTTCGTGATACTCCTATCACTTATGATACTCTTGAAGCTCTTCTCTTGACGGCTGAACGCCGGATGGTGGAGCAAGTTGTTCCGATGCCGGACAATGGACCTTCGGCTTTTGTTGCTGCTCGCGGACGTGGTGGTTTCCGTCCTCGAAATTCTGGACGTGGTGCTGCTTCGCCTACTGTTGAGGCTTTCCAAACCAACGAGGAGGTTCTTCTCGTGAAACTTTTACAACTCAGTGTCCTACCAATTTTGGGGAGTCTTCAACATCGGCTACTCCAAGAATTGTTTGCCAGATATGTGGAAGGTCTGGTCATCTTGCTGTCGATTGTTTCCAGCATATGAATGTGGCTTACGACGGATGGATTCCAGCCAAACGTCTCACTGCCATGGCCTCATCTCCCACCACCATCTCTCGCCAATCCAATGGAACTTGGCTTCTCAAACAGGTGCAAATGCACATATTACTCCGGACTTGCAAAACATTATCAATCCCAAGGAGTATGCTGGTAATGAACAGGTTGGAGGTGTAGGTAATCCTGGTTTGCATATTTCTCATTTTGGTTCTTCCAATTTTAACACTGATTCTTGCAAGTTTTCTCTTAATGATATCCTACATTGTCCATCAGCTTCTACCAATTTAATCTCTGTCCATAGATTTACCTCAGACAACCATTGCTATATTCTAATTTTTCCTGATTGCTTTGTTGTAAAGGACCTCAAGACTTGGAAGAAGACGCTTTTCCAAGGGAGATGTGAGAATAGATTATATCCATTTAATCTTGGCGGTGGACTCTCCAATAAATCCTTTTCAGCTTTCGTAGGCACTCGAGTTTCTACACAACAGTGGCACTATCGTCTTGGTCATCCAGCTAGTTCCGTTGTTAGGTTTTTAATTTCCAATAAACAAGTACCAATTCATGGTACCTCTGATGTAAGTTTTTGTCAGTCATGTCCCTTAGGCAAAAGTTCAAAATTGCCATTCAGTCTGTCTAGTTCAGTTTCAAATTCTCCACTAGAACTTGTACACTCCGATGTTTGGTGTTCTCCAATAAATTCAGTCCAAGGTTACCGCTATTATCTCTTTTTTGTTGATGATTTCTCAAGATACTCCTGGATCTTTCCCATGAAACACAAACATGAAGTTTTTAATATGTTTATCCGTTTTAAAAAATATGTTGAGAAAATGTTCAACAATCTCATAAAAGCTTTACAATGTGATGAAGGGGGAGAGTACACTAAGCATGCGTTTCAAAATTATCTTGCTGATCATGGTATAATCCAAAGGTTTTCATGTCCTAAGCATCCCGAACAAAATTGTTTAGCCAAAAGAAAACATAGGCATCTTGTTGAAACTGGTATTGTTCTTCTATCTCATGCTTCCGTTCCTAATACCTATTGGTTTGATGCTTTTCAGACTGCCATTTATTTAATTAATCGCTTGCCAACTAGAGTTTTGTCAAATAAATCTCCCTTTCAAACACTGTTTCGTAGGTCTCCTAGTTATGATATGTTCAAAACTTTTGGATGTCTCTGCTTTCCCTGGCTCATGCCATATACCACTAATAAACTTCAACACAAATCCAAACCATGTGTCTTTTTAGGTTATTCACTGAATCATCAAGGATATAAGTGCTTGGATCTGTCCACGAGACAAATTTATGTGTCTCGCCATGTCCTATTCGACGAGGACAATTTTCCATTAAGGGATCTCACATCTTCTAAGGAGGGTGGCTTCAACTCAGGTAATTGTAATCCGGATGATTTACTTGTTTTTCTTGAGTCTACTAATATGATTGTTGCCTCAGGAACTCATGTGCCACCTCCACTAAATAATCCTACCCTCACGCCAATTACTCAACCTACCCAACCTCCACCAGTTCCAAATATTTCTCCTCCAATGCAAGAATCAGTGCCTAATAATCAAAATGATAATCCTGTGTTTGATGTTGGCGTTTCCAATGATGTTGCTGCTTAATCTTCACCATCTTTCTTCTCCACCACATCCGCGTATGGTAACAAGGTCCCAGCTTGGGATACGGAAACCGAATCCCAAATATGCCATGAATGCTATTATGGATGTTCAATATACCTGAACCTTCTTGTTTCAGTCAAGCTGTGAAAAGGGAAAGAGTGGAGACATGTCATGAGTCAAGAATTTAGTGCTTTGCAACGGAATGGAACTTGGACTCTTGTGCCGTTTCAATCTCACATGAATCTGCTTCCAAATAAATGGGTTTTCAAGATTAAAAGAAAGTCTGATGGCTCCATCGAGAGGTATAAAGCACGGTTAGTTGCAAATGGTTTTCATCAAAAGGAAGGTGTCGATTACACCGAAACTTTCAGTCCAGTGGTAAAACATAGTACCATTAGACTAGTTTTGAGCTAGGCAGTCACAAAGAAATGGCATGTGCGACAATTAGATGTTCAAAATGCGTTTTTGCATGGGTTTCTTGCAGAAGATGTCTATATGCGACAACCTGAGGTTTCATTGATTCTCAGTTTCCTCAGCACGTTTGCAAGTTGCAGCGCAGTTTGTATGGGTTGAAACAAGCACCAAGGGCTTGGTTTCAACGGTTCTCTGATTACTTGCTTGAACTTGGCTTCTAAGAATCAACATGTGATTACTCATTATTTGTCTTTCATCAACATGGTGTTTATTTGATTTTGTTAATTTACGTTAATGACATATTGGTCACAGGCAATGATGAATATCAGATTTCTTTACTTATCCAGGAGCTGACAGACACTTCTCAATGAAGGATTTGGGGCCATTGCGTTATTTTTTGGGGATTGAGGTTGACTACAATGGGGACTCTATGCACTTAACTCAGTCCAAGTATGCTCTTGATTTGTTGTCACGCACTAAATTTGGCCTATTTCCACACCTACACATAGTGGTCCGAAGTTGAGTGCGCATGAGGGAGAGCCCTATTCTAATCCTGCTACTTATCGCAGTGTTGTAGGAGCATTACAGTATCTTACCATCACAAGACCAGACCTGGCGTATCCTGTGAACCAAGTGTGTTCATTCATGCAAAATCCTACCTCTACTCACTGGTTCTCCAGTCAACGAATCTTACGTTATCTCAAAAATACTTATGATCATGGCTTAGTTTATCATCCTGGTGAATTGCAGCTCAATGCTTTTTCTTAATGCAGACTATGCTGGAAATTCGGATTCTGGACATTCAACTGGTGGTTTTTGTATTTATTTGGGAAAGAACTTGGTTCATGGAGTTCCAAAAAGCAGAAACTGGATCACGGTCCAGGACAGAAGCTCAGATCGACAGCTTGCTCATACCTCCTCGGAACTCTCTTGGTTCCGTTCCTTGTTCCGTGATTTGTGGCTACGCTTATCCCCTCCTCAAATCTGGTGTGATAATGTGTCGTCGCTAGCCATGGCTTCCAATCCTGTATTTCACTCTCGAACCAAACATTTGGAAGTGGACTTTCATTATGTTCGAGAGAAGGTAACTGAGAGGTGAGCTGCTGGTTCATTTTGTGTGCTCGCAAGATCAGAATTGCTGATCTGTTTTACCAAGGGCTTGTCTGTTGTTCGTTTCAAGTACTTGGTGTCCAAGCTTCCAGTTGTTCAAAGACCTCTGAGCTGCGGGGGATGTTAGACGACGTTATCTGCAAGTTTGAATTCAAAGTTCTTATCTTATTTGGATGAGAAGTCCTAGTTTGCCTGGACATAATTTGAATTGTTTTCTGATATGGTTATCCTTTTTTGGTTTTCAAATGTAGATTTGATTCCCATGCAAATAGGGATTTCTCATGAATCGTTTGTAACTGATAACTCTTGAAATATTAATATAAATACAGCTGCGCCATTATGTTGATGGTATGCAAAGCTCATCACTCTTCTCTTGAGCAGTCTATTGTTTTACAAAAGCGCCTTGAGACTTGAATTAGACATGAAAGCCCAAGAAGATGAAAGGGCAATGCGAATAGAATATGTTAAAGCAAGGGAGTATGTACGCAAAGAAGGGAGCATCAACGCAAAGAAAACGAAGACAAGAAGGATCGGAAACCATGGCCATGGATACAAGCCATATGTCTCCTGAAACAAAACAATTTTGGAAGCTTGAACGAAAGGCTATTATGAGACGAAGACTTTTTTGTGATGATGGACCTAGCAATACGGATGATGGGCCTAGCAATACGGATTGGTTAAATGATGAAAACCCTTAAGTTAGTTTGCTTGCCTTTTCATTTCATTGTATTTTAATGTTTTGTTTTTAAATATAGTTGAAATTCAGATGACACGTGGCGCAATTTTATAGGGTGAAAATCTTATCCGAAATTTGAAATTCAGATGAAATTTATTTGAAATTTGAAATTGAAATGAAAAGTTGAAATTCAAATGAAATTTATCTGAAATTTGAAATTCAGATGAAATTTATATGAAATTTGAAACTGAAAATCTTCTCCAAATATTTATTCGAAAATATTGTCCAAATTAATTGTTTAGGTAAACAAATTTTTGAAAAAAACAAAAAATTGAATAGTACTTGCCCTTTGCCGGCGGAACTGCTGAAAGTGCAACTTACTTTTTGCAAGGGACAGATACTATTCACGTAAATAGTGTCAGCCTTAGCCCCCCCTTGCCATGACAATGGTTTGACTGCTGAAAGTGTCCTTAGAAATAAGGGTGAGATTGTTAGTTTAGTGTTGGTGAATACGAATTATTTCAAAAGTTCCACAATATATTTCGGTAAATATTTCGGTTTTTCAGCAATAATCGGTGTGATAAAATCTAGTCCGTAATCAATTAGTTTCGGCACTTTTTAGTATTTACAAATGGTCAGAAACTACCCCGAAACTGTTGATTTGTGGAGGAAGCTTGATATGGGTACAAATGGTGAGTTGGTTAACTAAAATGAGTTTTGGGATTGGTTGATAACAAATCACAGAGGGAACACCCTTGTTTTGTGAAGCTTCAAACCAACTTTATGGATATTACTTGGGCTGGACTTTTTCAAAAGGGGCTTTTCACTGCAAAAGCCTTGAGCCTCCCCAATACCCATTCCCTCTTTCCATCAACTTCTAGCAAAAGCGTCTTCTCTTAAGCCCTTAAACCCTAAAAACCTCTGAAACACAACTCCATGGCACGGCTAATCAGACCCTTAAGAAAATCCATTCTTTCTCCTCTGTCTTCTTCATCTTCCAAAATCCTAGTTCAGCAAATACCCACTTTGCATTTTGCACATGAAGAACAAGTCTCCCTCTTAAACCCCAAGCTCCTGCCACCGCAATGCCTTAGAACTTACATCTCTGAAATGCGCAAATCGGCCTTCGAAGGCCACGTTCTCAGACTGTTACGCAATGAGATACAATATGAACTCGATCGCTCTCCTCCTAATCAGGTGCCCACTTAATCCACTCCCTCTCTGTTTTTTCCTTTAAATTTTAAAACTTTCAATTTATGATGAGAAAATGGGTTAGGCTTTGTTTGGTTACTGAGAAATTGAGGGAAAAAGGAAAGAATTTGGAAATGTATATGAGCCTTAGGGTTTGTTTCGAGAATTGGGTTGTTGGGGAAATTTTTTTTTCTTTTGACATTTGATGGGGAGTTGTTCAGAAAAATGACATATTATTAAAAAGTTTATATCTTTTTCTTTCGAATAGGTTTCTAGATAATGAAAGGTGCATTGGAGTCCATTTGATTGGGGTTCTAGTAAAATCTTGTGCAACCTAATAAGAATTTTTTCATTGTTTAAGATCCATCTGTAAGCAGGCTAACTTGTGTGCCTGACATACTTTTTGGCCTGCCTATGAATTGCAACTTCAAGGCTAGGTAATAGGTTGTATGCACGATGTTCTCGTTCCTTCCTGAGTTGTCTCAGTCATCAGTCATAGGATTAAAACCGTATTAAGTCATCGTCAGTGGTTAGTTTTTTGAGTTAAAAGTACTCTTATATAATCTCTAGAAAACCTTTCCGTAGAAAAAGCTTTCCTTAATGAATGGGGAGTTAATTGATTTTCGGGTTGTAATGATGAATTCCTTTTTTTTCTTTTCAGCCAGTCACAAAATTCAAATCATTTACAGTTAACAACCGTCCTGGTGAGCAATGGATAAGCTTGAGGAGAAAATTTGAAGAAAATGAAGACATAAAGATTGAAGCCACCATGTTTGATGGAGCTGTTCCTGCTCCAAAATCCAAAGGTGGTAGTGGTCTTGGCAAAGAAGTGCAGCTTCACATTACCATGATTGTCAATATCTCCAAGAAGGAAGGTGGCAATGTGTTGGAGATTATGTGCTCAGTTTGGCCAGATACTATAGAGATCAACAAGCTATTCGTCCGAGAGCCTGATAACATGCCAGCTCAGGCTTATGTGGGTCCTGAGTTCAAGTATGATGATATATCTTATTATACTAGTTCTTATTAATAACTTTAGTAACATAAATGTGTTAGAGATTTAGCAAATTGTTTATTCATTCAGCTGAATTTTGTAGAACTCTTTTCTTCTTTTTGTTTTTTTCCTTTTCTCCTGCCATTTGTTTTTCTCTGTGCGTGTTGCGTTGTGGTTTTTTCCTTTGGTGTGTTATTTTCTTTAAATTCTATATCTGCTGAGTCTGAATGGTGATTTATCCTTTGGTCAAATGATATTGCTTCTGCCTTTATGGTAGTATTGATTTGTTTTTGTGGTTGGTTGTGCACAGGGAACTTGATGATGAGTTGCAAGACGCACTTTATGAATTCTCGGAAGCAAGGGGTATAAACGATGATCTTGCTATTTTCTTGCATGAATACATGAAGAACAAAGATAAAACTGAGTTCATTAGATGGATGGAAACAGTGAAATCAGTTATTGAAAAGAAGTAGAGTGATTGGTTGTGCAACATTTTGGATGAACTTGATTTATCGATCCTATTTGTGTTGGGTAATGAAATTTCAACCTGGTTGCGATTACACATGATCTTGTCCACTTGTATTTAACTGAGGGGAAGAAACTAGCACGATTATGTAAGTGGTCCTCTAATGTATTAAAATGGTTATTTGGAATCTCATTGTTGTTTTTAACTTTCCATCTTTGATTTTTAAAATTATGTAGCTTTTCATTTGAACTCTTTAGGGAAGTTGTTGCATTGGGCCGTCCAAAGGAATAAAACAGCCCTCTAGTGGTGGCATATGCCATCTATATGGGTTCTAGAATTTCTTGAAAATGTCTTCTTCTTTTTTTTCAGTCAACACGAGGATCCATTCTTTCATTGTAACCTAAACTTTCACCTGTTAACCAAGCCAAAGTGCAGTGATTGTTCTGTCAATAAGTATAGTTGGAAAGATCTATAAAGCTTTACTTGTGGATCTGTAGAGTGAGTTTGTTCACCATTTTCTGTCCTACCAAGTTTTGGGTAGATTTACTCAATCCAAGTGCTAGGTTTTTGTTATGTTACTTTCAAGCAGTTTTCATATCCAGTGGGAGATTTTTGCTATTCAAAATTTTCTGCCTCAACTAGAGAGCAGCTCACATCATTATGACAACAATACTTGCTGCTGGTTATGCATTATGTTTAACGGGTTAATTTATGCATATTGCATATGGCTCTGCCAGTTGTTTTATGATAAGATTTCTGAAGCAAAATATCTAGCCTTACCAGTTCATGGTACAGTGTTTTGATTTTGTCATGACAGATTTTGCTATTTTCTCTGATCTTGTTGGGAGCTGCCCCTGTTGGTTGAAATGGAAATCTTTAAGTTAAGTTGAAAAATTACATTTTCTCTCAAGTTTTGCTCTACGTCTGGTGGTTCTGTCATTGTATTTATCCACTCAATCAATTACTTAATACGCTACGTAGCTTTTGGTTTATCTTTTTTCAGTCCTACACACTGGATTTTGCCACATTTTGTTTCTCAGACTTTGGTTTCAGTTCAGGTATCAGGTTAGAAATGTGCTTCTGCCACGAAAAAAGGACCTCTATTGAATTTTTGTTGTAGCTCCATATAATTTGAACGCTCACTTTGAGATAATATTTGATCTCGGAAAGTGAACGAGTTGTTGCAGGTCTTAATCTAGTTTAAGACTACTTTTGGTGGTGTGTAGATGGTTATACTCCTTGGTTTATGCTGCTTGCTGAAGGTGTGTGGCCAGAATTGCATTCTCATTGAATGTCTGCATCCACTTTTACCAGTTCTGTTAACAAATATCAATGTAATGTCTTCATCCATTCCCCTTGCCTTCTTAGTTTTAACCATATATTCTCCTTTTCCTGCTGATTGAGATAGACAACTCAAGTTCATGGAGTAATGTTTGTTTCTAGCTTCATAGTCTAAACTAAATTGCAATCAAGCTGAAATGATCAAGGTCTTGATATGTTGGTGTGTTCAAGTAGTGGTCCTAGCTTTATTGAAAGATGCTCTATAGTACTATCTAGTCTGGTGAACTTCACATTCCACTACAATTGCTTTATCATTGCTAGACAGCCATGTTGATGGTGTATATTTGGTCAAACCCGGGATAAGATGAAAGTCTTATCTCTTTGGCTTTGATTGAGCAATATGCATGAGTTCTAACCTTATGTCACGTTATTTTTGGGTATCTTGGCTGGTCTACATCGTACTTTGCAAC